>MNCI01020044.1:2677205-2732813 GCA_015680685.1 Gnetum montanum
CGGGAACTACTTGAGGAAAAGGTGCGGGTGGAGTTAGAGGATGGAAGGAATGTGGGATGTCTCCCGAAGGAGAAGGAGTCCTTCTAAAGTACTCCCAAGCGTGGTAGTGACGGTGTGAAGTGTGACTCATAGAGTCGCCTGGAGAAACTGGCTGCTGCACATAATAACCATAAGGATCAGGCTGCCGGTAAGGGTATCGATTTGTCGGCTATGGCATCCCCCATGACTGTGGGTATTGCCACTACTGATGTTGTTCGATGGGCTGTGGAGGTGTTCCACTTGGGTAATACGTTAAGGGTTGGTGGAACTGCCTTGGGTTACCTTGTGGATAAGGTAACCTTCTGGGTGTTTGCCGTTGATTGAGTCTTGGATTTAATGCATACACCCTAGAATCCTGTAGATGTGAGATAATTGGACAACATCCCTTAGGATGGTCATAGTAGCAGACCTCACATCCACCGTCATTGTCTGAATCAGAATTTCCAGCCTCATCGGAGTTAGAGATGTTTCCCTTACCCTTGTTATGTGCAGGGTTAAAGTTTCTCTGCATGTTTTTGCTTTTATCACTACTTTGGTCATCCTTAGACTCCTCTATAATTTTCAAAACTATTTCTATTCGTGAGTCTAAGGAATCCCACATTTGGTCTACCTTGGCCGATACCTCCGTTGTTAACTTTTGGATCGGCATGGTTTTCCGGTTCACCAACTCTTCGAGTGGTGACTCATCCTCCTCATCACAGAATTTCACTCCCTTCTTGCGAAGGGAGGGATCACGGTTGTATTCTTGCGCACTTTCTCTTTTCCGTAGCTCACCCTCTTCTTGTGCTACTTGTTCCAACAATACTTCAACTTCATGGGCTCTTAGTTGGGAGAGTCTCCCTTGGGCGTAAGTCCCAAGAGTTCTTCTCGTTTCATTTCGTAGCCCATCCACGAGGTGGCGAAGTTGATCCCGCTTAGCGTACCCATGGCCCGGGCAACGATGTAGCAATGTGTAGTAACGGGCCATGGCAGCATCCAAGGATTCATAAGCTCCTTGTTTCCAGCCTTGGATCTGCTTACGCAAGTTGGACACTCTGGAGTACGTTTGGTATTTGTTGTTGAATAATTCGAGCATCGTACTCCACCTCCTGATGGTTTCCGGTTCTAAGGACCGGTACCAGCTTTCTGCTTCTTTAGTGAGTGTCCTTGGGAACAACTTGAGTTTCTGCCACTCATTGTCTATGTTCTGCAAGGCACAGGCGTCGTGGAATGCCTGTAAATGATGTTGAGGATCAGCGTTGTATCCCCCTTCAAAACGTGGGATATTATTTATATCCAAACGCTTGATCCTACTGTCTTTCAAATGCCTTGTGGGAATCCTAACTGCCTCTCTAATGTCAAGCATACTTCGGGTTGCGAATAGGGGTTCGTCATGATCATCTCTTTCATGACGTCTGTGATGTCTACGTTGTGGTTCCCTATTCTCCCTACGTCCTTGCCCTTGTCCTAACTCCTCTCGACCTTCTTGTCGAGGCATTTCATCTCTTCTACCTTTACTTTCCGCGTTATGCTCATGGTGGCTGCGCCCAGATGTGGAAGGAGAGGGTGAATGATGTGATGAAGGGGAAGAAGAAGGGGATCCATCACCATGATGATGTTTCTTGCCTTCTCTTCGGCTGCTTTGGCCCCGATCGTTGTGACGATCAACGAGTCCATCATTAGTGCGAGTGATTGTTCCTGCCATGAACAGCTGGTGCTCACGGGGATCAGAGCCTGGAATATTTATCGTTGATCTAAGGCCCTGATGCCTAACCTCTTCACTAGAGTGAGGAGGAGGAACATCATTTTCTAAGAAACCCATCGTGAGGGGTTCCTCTTCTCCTATTTTACTAATGACATGGGGAACTTTGCCCTTCAATAGTGAATGTTGGCTCTCCTGCCTTTCATCCCGAATATGTTGAGCATTTGTGGGACGATAATCCCTCATGTCATAATCATCCAAAATGTGTTTCGCAATTAGTTCTTGTATGCCTATCTGTGCTAAGGCACGAACAAGCATGGGAAGGGCCAGCTCTATCAGGGGGTAACACGATGTTACCTTGTGTGTCTCTCCACCGCAGTTGCTCATCTTGATGGAAAACAAAGGTAAAATCCGGCACATACTCATCGGGATGAGTATATGTGACTTTGGATTGTTGAGGACATGGTTGATTGCGATTATGCGTATGATCCTGACTTTCGCCTGTATTGTCCTTAGGTGAGTTGATTTCATGAGAAGAAGCCATTTCTAATGGTGTGCAGTTTTCACCATTATTTGTTGTTCTTGATTAACTGATTAACCCTAAGGTTCGTTTTAAGCTCACAACGATGTGAGTGATGTCCCTTATGTTAAATTGGCGTAAAAAAACACTTAGTCCCCAGCAACGGCGCCAATGATGAGTGGCGAGGTACCCCTACACTCCACCATACGAATACTAGCGTGCACGTGCGATCTGGTCGAACTCCGTAGACTAAATGCCTTGACACCACAAGAAACACTTGGGGTTAATCGTTCGTTGTCTTCCCATGCTTGCTTGTATGTGTCACAGTGTATGGTTAAGCAAGTCTGAGGTATGTGATTTTTTTGGTATTTTTGGCTTATCTTCTAACTACCAGGAGAAAGGGTTGAGAAACTAAGCTAACTCTAACTAAAGATCTAAGTCTAAATTAACTAGCATCAGCATCCATTCCCACTTATCGGACACACCCTGAACTATGCAACTGCAACTTACCAAATGCTAATCGTTACTGGGATTGCCACACGTAACACAAGTGCTCGAAGTGGTCATACTGAGGCACCTATTTAGCCTACGTGTGATAAGCAGCCGATTCCTTGACTAGCCGTACACGTCCGTAGACGCTCGTAATGAAGTCGTACTTGAACGCACTAGGAAAGTAGGAAATGAAAGCAATAAATGAAACTACATGCTGCAAGGTTTATCCAATAAAGTTCATCTTTATTTCCGTACACAACTTGGGTTCAGGTTACAAGCTGCTCGAATAAAGAGCCGTTCACTCTAGGACTCCTACTGCGGGCACATGGGGAAAAATTCTAACTCTGGAGTGATCAATCTGACAGAGCTTTGCTACACTAGCCAGGATTGGGAAATGAAGGGAGTGCCACCTCTTATTTATAGATATGGTGGTGGGATGCGATATCACATACGCGATATCGCAGGAGAAGACGCAATATCGCGTACGCGATATTGCATGGGATGCGATATCGCGACCTAGTGCAAGTCGCATATCATCAATTATAAATTTAGTAATTCTAGTTCTATCTTCTTCATAAATAACTATTTTTTCTAACCAACTTCCAACATTTTGCTCCAATACCATGTTAGCGTTTGGTTTGAAGTCTCTATAATAACTCTAATTATATCAAGATCATTTAGGTTATGAGAAAGCTTAACATATACCTTATTGATTAAGTGATTCATCAATATATATCTTTCATAATAATATTTTTCACATTCTATAGTTATTATTAATAATCCTTAATATTATTATAAATATTTTCTTCCTAATATATTATTCTTCTTCTTTTGGCTACATCCTTACGATGTCTATCTTTGCCTATTACTCATGATAGATCTAGTGGAAACTTTTCCAACTAGTTAGTCTTATGTGAGCTATGCCTTCTTGGGCTCCTCAAAGATCCATAGCTTGACCTATTATGGACTACTACCTTAATCATATTCTATCTCTTTTTCATAATAATTTTCTTCTTTCATCATAATCTTCTAGATGATCTTATCTTCCTCTTTAGGAAACTAGTCTAGATTATGAATTATTCATGTTGGATTTTTTTGTCCTCTTTAGGAAACTGGATCCTTATTCATTTATTTCACCTTTGAATTACTTGATAATCCTTTAGTTTCTTGGATTATCATTACTTTTCTATGAATCATAATGACTACCTTATTTAATTACATTCCTTAGTACTAATTACTTTTCCTAATTTGGATATGTCTCTTCAAATTCTTGTGGCTCTAATTCTAATTATCTTCTGTGTAATACTTCATGCAATATCTTCTCTTATGATTTATCATTATTTCTCCATATTGTCTTCCTTTTATCTTCTTTTTGTTGTTATTCCTTACAACTTATTCTTCTTCACTCACTTCATAAATTAATTTTTAGCTACTTATGTTGCACATGTAAGATCATCATGGTTTGCATGATAAGTCACATCTATTTTTTCTAAGACTTATTCAGAAGTAGTCACTAATAATCTTGAATTGTTATGAAACCAATGATTGTACATCATGTTACAATTATATTCTAAAACATAGTTAGTTTTAAATGTATCAATCCTTATCATAAGTATTTTCCAAACTTTATGCTAAACTATCATGTGCATGAATTTGTTTATTCTTCTCAAACTAAACTACTGGAGCTAGAGGTACTACTTAGGACTCCCCTATAATGTTCTAGAGGGAGTAAATAAATAAAAAATGAGCCATAGATCATATTATCCTATAATATGAAACCTAAAACAAAGGTCATACTAATTAGATCAAGTTTACTCCTTTTGATTTAACCTTCAAATTCCCACTAAATCTAGATATTATGAAAGATAACCTATATGCTAGAAAATAAGAAAACTAGTTCTATTCAGCTATTGAAAGAGAAGATTATAATTGGGTCCCACAACCCAAAAAAATTCAATCACTCATAAACACTCAGATGACATTGTAGAGAAAGTAGCTCTACAACCACATAATGATTATCCTCAATGCAAGATACAACTGAGAGAGAGTCTCTTCCATAACTTAGCACTAAGATCTCAACACATAAGTAAGAATCCAAGAACACATACACTAAACATACATACAGTTAACATTTAGTGACAACCTCAATCATGCACTTACATAATTTTCTCTCATGACATCTTTTGCCAACATCATAAAATCATTTCATGATACAATAATAGAATATTTATTCAAAAACAAAGATAAGAACTCTAGAAATATTTTTTCAAGATCAACTTGAATATCCCTATTAATTTCTATCTTTTCATAGCTTTTCTTGATTTTTTTCCTATTTGTAAATACCAATATAGATGTTTTCCTAGCTACATGGGTTGTCTCTAGCCTTTTCAAGATGTCTTACTATCAAATTCAACTTGTAGGAGAGATGCCTACTAAATCTAAAAGACATATCCTATGCATGAGAGACATCTCCATAATTATAGACACATCTTACCAAATACATCTCTAGTATAGGAAATGTGCCTCATGTGAGAAATCTCAATTTTAGAAGAGACATCTCTACTTCTAGATAGAAATTTCTAGCATCTTTGAAACATCACCTATAAAGGCTTAGCTCTTGACCAAGATTTCTCCTTGATCTCCAAGTTATCCCTAGAAATCATGAAACTTGCAAAATCCAACCATAGGAAAAAGAAAAAGGGGATTGGAGGAGATGTCCCTACACTAGCTCTCCCACCCCTCAAAAATTTATCTCCTGTAAATAAGAGTGTAGGGGTAGAAATGATTTTCCACTCAAGCAATTTGGTTACATAATTCATTTAACATCATCAGTAGATTAATTCTTCCAATGGATTAAGTATTTAAGATTCTCTCCAATTGAATATGATTTCCTTCCTCTCCATTGAAGTCTTGGAATTATTAATAGTCCCCTTCAATTCATCGATGCTACCATATAAGGTTTTATCATCAACTATTTCATGAAAATGCATAAGATTTGAAACATTAAACACAAAAGATATATCAACATCATTTGGTAAATCAATCTAAAAAGAAATATCATTAATTTTGGCCATTATTTTAAAAGGACTCATCTTCTTGTCTTTCAACTTAGAGAAGTTGACACCTCTTAATCTCTTTTTCTTAAAGTGCACCCAAACCGAGTCACCAGTAGTAAAGATATGCTTTCACTTCCTTTCATTCTTCTTGAGAACTCTCTCTTTATTGTTTTTCTATAAATTTACCTGCACTTTTTCATAAAGATACCTCCTGCACAAAATCAATAGTTACTTGAGCTTCTCCCTCAAAGCCCTTTAGATTGTTCACCATATTTAGACAAAAACAATAATCCACCTCAAATGGGCTTTTTCAAATAGAAAGTTGAAAAACATTATAATACAAAAATTTAGCATGGTGTAATAGATTTTTCCATTGATTGGGTTATCCATCACATAAATACCTTAAAATATTTAACAAATATTTATTTACTACTTTATCTTGATCATTAGATTATGGATAATATGCATTAGAAAACTTTAATTTTGTTCTTAAAATTTTCCAAAGGGATCTCCAAAATTAACTAAAGAACTTGAAGTCTTTGTTACTAATAATATTTAGAGGAATTCCATGCAACTTGAAAACATAGAAAAAAAATTTGTAACATGAGAAGCATCACTCAAATAAAGTTTTCCATCTTGAAAAATTGGTCCACTATAATAAAAATACCATCATTCCTACTTTTTATTTTTGTAATACCACTTACAAAAATCATTCACACATTCCCATGGACCCTTGGAAATTGTCAAAGATATGTAAAAATCCATCAATTCCTTTATGTCCTCTAAAATTCTAACAAGTCAAATACTCTTTAACAAATTTTGGAACTTCAATTGCCATCCTTGGTCAAAAATAGTGCCCTAGCCATAAGCTTTAATGTTTTATCCCTACCATGCCACCATAATGCTTTTCAAAAAAAATTTCCAAAAATCATAATTAGGAATACATATCTTTATATTTTTAAATAATATTTTCTTTTAAATATGATAGTTCCTCAATTGATCTATCCTTCTCAATAATGGTTCCCTAAGACTTTTCTGCAACTACTAAAACTTGCAATCATGCTCATATAACTAAGCAAATTCACCTCTACCTTCCACATGAGGCACACTAAAATTCACCACATGCATTCTAGAAAATGCATTAGCCATCACATTGTCGTTTTTACTTTTTTTCATGAGCATAATATGGAACTTCTGTAACTATGCAACCCACTTCATATGTTTAGCACTCAATTTCTTTTCAAAATTTAAAAACTAAAATGCTTTATGGTCTATCATCAAAGTGAACTCTGTGGACAATAAGTAATGTCTCAAATTCTTGATTTCTTCAATGATAGCATAAAAATCCTTCTCATATATACTATATTTTTTTCTTAACTTATTTAAGTTTTCCAAATAGAAAGAAATAGGCCTACCTTCTTGTGAAAATACCCCACTAATGGAAAGTCCACTTGCATCCACCTCCACCTAGAATTTTTTATGAAAATCTAGAAGTTTAAGCACTAACCCACTATTTATATTTTCTTTTAGGAAGGAAAACTATTTTTTATATTTTCTCATCTCATCTAAAATTTTTATTCTTATTCAAAAAAATAAACATAAGCCAAGAAATACCACTAAAATATTTTATGAAGCTCCAATAAAAACTTGCTAAACTAAGAAATAATCTTACCTCCAAAACATTCTTAGGACTTGTCCAATCTCTAATATCCATCATCTTGGTAGCTTCCATTTAGAGTGGGTTTTTAAAAATCACATGTCCCAAGGATGTGATTTTTCTCTTGAGGAAATGTCTTTTATTCACATTGATCACCAATCTATTCTAGTTTTAAAGAAAATTTCTCTAAGTAATTCAAGTTTTTCTCCTCATTACAGTTGTACATCAAAATATCATCAAAAATGATAATACAATAGTTACCAAGAAAGCTATTAAGTACATCATGCATCAACCTCATGAATGTAGCTAGTACATTTGTGAGCTAAAATAGCATCACAAACCACTCAAACAATCCACCTAATGTTTTGAAAGTTATCCTTCATTCATGAAAAATGAAACACCACCAATTTCGGGCTTCAACAATTTAACTACAAATTTTTGTAAGTGTCAAAACTAGGCAATTTTTTCTAAGCGTTGGTGATACACTCTCTAGCGTAGCTAGCATAGCATGCATCATGGCCTATTTTGCTAGGTTTTCTAAGTATCAATAGAAATTGTATCAAAATTTTTCTAAGTGTTCTGCTATGCTCGCACTCTACCTGCTATGCTCTAGAGCATATCTTGTTGATGAGTGGCGAGGTACCCCTACACTCAACCATACGAAACGAGCGTAGCACGCGCGATCCGGTCGAACTCCACAGACTAAATGCCTAAACGCCCCATGGAACACTTGGGGTTAATCATTCGTTGTCTTCCCAGACTTACTTGTTGTTGTCATGGTGTATGGTTAAGTAAGTCTGAGGTATATGATTTTTTTGGTCTTTTCTGGTTTATCTCCTATGCTAAAGAGTGAAGGGTTGAGAAAGCTAACTAACTCTAACTAAGGACCTAAGTCTAAATTAAATAGTGTCAGCATCGATTCCCACTTACCGTACACACCCTGAACTATGCAACTGTGGCTACCAAATGCTAATCGTTACTGGGATCACCACACGTAACGCACATGCTCGAAGTGGTTGTACTGAGGCACCTAACTAGCCTAAGTATGATAAGCAGCTGATTCCTTCACTAGCTGTACACACCCGTAGGTGCTCGTAGCCAAGTCGTACTTATCCCATGTTCTAGGAGTGAAGGGTGAGAAGTCCTAACTAGCCTAAGTGTGATGAGTAGCCGATTCCTTGACTAGCCGTACATACTAGGACTACCACTGGGATTACCAAGCGTAGATCCTGGAATACATTACTGGGTTACCAAGTAGTCACAATGCTCGTAATCAAGTCATACTCATACCACATGAGATGAGCAGCCAATTCCTTGACTAGTCGTACACATCCTTAGATGCTCATAATCAAGTTGTACTCGTACCGCATTCTAGGAAAGCAATAAATAACAATAAATAAAATCCTATCCATGCACTGCAAGGTTTATCCAATCAAGTTCGTCTTTATTGTCGTACACTACTTCCGTTGAGGTACAAAGTTGCTCGAATAAAGAGCTGTTCACTCTAGGACTCCTACTGTGGGCACATGGGAAATTAATCTAACTCTGGAGTGATCAAACTGCCAGAGCTTCGCTACTTCTAGCTAGGATGGGAAATGAGGGTAGTGCCACCTCTTATTTATAGATTTGGCAACGGACCACAATATCACATACGCGATATCGCAGGGGATGAAGCAATATTGCAGCTTGTGCATATTGCATCTTATTATACCCCCATGACTAAATGAAATCTTGTCCTCGAGTTCCTTACAATAATATCAGGAAGGTATGGAATTATTGAGGGGAATGGAACTAATTGGATGATATGTGAACGGATCATTATTACAAGACTTGACAAAACTGGTGTTCATGATAACAAGGGTGAACACCTTATTACAATGACATTAGGCCTTTGTTGGCAGCTTGAGAGAAAGAGAGAGATAGAAAGAAGTGTTGCTGCTGCCAACGCCAAGATTGCGCTTTCATTGTTCATCCATAAGCGTGCCATCGATCTTCCTCCTTGCATAGCTACTTCAGCACTGCTTCATTCCAAGTGTTTTCTCCTGATCCATTCTGTTGTTGTATGATTGCATCAACCAAAATATATACACTAATGATACAACCAGTAATGAGGTGAACAATGAAGAGAAGAATGGAGAGAAGAGAAGAGAATGGAATGGAATCTCAAGAACAAGGTGGTGGATAGCCCCTTGTATGTTTGATGATTAATGTGACATGGCAAGTCTTCTTCCAACTCTGGCCTCAAACCAATCACTTCCAGTGACTTCGCATCAATGCATTCAGTTAAACCATCCACATGGATAATGAGGATGCATCTTCAAAGAGCCACCACCATTCCCTCTGAAACAAAGGAGAGAATGGGAAGCGAAAAGGGCCTTAGTTAGAGGGAATAATTTTGGTTCCATAACTAGTGCGTGTAGCCAAAATTTTATTTCTTCTAAGGGGTGTGCTTTGAATTCTCACTTTCTTCGATTTTTTTTTGTGTTTTATGTTTTTATGCGTGAGAACCACACCATGCAAAGACATCTTATTTTTATTGTCTCAGCTTTCGATAATTGGGTAACATTGGAACAGTAAGAAAACACAAGAAGGGAACATCCAAGCACCCAAGAGAATGACCAACACAAAAACATCAAGTTCCCTTGAAGTCACACCCTTTGCAATCCTTGAGTCCTTTCTTAGTTTGAGAAATACCCAGTTATCGATTCGTTAAAGTTCTTATTAGAAGGGAACTATACATTTCCAAGCCAAGAGAAACCATAGAAATTGGTGGATGGATGGATGAAGTGATCTCATTGCTTGCCATATCAAAAGAAACATACCTTATTATCAACATTGTAACTTAAAGGTAAAACCAAACATTAGCAATCAATATGAAAACAGTTCATACCCTCATTCTGAACACTTATTATGGGAAAAACTTACATGGTGGATACACACACACACTCACACAAAAATTGGAAAAGTATAACGATGATGTAAAACAAAAACTAAAAAAGTTAAAGAAAGTTGTAAAACAAAAATTAGAAAAGTGAAAAAAATTTGTAAAATAAAAATGTTGTAAAACAAAAATGTGTAAAACAAAAAAACGTTGTAAAAAGAAACTTAAAAGAACTGAGGGCCCCATATGATTAGCATAGGTGGCCATCTCCCCCATGACTGAGTTGTAAGGGGGAGATCCAAAATAATGAACGTCTATTTGAATTTCTTAGAACTGCCCAACTTCTCCCAATTGATGATCTTAGATTCATGGATGGAAGTTGGCGACGCTCATGTTCCAATGTATATATGCTTTCATTGTTAGCATGAGTTTTCTCAGTTCGTTCCATGCATGTTTTTCTTCTCCTATAAGTAGCTATCAACCATGGGGTGTCTACTACTTCTTCTGTGGTTGCTACATACAGGCATCTTTGTTGTAGCGTTTCAAGGGCACACCTAATGCATGGAGGAGGTGAGCATCCCTCCATGTCATCATCCAATGAATCATTGTATGTGATGCATGGAACTTTCCTCTTCTCGATCTTTCCACATATGTTTACCTTAGAGATTTCCAAGGAAAGATCGTGGATCCTAAGACATGCATCTACTATGCTTAGCCATGCCCTTCCCATTATAATTGGGAAGTCCCCTTCATTGTTGTTCACTTCGATCACGAGAATGTCAGCTGGGTAGGACCAACCACACATAGTGGTAATAATGTCCTTCACCAATCCCAAGGGAATGGTGATGGACTGGTCTACCAGCTCTAGTTGAATGTTGCTATTCTTAAGTTGGGGTAGGTTCCAGGCATGATACATATTTCTTGAATTTAAGTTGACTCCAGAACCTGAGTCAAGAAGGGCCCTATGTGGTTCATTTCTAGCGATCTATAAATAGATTAAGGGACTCCCAGGGTCAGTTAGTTTCCTAGGAAGGTGGCCTACCTTGATTCAGTTAGTTACGATATGCATTAACATAACCGTATGCATTACACCTTATTGGACTGAAGGGTGCTCCGAAGTGTCAGATGGTCGAGGATTGTACATGGCCTCAACTGCTTGTTGTTGTGAGAGTTTGTCTAGGCTTTTGGTTCTAAAGTAAGGTCTTCTCTTTTTACACTTTTCAGAACTAGCAGCAGGTTGGATATTTACAGCTCTCGCAGCGTGACGTTGCTGCGGTTGAGGAGGAAGTTCCCCTTGCATTGTTGGAGCAAGAGGCATTATAGGAACTACTTGTGGTGGAAGAGGTGTGGATGGATTAGGAGGATGGTGTGGGTATGGAGTGTCTCCTAGAGGAGAAGGAGTCCTTCTGAAGTACTCTCGAGCTTAGTAGTGACAGTTGGGGGTTGCGTGACCCATAGAGTCACTTGGAGAAATTGGCTACTGCACATAATATCCATAAGGGTCAGGCTGCCGGTAAGGGTACTGTTGTTTCGGCGATGGCATCCCCCATGACTGTGGGTATTGCCATTGCTAATGCTATCCGATGGGCTATGGTGGAGTTCCACTTGGATAATACGTTAGTGGTTGGTGGAACTGCCTTGGGTTACCTTGTGGATAAGGTCACCTTTGGGGTGTTTGCCATTGATTGAGTCTTCAATTTAGTGCATACAGCCTAGACTCTTGTAGATGTGAGATAATAGGACAACATCCCTTAGGATGGTCATAGTAGCAGACCTCACATCCACCATCATCATCTGTGTCAGAATCTACAGCCACATCGGAGTTAGTGATTTTTCCCTTACCCTTGTCATGTGTAGGGCTTAAATCTCTCCACTTTTTCTTACCTTTGTCACTAATTTGCTCTACCTTAGACACTTCTAAAATTTTCAAGACTATTTCAATTCTTGAGTCCAAGGAATCCCACATTTGGTCTACTTTGGCCAATACCTCGGTTGTTAATTTTTGGATTGGCAAAGTTTTCTGATTCACCAACTCTTCGATTGGTGACTCATCCTCTTCATTATAAAATTTCACTCCCTTCTTTCAAAGGGAGGGATCACAGTTGTACTCCTCCACACTTTCCCTTTTACGTAGCTCACCTTCTTCATTTGCTACCTGCTCCAACAAGCTCTGTAGTTCATGGGCTCTAAGTTGTGACTGCCTCCCTTGGGCATAGGTTCCAAGGGTTCATCTCGTTTCATGCCTTAGCCCATCCACGATGTGGCGTAGTTGATCCCGCTGTGCATACCCATGGCCTGGGAAACGATGTAACAATGTGTAGTAGTGGGCCATGATAGAATCCAAGGGTTTGTGATGACCTTTCTTCTAGCCTTGGATCTGCTTACGCAAATTGGACACTGTGGAGTACGTTTGATACTTTTCGTTGAATAGTTCTAGCATCGTACTCCACCTCCTGATGGTTTTCGGTTCTAAGGATCGGTACTAGCTCTCTGCTTCTTTGGTGAGTGTCCTTGGGAAAAAATTAAGTTTTTCCCACTCACTGTCTATATTCTACAAGACACAGGTATCATGGAATGCCTACAAATGATTTTGTGGATCAGCATTGTATCCCCCTTCAAATCATGGGATATTGTTCATCTCTAATCACTTGATCCGACTATCCTTTAAATGCCTTGTGAGAATCCTAACTACCTCTGTTATGTCAAGCATACTTCGGGTTGTGAGTAGGGGCTCATCATGATCGTCTCTTTCATGACGCCTATGATGTCTGCGTGATTCCCTACTCTCCCTACGTCCTTGCCCTTGTCCTCTTTCTTGACTTTCCCATCGAGGTCTTTCATCCTTTTTACTTTTATCCTCACCTTTATGTTCATGGTGGCTATGCGTAGATGTGGAAGGAGAGGCTGAGTGTTTTGAAGAAGGGGAAGAAGAAGGGGAACCATCACCATGACGATGTTTCTTGCCTTTTCTTCGGCTGCTTTGGCCCCGATCGTGGTGATGATCAAAGTGCCCATCCTTAGCATGAGTGGTTGTCCCCTCTGTGAATAGTTGGTGTTCACGGGCATTAGAACCAGGGATATGGATCATTGATCTTATGTTCTGATACCCTTCCTCCTCACCATCATTAGGAGGGGGAACATCCTTTGCTAAAGAACTCGTAATAAGGGGTTCCTCATCTCCTATTTCGCTAAGGACGTGTGGGTTCTTGCCCTTCAACAATGTATGTTGGCTCTACCGCCTTGCAACCCTCATACGTTGTAAATCTATGGGATGATAATCCCTCATATCAGAATCTATCACAACGTATTTGGCATAAATTTCTATCATGCCAGTCTGTGCCAAAGCACGAAGAAGCATTTTAGGGACAACATGATCTAGAGGTAACACTATGTTACCAAAAAAATCTCTCTAGCGCAACTGTTCATCTTGATTGAGCATAAAGGTAGGATCAGGCACATACTCATCAGGATGAGTATATGTCACCCTATTTTGTTTAGGAGTTGGCTAATTTTGGTTATGTCTTTTATCTTGCCGACTGTCTCTAGTATGGTCCTTAGGTGGTGAGTTGCTCCTATGAGAAGAAGGAATTTTTATCGGTATGCTAAATGACTGTTATAAAATTTTTCTTTTAATTAATCTGAAGGTTCATTAAGGCTCACAATGATGTGAGTAATATCCCTTATGTTCTATTCGGTGCACAAACACTTAGTCCCCAGCAATGGTACCAATGATGAGTGGCGAGGTACCCCTACACTTAACCATACCAAATGAGCGTAGCACGCGCGATCTGGTCGAACTCCGCAGACTAAATGCCTAAACGCCCCATGGAACACTTAGGGTTAATCATTCGTTGTCTTTCCAGACTTACTTGTTGTCGTCATGGTGTATGGTTAAGTAAGTCCAGGTATATGATTTTTTTCGTCTTTTCTAGTTTATCTCCTATGCTAAAGAGTAAAGGTTTGAGAAAGCTAACTAACTCTAACTAAGGATCTAAGTCTAAATTAACGAGCGTCAACATTCATTCCCACTTACCATACACACCTTGAACTATGCAACTGTGGCTACCAAATGCTAATCATTACTGGGATCACCGCACATAATGCATGTGCTCTAAGTGGTCGTACTGAGGCACCTAATGAGCCTAAGTGTGATAAGTAGCCAATTCCTTAACTAGCCGTAGACACCCGTAGGTGCTCGTAGCCAAGTCATACTTATCCCACGTTCTAGGAGTGAAGGGTGAGAATTCCTAACTAGCCTAAGTACGATGAGCAGCCGATTCCTTGACTAGCCGTACACACTGGGACTACCACTGGGATTACCAAGCGTAGATCCTGGAATATGCTATTGGGTTACCAAGTAGTCACAATGCTCGTAATAAAGTCGTACTCATACCACATGCGATGAGCAGCCGATTCCTTGACTAGCCATACACATCCTTAGATGCTCGTAATCAATTCGTACTCATACCACATTCTAGGGAAGTAATAAATAATAATAAGTAAAATCCTATCCATGCATTGCAAGGTTTATCGAATCAAGTTCATCTTTATTTTTGTACACAACTTGCGTTCATGTACAAAGTTGCTCGAATAAAGAGCCGTTCATTCTAGGACTCCTACTATGGGCACATGGGAAATTAATCTAACTCTGGAGTGATCAAACTACCAGAGCTTCACTACTTCTAGCTAGGATGGAAAATGAGGGGAGTTCCGCCTCTTATTTATAGATTTGGCGGCGTACGCAATATCGTGGCTTGTGCATATCGCGTCTCATCACTTGTGTAGCATGCACTTCCATGACTAGTTTGCTCAAGTGCCAAGCCAAAAGTTGTCAGGATAGCTTGGGAAGGAAAAATAGTTCAGAAAATTTTCTATCTCATGGGTTTCTACACTCTACTATGCTCTAGAGCATAGCAAGCATAGCACACTTTTCAATGGCCAATTTTGCCTAAGTGTTAATCAAGAAGCTATCAAGCTAGCTTAGGATGGAAGATACATTTGGTAAATTTTCTAACTACTAAGGCTACTCCTCCTACTATACTCTAAAGCGTAGCTAGTGTAGCATGAAGGAAAATTGCAGATTCTATCAAATTTTGCTACATATCCCTACTATGCTCTAGAGTGTAGCTAGTATAACTAGTGTTGGACATCAAGACTTTTGTAAAACTTAACTAAGTGTTATGCTATGCTCCAGAGCATAACTAGTGTAACACTGAAGAAAAGCCTCCAATAGACTCTAAAAGCCTTTAGATCTTAGCAGTTACCTTCATCTTAACTTCAACATTCCTTTGGTAAGTAAGATCAATAGTTTGTATCTCTTCTACACCTCCTATTGGTCCCCCAAATTATGCCTATGCTTGACCCTACTCGAAAGAGGGGAAGATGTAGTCCCAGAGCATAGCCTCCAAATTGCACTATTTTTGCACTCTTTGTAGGTATATTACAGTCATTAAAACTTTGGCACATGTAGTCTTGGTAGTGTATTCACAGTTCAATAGTCTCTAGGGAGATGTTGTAGTACTCTAGAGCATAGCACTTGCTACTCCTGGGGGAGCATAGCTGGGTCTAGCATATCCCCATCTACCCTCATGCCAAGTGGTGCTCGATCTACATTTCCTGCTAAACCTAGCCCTATAAATCCCCTACATTCAACATTTTAGAGGTTGGAAAATTAGAAGGGAATTTCGCATTTTGACATTTGGAGCATCCTTTGGCACTCTTATGCTTGAGCAATTGTGTACATTGAGCACATTGGTGCACTCTAGGACCCCATCGGGTAACTGTTTCACACCATCCAACATGCAACTCACCATTGTACCCATGGAACACAACAATAGCCAACCTGGCAAGTTCAGTCCACATGGTAATCATTAGTTCCATAGCTCAAACACCCCATAGACTATGACTACACTACTATGCTACCATTATGCCAACCTGTACACTGTGTACGACTCACCTCTTTTTTTGTAATTGCTTTGCTCTCCTTGTTTAGGGTGGTGCACTTTTGTTCTGAAGTTCCATTACATTTTCAAACACTCTTTCCTTGGCATTTATCATAGCACTCACATTTTCTTGCTATTTCGTATCCATTTTCATGTTTACACCATCGTTTTTGGGCTAGGACACCCTACTATGCTCTAGCTTGGCTAGCCCCAATGCCCACTAGTAACATTGTATAAAAATCCTTTCACACATATTCATCATAATACCTCATAAGTCCCTATTTGATTGACAATACCATTTCGGGCAATCCATTTCCATTTCCAGTATAGCCCTCTCATGGACTCAGGGTTAGGCTATATGCTTACTAACCTCTCAGTGTTCCAACCACTAATGTTTTTGGTTATCATAGTTTTTGGCATTAGAATGAGGTCTCCCATTCCTTATGTGTTCAAGGGTAGCCCCACATGCTTTCTACACCTTCGTTACTAGTTTTGAGCTAGCATAGATGTAACACCCTTGTGGACCTACCACGACAGTAGTTGGATTCTAGGCTAGTGAAAGAGTTGTTTACAAGTCATTGGTGTAGATTGGTCCTAATCTTTAGTTCCCCTAGAACCCTACAAGATGAATAGCCAACTATATTCATTGTGTTCGAAAATTGAGATGCTTTGGAGAGCATAACAAGTTCTTAGAGTGTAGCGGCCTCCATTGTAGCAAAATTAACATTAGAGTTAGTCATCGTTGAGTAGTGTTTCTAGTGTTAGTGATTTTTTTGGCCTATTTTCACAGTTTTTTTATACTTATCCATTTTTCCAATGTTCTCTACACTTGAGCATTTTTTAGCACTATCATTCTCATATTTTTACATAGTAACATGAATCCAATGTAGCCTTCAACCTCTACCCTAAGCACAGAGGTGACTCATCCTATTTAGAAGGTAGTAGAGATTGATCCCCCACTCAATCCCGTATAGCCCTAATGATAATTACTCAGATAACATAATCAACCACTTGAGCACATGATTATTGATGATGAAAAACATAATTTTCTCAATGCAAAACTTTAGGTGGGTCTATCCCTGGATTGCTAAGAACTAGAAGCTAAGTGAAGCTTTGAGATCATTCATTGAAATGGGAAGGAATTTCTTCCTACACTTGAGGATTTCATTCCACTTATCAACAACTTTTGATGGTTATTGGACCAACTAGTTAGAATGAGTGGGCCTAATGAGTATGATGTAGCAATGGACTATGATGAGCCCTTACAAGATGGGAAAGATGAATTTGAGCCTTATTCAAAGAGTGTGAATCCTTTTTATGCCTCTGTTTAGTAGCTTGTCTCTAGTTTTTTCTTTCATCAATCATAGTTGTTCACCTTCCTTGAAGAAATAATGTCAATTTCACCTCCCAGGTCCATGCTTGTCATAGCAAGCCACCAATTACTACATGCACACTAGGGTTCTAGACTATCTGCCACCATTCCCTTTTTCATCTCATCCCAGCATGCATAGTTTTTCATGCTGACATTTGTGATGCCAACACATCCATATGCACACATGATTCCCTTCTCTCAACCACACATGAGTTAGGTGTCCTTTGTCCAACCTATCTTGTTGGCACCTTGCACAAAATTTGAAGCCACAACCACATGGTGGATCCCAACCTTTGTGCCTATGGAAAAATGGCCACACATGTAATAATACATGCAATAGCACACAAAATAAGCATCCCATGTGGTTCCATAGCCCATAGTAGGGTTGTGGGCCACTCAAATGGCACAATAGGTAGTGTAATTGGTGTAACCAATTGCATCTTCCCTAAGTTTGGACTAGGCATTCCAACTCATCCAAACATTAACTAAAGAAGTTAGGTGGCTTAAAGCGATTGACTCTGAAATAGTCCACCTAATGGACTTCTATCAAGATGATCCCATCAATCCTATAGTCTCATAATTGACCCTGCCTCCTAGGGTGCAACTTCCCTAATTCACCAAATATAATGGTAAGGGGGATCCCAATGTCCATCTTGTGACTTTTTGCTCTAAATTCCTACTCCTACAAGCATGGCCACATGTAATCATCTATGTCTTTGCCATGTACTTAGCTGGTAAGGTTCTTGACTAGTATCATGCACTACCCAGGGCTTCCATATCTACCTTATAAGAATTTCTCATTCAAATTGTGACTCACTTCAAGTACAACTTGAAGCCTGAAGCCACCCTGGATCAACTAATGGACATCAAACAAGGTCCCTTAGAGCCTATGCAAAAGTTCATTCAATGATTGATTGTTGCACTTAATAAAATATACAATCCAATAGTAGAGACCCACCTTTTGGCTATCTTTAAGGGTGTAGTAAATAAATTTAGTAAGTCAAAACTGTACTATCTAGCCCTACACTTCCTAAGCCAATCCTTTTCTCAAACAAAGAGCATCTAAGATGTGGCAAGGGCCAATAAAAACTTGGCCTATGTGGCCTATAAGAATAAACAAAAAAAGAAGGAAAAGTAAAAGGGCAAGGCAACACCGACCATTGAAATGGTGGCTAATAAGGCTAAGCCCAAAAATGCTAAAGCAAGAGCTAAGTTGCCTAAGGCCATAGCCAACAACAATAAAGCATTCAACTGTTGTGTTGTGGGAACTAACCAATCCACACCACCAATAGCCATAGGGCAAGCTACCCCAAGGCTAAAATTTGAGCACAAGGATTGCTCAAATTATACCCCATTACCCATTAAGCTATCTAAGCTTTTGGACCATCTACTTTGTGCTAGGTGCATCTAGCGCAAGAAAATGTCTAAGGACGTTGGTAAGCATCATTTGTGATACTATGAGGTCCTCAGAAACCCCTTAGTAGCTATGCCAAATGAGCCCTTAGTCCCTAAAAACTTTAGATTATACTAATTTTGTTACTATCACCAATTACATGGCCATGATATAGATTATTACTTAGCCTTAAAGGATGACATTCAACACATGGTTTATTAGGGAAAATTGGTCCTTAATGATAGCAATCCTATGCACATAGAAAACTAATTGAACAACCACCAATTTCAAGCTTTTGTAGTTCAATGGTAGACTTTTCTAAGTGTCAAAAACTTGGAAATTTTTTTTCTAAATTTGGTGCTACACTCTGCAACATAGACAACGTAGCATGATTGAGTCCTATTTTTTGCAAAAATTTTCTAAGTGTCCTACTATGCTCCCTAGCATAGCCAGCATTGTACAGTCGTACATGGCTAGTTTGCCCAAGTGTCAAGCCAAAAGTGGTCAAGGTTTACTTTGGATGGACTAAAAAATTTGGAAAGTTTTCTATTTCTCAAGCTATCAAGCTTGCTACACTCCTTAGCATACCTAGCTTGACACATGTCCTAGTTGCTAGTTCCTTGAAGTACTAGGCTATAGTCTATCAGAAGTGTTCAGGACAACAAAAATAGTTTGGTAAGTTTTCTATCTTTTGAGCTATTATGCTTTACTATGCTACACAATGTAGCAATCATGACATAGGTTTCAAGGCCCAATTTCACCCAAGTGTTGGACAAGGATCTATCAAGCTAGTTCGACATGAAAGATGCATTTAACACATTTCTTGGCTTTTGAGGCTACGTATCCCTCTATTCCCTAGAGTGTAGCCAACGTGCCATCACGTAACATTCTAGGTTTCATCAAAATTTATCAAAATGTTCCTACTACACTCTACTATGTTGTGTAGTGTAGCCAACCTAACCAATGTAGCAAATCAAAATTTTGCAAAAATTCACTAACTGTTGTGCTATGGTCTAAAGCGTAGCTATCTTGGCATCAGGAAAATGCCTTTGGTAGCCTCCAAAAGCCTCTAGAACATGGCATCAAATTTCATCTCAGCTCTGACATCCCTCTGGCAACCACGATCAGTAGTTTGCATTTCTTTTTCATCCCCCATTAATCCCCAAAGTTGTCCCTACACTTGACCCTACTTGAAAGAGGGGGAAGATGTAGTCATGAAGTGTAGTCTCCAAGTTGCGTTTTTTTGACACTATTTGTAGGTATATTGTCGTCTCTCAAACTCTGGCACATGCAATTTAGGTAATGTGATTATAGTTCGGCAATCTCTAGGTACTCTTTACTATCATTCATAGAGTAACACCTTGCTGCAAAGAGCGTAACATGTTAGTGTAACCCTATCTACAATCATGCCACATGGCACCTAATCTGCATTTCATGCTAAACCTAGCTCTATAAATACCTTGATGTTCAACACTTTAGGGGTGGAAAAATCAAAAGATCAATGAGCATTTTGAGCATTCTAAGCATCCCTTTTACTCTTGCACATGAGCATCTAAGATTCACACCTTGGCAAGTATCACAATGCAATCTTCCATTGCACCCATAGAGTGTCATGATAGCCAACTCAACAAATTTAGCATCCCTTGCAACTACTAGCTCTACTTCCTAGATGTCCTAGAGACTGTGACTACACTGCTATGCTACCACCATGCATGTGTGATGCTACATACCATTTTCACCTTTTGTTTAAGAAAAAGTTACACTCCCTGGTTTTGGGATGTGCATTTTTCTACTCTCAAGATTTTGTTTCATTTCTTTTCTAAGAATTTTATTTCAATTTTAAGCATAACTCTTATATTTATCTACTGTCAATACACATTTGCATGTTGACATTACTGTTTTTGGGCTGAGGCCCTCTCCTATGCTCTTGTTGTCCTGGTTTCCATGTGTAATTCTTTATAATATTCTCTTACAAATAGTCATTTTAACACCACGTAAGTCTCTGTCTAACTAAATAAACCATTCAAGGCAACTCGTTTCCATTTTCCTAGCACAACCCTTGCATGAATTTAGGGTTCTGCTATACACTCACGAACCTCTCACTATTGTAGCCACTAACATTTTTAAAGATCACAATTTTTTGTGCTAGAAGGAGGACCTCCCATTCCTTCTATGTTCAAGGGTAATCCCACATGCTTTTTGCACCCCCATCACTAGTAGTAAGCTAGTGTAGACATAATGCCCTTATGGACCTACCACAGTAGTAGCTAGATCATAGTCCAGTGTAAGAGTAGTCTGCATTCCAATTGGTGTATATTGGTTCTAGCTATTGGTTCCCCTAAAACCCTATAGGATGGAAAGTGAAAACTATGTTTGTCATGTTAAGATCTAAGTGTTTTGTAGAGTGTTACAATCCCTGAGAGCATAACAATCCCTTAGAGTGTAACAAGCATAATGCTAGAGCTAGACATTTTTTCATAGTAGTTCTAGAATTAGTCATTTTTGGCCTATTTTTATAATTTTCATACTTATATATTTTCTTTTAACATTTTTTACACTTTAACATTTTTAATCAGTATCTTCTTTTCTCATGTTTTTTCCTACATAGCAAAATGAATCTTGTTAACACCTCAACCATAGCCTTGAGCTTGGAGGTAGCTCATCCCATTCAACAAGTGGGGGACATTGAGAAACTACCTAGCCCTATAAGAACAAAATGACAGTCTCTTAGATTCTGTTACCAATCCCCTAAACACAGGATGCTAGATGAAAAATGGTACAACTTCCTATGTGCAAAGCTTTAGGCAGGCCTATTATTAGACAACCAGGAAATGAAGGTGAAGAATAGTTTTAAAATCATTTATCAAAATGTAAGGGAGTTCTTTCCAACCCTCAACACAGTCATACCAGTCATTGACAACTTCAAGTGGATCTTAGGCCAACTCGTTAGGGTTAGCTGGCTAAAAGAGTAGGATGTAGCATCAAACTACAATGAACCCTTTTAGGATGGGTAGGAGGAGTTTGAGTCCTATTTTGATATTGATATCCCATTATATGTCTTAGTTAAAAAACCTACCTCCATTTTCATGTCACACTATTCATAGTCCTTTTCCTTCTTTGAGGTAGTCGTGACAGTTCCACAACCTAAGTCTCTGCTAGTGGTAGTTAGCCACCAAGTCTAGCCTACATAATAGAGTGTAGGACCTTTTGCTTCTTTCCCCTTTATCATTTCTTCATAGTCTATTTATCCTTCCCTGCCAGCATCCATGATGTCAACATTTCCATATGGTGACATCATCCCCATGCCATAGCCATATATGAGTCACATGCCCCTTATCCCATCCATCTCAATCCCACCACCAACAACAATCCTAGCCTCAACTATGTGGTCGGCTGCAACCTCTATACCCATGGTACAACTATCACATGTGTTGTAGTACATACAATAGCAAACTCACTAACCATCACACATGGTGACATAGCCCACAACAAGGTTGTGGGATGCTACAATGGTGCCACCAACAACATAGACAATGCAACCCTTTGGGGCATCTCCAATTTTGGACCATGAATTTCAACTCATTCAAACCCTCACCAAGGAGGTTTTACAGCTTAAAGTAGCCAACACAAAAATGGTCCAAGTAATGGACTTCTATCAAGATGATCCCATTAGTCCTATGGTCCCTCCATTAACACTACCCCCTAGGGTCTAACTACCCCAATTGATGATCCCAATGCCCACTTAGTAACTTTTGGTTCTGAGTATGGACACATTCAATCATCCATGTCTTTTCCATGTCCCTATCTAGCAAATCTCTTGACAACTACCATGTGCTTCATAGAGCTTCCATTTCAACTTTAGAAGAGATGCTAAGCCAATTCGTAACTTGCTTCAAGTACAACTTGAAGCCGAAGGCCATGGTAGACTAACTAATGAACGTTAAACAAGGGGCATTAGAGCTGGTGCAAAAAATTTATATAATGATGGAGTGCCTCCCTCAACAAAATGCATGAGTCAATAGCTAAAATCCACCTACTAGCTATCTTTAAGGGCACAGTAAATAATTTTATCAAATCAAAGTTGTACTACTTAGCCCTGCATTCTCTTAGCCAAGATTTTGCTCAAAAAAATAGCATACAAGACATGGCAAAATCTAGTAGGGACCCAACCTATGTGGCCTACAAAAATTCACATGTTAACAAAACAAAGAAAATGGAAAGGCCACAACAACCATTATAGCCATGGTTGATGAATCCAAACCCAACAACAACAAGCCAACAACCAAGGAACCTAAATCCCTAGCCAATAACAACAAAGCATCAAGTTCAGGCACCACGGGAACCAACCAGTGCACATCATCAGCAACCATGGGGAAAGCTTTCCAAAGTCTAGACTTTGAGCATAAAGATCACTTAAAGTACACCTCCTTGCCTATCAAACTATCAAAGCTTTTAGATCAATTGCTTAGTGCTAGGTGCATTTAGCACAAAAAACTGTTTGAGGATGCACAAAAATTCCACAAGAGGTACTGTGAGGTCCTCAAAAACCCTTCTACTACCATGCCAAATGAGCCCCTAGTCCCTAAGAACTTTATATTGGACTAGTTCCATGACACGGATTATTACTTGGTGTTGAAAGATGACATTCAATGCATGATTGATCAAGGAAAACTAGTCCTTGATGAAAGCAATCTTGTCTAGCTAGAGAATCATTCTATGAAGGTCTACAAGAACCCACTCAATGCTAGTGGTGCAAGTTATATCATCAATGCTATTAGCATTGATAACAATGTAGATCTAGTGCATGAACCATTTGTGGTATGTGTGCCTAGTGGTACCACTAGGCCTTAATGTCAACTAGACCATAGGCCCCTTTTGTCATCAAAGCATGACTTCGAGCACCCATGACAACTTTTGTGGTTAGTGCCCCACAACACATTGTAACGATTGCAATCCAAAAAATTTTTATCATTATGATATCAAAATGTGGGAATTCCTCATTTGCTTGAGGTCTGGTGGTGGGAACTACATCATGACCTACACTTCCAAAGAGATATGATGAGCATCTAGCTAACAATATGGCTAGGGAATGCATGGAGCTACGTCCTCCTAAGCCCACTCCCTTGTTATCTATTCCTATGGTCTCATCATTTTAGGCCACCAATGCAAACATGTACATTCAACAAATAAGTATCGACGCTTGAAGACCCATGACACAACCAAAAATCAAATCTTCCTCTTAAGAGATCTATCTCCTAGGACACATGAAGGAGGTAAAAACCACCAAAACAACATATGGTGGAAAAGATTTTTTAGATGCACTGGCATAATTCAAACAAGCTCTAAAATAGAAAAATACAACTTTTAGCCTATACTACTTGATCATGACCTCTCCTAGTCACCGTGAAGCCGTGGTTCACATACTGGCATCTATACATACTAAGTAAGGCATGCTAGCAGATGAAAAGGAAATGCATTCCATAATTCTTCCACCTACAACTAAATATTTAAGGTTAACACCCTTGACATTTCACGATGAGGAAATCAAAGCTAACCCTAAAAAGGGTCAAGTAACCACTACACTCATGGTCATAATGATTCATGTATGTTAATACAAGATTCGTAGGTTGCATGTTGTTGAAGAGGTGGCAACCAATATTATTCCATTTCCCATCATTGACAAGCTTGGCCTAGTTGATCAAATCATGTCAAAAATAATGACATGTTTGAAGTCCTTTAACATAGGGCATGAGGTTGTCAAAGAGATAGTCACAATTGATTTTTTGGTAGGGGAGTAATTCTCCACCAATGCTAAATTCATCATGGTTGAAAAAATACCTGGGTTCAACCTAATCCTAGGGTGGTCCTAGTTAGCCTACTTACAGGTTATTTCTTCACCTATCCACCAAGAGATCCACTTGCCTTGTCAGGGTGGTGAGGTGGTGATCTTTGGTGATAACATAGCCCCTCTGACCATCAACAATGTAGACATTGAACAGGGGTTAGAGCTAGAGTTCTTTGAAGATATACCACCCATTTGTAATGAATGTTAATGTTGTTCGGCCAATGTTAGATAACCAAGCAAGGCAAGCAACCCCCATGAGGAAGCTCTATGGATAGAATTGCCCTTATTTGTAGTAGATGAGGGCCTAGGAGAATACCATCTCATGCCTCCTAGGCCTTACACACCACTTAACTTACATTAGGTTAGGAAGCATCTACATGACTAGGACATGTCCTTAGTTCACTTGCACGCCCAACTTGTTGTTTTCCCTTCATCTATAGAGTTAGAATTTGTGTTATTATTTACATTATTCATTAGTTGTGTAGTTTATTTATTGCATGTAATTTCATTTATTTCTTTTTTTTTTCTCTAAAGAAAACAAACAAACAAATATAATGGTAGCCTGAAAAGGCCTTAAACTACCATGTGGCTCAAAAAGGGCTTAAAATATCACATTGCCCGCCAAGGCCTAAAACTAGCAACCAAATCCTTTTTAGCAATGATCCAAAATGGCCTTAACCTAAATATGGCTTTAAATGGCCTTAAACTAGTGATGGCCATGCCTCCATGACCATAAACTGGCATGGGACCCACAAGGAACCTACTTGCATCAAGCGAAGCATAAGTTAAAATTATAAAAATATTACATGAAAGGATAACAAAATGAGAAGAAAATGATTGTCATATTTTATTAAATCATCAATAAGATACATACATCAAGATTACATCCAAAATATGAAATGCTCAAGAAAGCACAAAATTTCCTAATAGCACAGCTACATTTTAAGAATCTCAACCTATAGTGTGCAATAGGGGCGAGGGCTCTTTCCCTTCCTCTTAATCCACTACTCCATTGGGTCTTGCACCCTCACTTGGATCCTATGTGAAAAAAAGGTAGAATAATAAATTAGTCAATAAATGAGGGGACATGAAAAATTATCATAAAGTGAACAATAAAGTAAGCTATACCAACTTGAGAAGGGCCCACATCCATGTCTAGGGGCATCCTATCTAGGATAGCCTCTATGCATTGAAGGATCTCATCCTTTCACATACATGTCCAGCCTTCCTCACCCAAGTCAATGCCCATGAGGGTTTTTCCTTTTTCTATGGTCGTTCATGCAGGTAGCCTTGGCAAAAATATTGCAAAAGTTCCTTCTTTGAAAGGTATAGTGATTTGTCTCTCCAAGGACTCATTGATCACTACAATGATCACAAATAATTTGTAAGCTTATTTTGCATTGATCACATCAATGAATATCTCTTTTCATCAACACTCCATAGACTCATCTCAATACTTTTTGTGGTAGGCTTTTCACTCTAGCTTGTAGTGGTATTTATGATTCTTTTGTGTCTATCCCCATTGATACACCTTGACATTGTAATCACTCCAATCTTGGTTTTTTCTCACCAAAAGGTCCATCTATAGCCATTGTTCAATAACTGCATGGGTGGCCTCATTTTTTCCCTAAAAAATTAACTAGTATTTACCATAATCATCTTTAGCTATGTGTCAACCACCATCTGGCTTGTAATGTGCCACCAGGAAGTCATAGTATGATTGCAGGTCTTTTAGTCTAGCCTCTTGGTTCACCTCCTTTTCTTGAAGCTCTTGCACCCATTTCCATAGGTGCTAATTTACACACATGCACTCCCACAATGCTTGTGCAGAGTATAGTGTGCATTTTCTTATTTTGTCAGATACGTGATAAGGAACCTACTCCACTTTTGGGGGAACTTAAGTACAATGTCAACTTGGACTGCTCTATATGGATCTCATTTAAGTTGTGAGCCTATCATTCCATACATAATGAAAAAAAAAAGAAACAAAATAGAAGTAGAAGAAAACAACAAAGATGGTGATGCAAATCTCCTACCCAATAAGACCTCAGGTGTGAGAGCAGGGGGATTGCCCATCTTCACACCATCAAATAAATGCTCAAACTTACCATTTTCAAACTACAACCCTTCTTCCTTGAGTTTCCTTAATACTTTTCTAGCTTCTTGCTTATCTTTAGATGCCATGTGTCCCTTAGGTTGAGGGAAATCATCCTCCATAGGCTCCTCTACTACTATAGGGGCCCTCTTTCCTGTGATACCATAAGTTTGATTTAGAATTCCCAATGATGAATATAAGATAATAATGAACACATTATAGAAAAAATAAATAATGCATACTTACTTGCTATTTCCAAATGCACATCATGGTGCTTGAAATGTAGCTTCTTGCCCCTCTCCTCCACTTCAAGGATGGGCTCCTCCATAAGGAAAGGCTTCTTGATCTTCATTTTCAATGACCTAACCATATCAGTGATGAGTCATGCTCCTCTCATCACATTCCCAGTGTTGGTGGGTGGAGCCTCCCTATCACTATCACATGTGTGGTAGGATTTCCCCACATGGCCTTTAGTCATCATCAAGAATGACTCACTAATTGCCTCCAGAGGATCCTATGATTGCATGGTGTAGAATAGGTGGTAGATCCATGGATTGGAGATCTAGGTGTGATCATGCACCATCCATTGCCCATTATCGCAAACAACCAAAATTTCTGCAAACCTTTGTAGGTACATTACGAAGAAATAAAAATGCATGTGTGATCATTCTTAGAGGTTGTTGCATAGCTTAATGATTTCAGCCTACAAGCTATTGACAAGGTAGTTTTCCCAATTGTACCATGTCTCTTCCTCTATCACGTCTCTAATGACCCAAGCTTGCTCTACCCCAAGGATTTTAGTAGTTTGGAAAACACATGAGCTTAGAAGTCTAGGTAGAGGTGGTGGACTATAGGTAGAACCACCATCTTCATGGGTATACCTTTATGCCCTTTTTGAGTTCCCAACCATTCTTTAATGTCCCCTTTTTGTTCTAGGTCCTTATTAGTCTTTTGTACTACCGATAGACCTTTAGACGAGATGCCAAAATGGTCCATAATGAGTTCATCCATGACTTCGAAGACCATGCACACATTATAGATCTTTGTGTGGAAGTAATCAACATTCTTGATGAAGTTGTTAATTAGGGCAATCATCTTGACCACTAGGATGTTTGGGTTCATGGCTAAGAACAGGTTCATGAGCCTAGCCCACTAAAGATTCCTTGCCACTTCTTTTGAGGCCTCACAGCACAACTAGAATTGTGAGCTCTCAACCTCATCATATTTGAAGAGGAGAGTGGCCTTAGTGCACCTTGAAGCAACTATCGTGATCTCTCTTGACGTAGCTATAGCTGCAATTAGTAAAGGTGAAATTGGTAACATGATGAAAAAAAATGTTAAGAGTGCATGAAAATAAGTGATATTACTTACATGGCACAAATGGTGTGTGGGATGGTGGTAGTGGGACTGAAACTTCCTCCACACTTGGTACACCAGTGTCACACTCAATGTCCAACCAGCCAAGAGTTTGACACCTCTCATAAGATTTGGAATACCTATGAGGGTCTTTTGCCAAAATTTTCGTGATTTGCCTAATCATTACAACATGAACATTCTCAGTAGATGAAAATTCTTATATGAAAATTTTGGTCAAGTTTAGTGCCCCCTCTTCATCATGGAGGCCATCTATGTCAATGAAAAACTTGGCAATAGACATAAGCAATTAGCATCCTAAGTCATGAAATAATAGGCAATACAAAAAATCACATTATGACTCACCCTTCAATGCAATAGATCATCCTAGGTGGGTTCTACAAAAATAGTATGCATGCGTCGAGCTAGGAACATGGTGTTATTCCTATTGTAGCATTAGAAATCAGACATTCTCTAGATCCTAGATAGAAGCCTAAGGAATTTTTGGCATTGGCTTTAGCTCCCTACCCCTTTGTCATCAACAGGTTCATCAGACATGAACCTTGGAATTCCTCAGTTCACCCTAGGCAATAATGTCTCTGTTATGATGCCTACTACTTTGGTCAACAAGTGTGACCACATTATCACATTGAAGTCGTAGAAATTTTTTTTAGGAATTCCAGCATGCTCGACTTAGACCAAACTACCTAGTATCCCACATGTGTGTCTGGTGCATGCATGTTTGGTATAGGATCGCTCATATAGCAAAAAATGCCCATCAATTCAACCATGAAAAGGATAGGTTTCAGCAACACCTTGCAATCCCATAATAGCATTAAGAGAAAAATGTTAGCATTGGGAAAAATAAAAAAAATGAAAAAAACTAACAAAATTACATTTAACATAATTAACTATCCACTAGGCCCCATGAAGAAGGGATATTGGCATACCCATCTAACGTGCCTAGTTCCAAATGGGGGACAACACTAACACTTACATTTTTCACAAGCATTACAATTCTAAAAATATCAAAAAAATTTCTACCTATCGGTTACACTCCCCACAG
This sequence comes from Gnetum montanum, assembly GCA_015680685.1. Taxonomy (NCBI): domain Eukaryota; kingdom Viridiplantae; phylum Streptophyta; class Gnetopsida; order Gnetales; family Gnetaceae; genus Gnetum; species Gnetum montanum. The sequence goes on from MNCI01020044.1 coordinate 2,706,598, forward strand.
AGTGTAAGCTCCTCAATCCCAAACTTTTTCTAAGTGTTGGTTACACTCCCCATAGAATGTAACAACTACAAATATTTTTTATTTTTCTAACTATTGGTTATGCTCTTTGTAGTGCATAACAACTAGAAAAAATTTTTCTAAGTGTTGGTTACACTCCTTGCAGAGCATATCAATTTCAAAATTTTTCTTACTATCCACTACATTGCTTGTTAAGCATGGCACTGGGAAGCCAAAAATTTTCTAACTTTTTGTCATGCTCTCAAGGACACCCTAGTGTAATGGACATGACCCTCAATCGCCTTTCCCCAACCATTACACTCTAGTATTATTATTAAGCTTCCTTGATCAAGTCTTTTCTCACACCACAGTGCAAGATGCTAGAAACCCCTATTCCACATTGTAGCATAGGACACTAAAAAATCCCTATTCCATGTTGTGGTGTGGGATACATAGAAGACCATACCCTACGTTGTGATGTAGGATGCTAAAAAATCTTGTTCCACACTATAGCACAGGATGCTAAAAAATCCTATTTTTCACTATAGCGTAGGATGCTCAAACCTTCTGCTCTATACTACAACATGAGACACTCAAAAAACCTTGTCCCGCACTATGCTACACAACATCCCAAAAAATCCCTGTTTTGTGCTATAGTGCAAGACACCCCAAAAAACCTTTGTTCTACACTACGGTGTAGGATACATAGAAAACCCTCATTCCACACTATGGTGTGGGATGCCAAAAAACCTTGTCCTACACCATGGTGGAAGACACTGAGAACCCTTAACCTAAAATAAAGAAAAAGGGTAAAAATAAAAAATTGCATCATGTGCACTCCCTTCCATGGTTGTAACTCGAGGTGATCGCAGTGGTACTAGTAGTCCCTACCCATCATAAGCCTCCTTCAAAGATAAAAAAACCTAAAATGTGCAACAAAAGCAAGAAAATAAAATCACAAGGGTAGAGCATAGCATCTTACCTAGCCAATGGTGTCTCCCTATGGTCCTCAATGCATGACGTAGGAAGGCACCTTAGGTTCTACTCTCCTTCATCAATGTTGCTGAGGCCAATGTGTTTGTGTTCGCTTTGGCATGTCATGTCTGGCTGCTACACTCTAGCTTTCTCCTTTTCATGCTCTAGCTTCCCTCTGTTGCTGCTACACTCTACCTTGACCATGTTACACTTAGATGGCTACTGGCTCAGATGTTAAAAATTATAGTTTACCATGGTAAAACCCTTATTTATACCATTCAAGTTTAAAGGATATGTCACTCTCCCAGGACATTCCATGTCCAATGCTTAACAAAAAATGTTTTGTGTCCCATGCATAATGCAGGATGAGCATAGCACCCAGAGTTAGAAAAATTTTGCAACTTTTTCATTTTCTCTATACTTACAATTTTTTTTTGCATTTTTCCTAATTGCCCAATGAACTTCCAACTTAGTCCCACATTTTAAACCTCTCAAGCCTTACTTAAACCTATGTCTCCTGCATAAACTATGGTCTACTACAACCTTAAAATAGTAATTTTATGGCCAATCAAAGCTACAAAAAATTACTTTACATACTACACAATTAGTTAAATTTTCATGACATTGTCTTACTTATTTTATGAATTTTTCTTTGTTGAGATAGATGTCACCTGACATTTCTATGGTTTTTTTGAAGGATCTCTTAAGTAGGACTACAAAATGAATGCATATGAGAGTCTTCATTTGCCCTTAGTCTTGACTAGACCTTATGGTGGTGACACCAAATGCATAAACACTAAGCTCCTAGACTTAGAGCCATTCTTTTATGACACAAACATATCATCCTTAGAGATGTTACTAGACTAGCCAAACCATCTAGTTATAGCTCTAGACTTAGAAGTAGGTGATGTAACCAAGGATCCCATCATAGAAGTCCCTATAATAACATGTAAAGGTGAGGTGAAAACATTGAAACTTAGTTTATTATTATAGCCTCAAATCAAACAAAGAATCTCTAAAGTCCTTAGTGGTCATGTCAAGGTGTTTGCATGGTCCTATGAGGACATGCTTAGCTTAGACCCTCACATAATATAGCATAACATTATTTTGGATCCTCATGTAAAGCTAGTTAAACAAAAAGCTTGTAATGTCAAGCCTGAGGTGGCATTGGCCATTCATGATGAAATCACTAAGCTCTACAAAGATGGCTTCATCCAGGTAGTTGACTACAATGACTAAGTTTCAAATATCATAGTTGTCCCCAAGAAAAATGGAAGTATATGCATTTGCATAGACTTCTGAGACTTGAAAAAGGCAACCATTAAAGATGATTTTCCACTACCTAGTATTGACCAACTCATCAATACTATGGCTATTCATGCCTTGTTGTCTTATATGGATGGGTTATTATGGTGCAACCAAATCCAAATCAACCCATAGGACCAACTTAGCATTACTTTCATGACCCCCTATGGGACATTTTGCTATACAATGATGCCCTTTGGACTAAAGAACACAAGAGCAACCTACCAACACGTGATGCCATACATATTTAGCAACTATCTACTAGAATTTCTCAATGACTATGTTGATGATATAGCTGTTAAGCCCAAATTAGCTCATGACCATGCAGATGACTTGGACTGCATCCTCAAACATTTCCTTAGACATGACCTTAGGCTAAATCCCACAAAGTGTGTCTTTGGTGTCAAAACCAGTTGCATGTTAGGCTTTTTAGTATTAGAAGTAGGTATATGTGTAGACTCCAACAATGTTAAGGCTATTAGAAAATTAGCACCATTAGCAAACCTTAAGGAACTATGTAGGTTACAAGGCAAACTACAATTCATACATAGGTTTATTGGAATGTTTATTGACAAGTTGTAGCCAATGTAACATTTTCTCAAAAAGGGGATCCACTTTGAGTGGTTTTTTGAATTCCAAGAGGCATTTGACAACCTAAAAAATGAGCTAGCTCAACTTCTGATAGTCTACCCTCCACAAGGAGATAAGCCTTTCTACATTTACCATGCATCTTCAAACACGTCCATTACTTCTCTACTATGAAAAAAGTAAGAAGATGGCTCGAAAGTCCTTATTTACTACATAATCCATGCATTTGTGGCCCATGAGGCAAAATATAATGATGTGAAGAAGAACTATCTTACCTTAGTAATTGCACTCAAAAAGTGAAGACACTATCTTTTCTATAATCAATTTAATGTCATCTACAAAAGAAACATACTTTGCGCAATTACAATGAGCATATACAAAAGTAGTTAAATAGCATGATGGAAGGCAATAACCATACAGTTTGACCTGCACTACATAGTGCAAGCATCCAAAAAGAGTCAAGCGATAGATGCATAGCTTATAGCCTCACATGTAGATGATCAAGCAACAATCAATCCAAACTTTCTAAATGAGCATGTTAATAGCATATGTCAAGTACCTACAAATTTTGAGATAGTTTTACACTTTGATGATGCTTCAACCACACAAGATGGTAGTGTTGGTACCATTATCACATTCCCCTCTAGGGAGATCCAACCCTTCACATATCACTTTGCATCTCCTTGCACAAATAGTGTGGTAGAGTATGAAGGTCTCCCTAGAGGTATCTTAGTAGCCCAAAATTTAGGAATCCAAAACATAGTAGTCTGAGGTGATTCATAGCTATTCATCAACCAAGTCACATAGGTTTATGCTTGTAAGGCACAACATCTACAACCTAACTATGATTTGGTGAAACACTTGCTCAAATAATTTGCAACCGTAGATGTTCAACATATTCTCCTAAATGAAAATTCCATAGCTAATACATTAACTACTTTAGCCTTAAGCATAGCTCCAAACATGTTTTCTACTTTGCTTGCTTCAATAGTGGATTGCATTGAACCCATAACTCAAACAAAGAGCATCGCATCCATAAGCACAACTCACATCCAAGAGTGGTATGATGATATTAAGGCATACCTCAAACAAGGAGAGCCTTAATAAAATCTAACCTCTAACGAAAAATATGTAGTAAAAAAGTGATCATGATAGTATGTCCTTGTAGGTGATAGCACTTTGTGTCACAAATCCTATGATGAAATACTATTGACTTGCGTTAGCGGTAGTGAAGTGCAAAAGATCGTCATCCAAGTCCATGAGGGACTATGTGGAGGCCACATGGCCCCCAAGGCCATGAAAACAAAAATCAGACATCTAGGTGATTATTAGCCTTACATGGAGAGCAATTATGTCTCCAAGGATAGAACATGTGATGTGTATTAGTGGCACAATAACCTAATGCATGTGCCATCCACTGAACTATATACTATGTAGATCATGTGGTTGTTCCAATGTTGGGGATTGGACATCATAGGGCCTATAATGCCTAAGTATTTTATAGGACATAACTTCATCATTACTACAACTAAATATTTTACAAAGTGGGTTGAATCCATTTCCTTAGAAAGACAACATCACAACAAGTTTGCAAATTCATCCTAGATAACATAGTGACCTAATTTGGTCTTCCTATGACTATAGTCATAGAAAATGGACCACAATTTAGTAGTGCAAAAGTCAAAGAATTCTGCAAGAACCTTGGCAATAAATAGTCCTTATCATCATTTTACTACCCATAGGCAGATGGTCAAGTGGAGGCTACAATCAAAGTCATCATCAACCTTCTAAAGAGGATGCTAAACAACAATAAGTGATGATGGCACGACCAAGTACTCTATGCACTATGGGACTATTATATGACATGCAAAATAGTGATAGGTAAGACACCATGTAGTCTTGTATATGGATCTAAAGTAATGTTGCTTCTTGAATTGCAAGTCCCATCACTCTACGTGATCTGCTCAAGCTTCATTGATGAGGTTCAAAACAATGAGTTGAGAACCATCGACCTTGACTTTATAGAGGAGGAGCACATGCAAATGTTTGATCACGTGGAGTGGTACCAAGAAAAGTAATAGCAAAAGCACTGTCATAATCAATATCAACACCCAATTAAGAAGGGGCATCTAGTCCTCAAGGTCATCCGTGAGCCTACAGATAAATTCTTAGCTAACTTGGAAGGGCCTTTCATGGTCATAAAGTCATATGACAATGAAGCCTTAAAGCTTGCTGATCTAGATGGAAATTAGTTTGCCAATCCTATAAACCACTCATACCTAAAGTGATACTAAACTTAGTACATAGTTTCATGCCAATGATAGAAGTAAGGTAAGTGCATGTCTGCTATGATGTTAAACTAGCACAGACATCCACTAGGATGTTAAATTGGCATAGACATCTACTATGATGTTAAACTAGCACAAAATGTCCTTAGGCTATGAAATTAAACTAGCACCCATAGCATGGTATAGTATGATCCTAAACTAACCATCCACCATCTGCTATGATGTTAAACTAGCACAGTGGTCTGCTAGGACCTTAAACTAGCACATCAAAATATTCCTGGACCTTAAACTAGGACCATGGTTTGCTAGGACCTTAAACTAGCACAAGATGCAATCTACTAAGACCTAAAACTAGGATTGTAGTTTAGCATCCATAGTTCAACACATATAGTTCTATGGACAAGTGAGCAATAATTCTACCAATACTCCATCACATGCCCACACCTCTTAGATAGGATGGGATGAGGCATTGCAATTCTAGAATGAATTTCATGCCATCAAGGAAAAATCCTCTAAAGAAAGTGCAACATCACCATCCTCGACATCTTGTTGATCTTTTGGAGATGTCTTTTGGCATCTTGCTAACCTTTCAGAGCTACCACCACCATTTCCAATCATCATGGTGAAAGATATCATCATTAGCATCACCCACTAGAGAACTAATGGTACTATCGCCCAGCCATAGCACTACCATCCTTTGACCCTCATCATTGCCTAGGCTTGGAATAGCATCTAGTAGTGTGACTCTCCACCATGCTACTGGGTTTCCTAGCTCCTATCCTTGGTGAGGAATCTTGATCATCTACATCACCATCACCTCTAACCACTTGGTTGCTCACTTCTGGTGTAGTTGCTGGAGCTTTTGGAGCTGACTACCATCACACTTGCACTATCCTTCCTACTTTGGACATTACATGCACATGCAACTAACATAGCATTCACATCCCTTGTAATTCCCTTGCAAATAGGACTTCACCTTCATCTCATGAGCTGGTTCTTTTTCTTATTTTCTCTATGTTATGTTTGTAGGATGATGCCTCAATGGCGTTGTTCAAGGGTGCATTTCATCATGGTGGCAAGACACTGCATTACTCTAATGTGTTTGGTTTGGCTTTCCTAGCTACTTAAGAGTGCACATCCCTACTACCACCCTAGCCAATCAACCTCTACCTCTTAATCTTACAATCTTCCACACTCCCTGCAAGCTTCCCTACTACACATAGAATCTTTCCTCTAGTTAACCACTGAACCTATGATGGGCATAACACAACTCATCTCATGGGAATCCTTTGTGGGCTACTCAAAGCCCCAAAAATATGTAACACAACTCATTCTAGGGAGGAAACACCTATGCTATAGATGCGATGTGGTTGCCTCTAAGAAAATGTTGATTGGCACATAGTTCTCCTGGAAACACAAAAGAAAGAAAAAGAAAAAATGAAAAGAGAAAGTATAAAAAAAGAGAAGAAGAAAAAAAGTAAACAAAAAGAAAAAAGAAAAAAATAGAAAAATAAAATCAAAAACAAAATAAAAATGGGATAAGCCAAGTGCCCAAGTCAAATAGCATAGTTGCCATCTCACAAATGGCCTGGCCCCAGATCAACCATCTCACAAGCACTCTAAAGAGAGGTCAAAATTCAAAGGGTAGGTCTCCTTATCATGTTGGCTCCCTCACAAGCACTCTGACAAGGGATCATGCTTTGGTGATAAGTGATCATAACGTTGCATCCTACAGTTACATGTACCAATAAATATCCCCTTAATCTGTTGTTCCTTGAACCATCTCCCTAACCTATTCCCTAGCATACTTCATTCCTTTGCCACTCTCAATCATAGTGAAACCTAGTCTAATCGGGCACTGATGGGTGATGTTGGTGTCATATTCATCATGGTGTTTTGTGTTCTTTGACAATGTGTCTCGGGTCAATCCTCAAAACATCAACAAAGAGGGGCCAATGAAACACCACCAATTATAGGCTTTTGAAATTCAATGGTAGATTTCTCTAAGTGTCAAAGACTTGGAAATTTTTTTCTAAGTCTTGTGCTATGCTCTGCATCATAGATAGCATAGCACAATTGAGTCATATTGTCCTACTACACTCCCTAGCATAGCCAGCATAGCACACGCTTCCATGGCTAGTTTTCCCAAGTGTTAAGCCATAAGTGGTCAAGGTTTACTTAGGATGGACCAAATAGTTTGGAAAATTTTCTATCTCTTAGGTTTTTAAGCTTGCTACATTACCCAACGTACCTAGCTTGACACATGTCCTAGTTTCTAGTTCACCCAAGTACCAGGCTAAAATATGTCAAAATTTTTTAGGATGAATGAAATAGTTTGGCAAGTTTTCTATCTTTCCAACTATTACGCTTTGCTACATTACATAGCATAGCAAGCGTGACATGGATTTTAGGGCCCAATTTATCCTAAGTGTTGAACAAGAATCTATCAAGCTAGTTCAACATGGAAGATTCATTTGGCATATTTCTTGGCTTCCAAGGCTACATATCCCAGTACTCCCTAGATCATAGCCAGCGTGCCATGAAGGAACATTGTAGATTTCATCAGAATTTTTCAAAGTGTCCTTGCTAGGTTGTGCAATGTAACCAATGTAACCAGTGTAGAAAATCAAAATTTTAAAAAATTTCACTAAGTTTTGTGCTATGCTCTAGAGTGTAGCTAGCTTAACACTAGGAAAATGCCTCCAACAACCTCCAAAAGCCTTCAAAACTTGACATCAACCTTCATCTCAGCTTTGACATCTCTCAAGTAGCCAAGATTGGTAGTTTGCATTTCTTTAGCATCCCCCATTAATTTCCAAAGTTGTCCCTATGCTTGACCCTACTCAAAAGAGGAGGAAGATGTAGTCCCAAAGTGTAGTCTCCAAGTTGCATTATTTTGACATTGTTTGTAGGTACATTGTGGTCTCTCAGACTCTAGCACATGCAGTCTAGGTAGTGTTGTCATAGTTCAGTATTCTTTGGGTGCTCATTACTATCCTTTAGAGCATAAAATTTTTTTACAAAGAGTGTAATATGTTAGCGTAACTCTATCTATGCTCATGCCACGTGGTGCCCATGCCACATGATGCCTGGTCCACATTTCCTGGTAAACCTAGCTCTATAAATACCCCAACATTCAACACTTTAGAGGTGGAAAAATCAAAAGAGAATTGAGCATTTTGAACACTCTGAGCATCCTTGTTACTCTTTCACTTGAGCATTTGAGCTTCACACCTTGGCAAGTACTACAACGCAATCCTCCATTGCACCCACAGAGCATGACAACAGTTAACCTAGTAGGTTTAGGATCCCTTGAAACCACTAGCTCCACATTGTAGACATCCTAGAAACTATGACTAAACTCCTATGCTATTACTATGCCTGCCTGATGTCACATGCCATTTTCACGTTTTGTTCAAGCAAAAGTTACAGTCCCCAATTTTGGGGTGGTGAATTTCTCTACTTTCAAGCTTTTGTTTGCATTTCTTTTCTAACTTTTCCAACATTCCCAAACTTAGAAATTGTTTTGCATTTTTTCTAGTTGTCTAGTAAATGCCTAGTCTAATCTCATGTTCCAAACCTTCCCAACCTTACTTAAACTAATGCATCTCATGTAATTCGTGGTCCACAACGACCTTAAACTGGAAATCCTATGGCCTACCAAGGCCCCAAATTAGTTCCAATACTTTCTTACCTAATCCCACAATCACACAATTAGGTGAATTTTTTATAACATTGTCTTCCTTATCTTATGCATTTTATTTTATTAAGATAGGTGCGACTTGACATTTTTCTATTTTTTTGTAGGATTCTTAGTAGGATTGCAACATGAGTGCATACCAGTGTCTTTATTTACCCTTGGTTTTGATTAGACCTTATGGAAAATCCATGCGATGCATAAACACTAAATTCCTAGACTTTGAGTCCATAGATCATGATACACATGTAGCATCCCTAGAGGCATTTCTAGATTGACTAGACCATCTAGTTAGAGCTGTAGATCTAAAGGTAGATAATGTAATCGAGAATATCCTCATTGAAGTTCCTATAGTAACATGTAGAGGTGAGGTGAAGACACTGAAACATAGTTCTTGTTAGAAGCTCAACTTAGATAAAGCATCACTAAAGTTTTGAACGTTAACATTAAGGCATTTGTGTGGTCCTATGAGGACATGCTAGGTCTAGACCCTCGCAGAGTGCAACATATCATCATCCTTGTTCCTTGCATAAAACTAGTCAAATAGAAATCCCATAAGGTTAAACTTGAGCTGGCATTCATGGTTCAGGATGAAATCACCAAGATTTACAATGCTGGCTTCATCTAGGCAGTCAACTCCTAGACTGGGTATCTAACATCATAGTTTTCTCTAAGAAAAATGGAAGTATATACATTTGCATAGAATTTTAGGACATAAATAAGGAAATCATCAAAGATGATTTTATATTACCTAGTATTGACCAACTCATCAATACTATGGCTACTCATGCCTTCTCCTTCATGAATAGGTTCTCGGGGTATAACCAGATTTAGATCAACCTACAGCACTAGCTCAGCACAACCTTTATGACCCCTTGGTGTATATCTTTCTGTACGTTTTTCTACACAATGATACCTTTTGGACTAAATAATTCAAGAGAAACCTACCAACATCTAATGATGTATATATTTAGTGATTATTTACTAGACTTGCTTAATGACTACGTTGACAACATAGCAATTAAGTCCAAGGTGGCTCACACCAATGCAAATGACTTGGACCATGTCCTCAAACATTTCCTTAGACATGACCTTAGGCTAAACACCAAGAAGTGTTTCTTTGGCATTAGGACTAATTACATGTTGGCCTTTGTAGTATCAAAGGTAGGCATATGTGTATACCGCGATAAGGTTAACGCTATCACCAACTTAGCACCACTAGCAAACCTTAAGGAGCTATGTAGGTTACAAGGAAGATTGTAATTCATTCATAGGTTTATCAAAAGGATAATTAATAAGTTATAGCTAATGAAACATCTACTCAAAAAGGGGATCCACTTTAAGTGTATAGCTCAATGCCAAGAGGCATCTGACAACCTCAAGAAGGAGCTGGCTCAACTTCCAATAGACTACCCTCTATAAGGAGATAAGCCATTTTACATTTACCTTGCAACCTCAAATGCTTCCATCACTTCTTTGCTTTGCAAAAAGTAAGAAGATTGCTCAAAGGTCACTATTTATTACTTAATACATGTGTTAGTGGCCCATGAAGCAAAATATAATGATGTAGAGAAGAACTGCCTTACACTAGTCTTTGCACTTAAAAATTGAAGACATCATCTTTTTTGTATTCAGGTTAACATCATCTACAAAAGCAATGTAACTTCAAGCTATTACCAAAAACATATATGAAAGTAGTAAAATTGCATGATGGAAAGTAATAACTATGGAGTTTTGACCTACACTACATAGTGCAAGCATTCATCAAAGGTCAAGTAATAGCTACATAATGCATGGTTTCACCAATAGATGATCAAGCACCAATAGATCTAGAATTTCCAGATGAGCATGTTAATAGCATAAGCCAAGTGCCTACCAAATTTATGGTAGTTTTACACTTTGATGATGCTTCAACCTCACAAAGGGGTAGTGCTATTACCATCATCACATTTCCCTCCAAGGAGATCTGACCCTTCACATATCACTTTGTGTTTCCTTGCATCATACAATGAGAATGCCATTGATAACACATTAGCTATCTTAGCCTTAAGCATAGCACCCAACATGTTTCATGACTTACTCATTTCGTTAATGGACTACATTGAGCCTATTAATCAAACAACAAGCATTGCATCCATAGCCACAATAAGTATAGCTCATGCATAGGAGTGGTACGATGATATTAAGACATACCACCAATAGGGTGAGCCTCTACAACACCTAACCACTATCAAAAAGGATGTAATAAAAAAATGGCCATGATAGTATGTCCTAGTAGGTGATAGAATTTTACATCGTAAATCCTATGATGGAATACTACTAACCTATGTTAGCTATTGCAAAGTGCAAATGGTCGTTGATCAAGTCTAGAAGGAACTGTGTGGAGGTCACATATCACCCAAGGCAATGATAGCAAAAATTAGACACTTAGGCTACTATTTTCCTTACATGAAGCACGATTGAATTTCCAAGGTTAAGATGTATGATGTGTGTTAGAAACATGGTAACTTGATGCATGTTCCACCCACTAAATTGCATACCACATAGATCACGTGGTTGTTTCAATGTTGGAGATTGGACATTATAGGATCTATAATGCCTAAGTCTTCTGTAGGACATAGCTTCATCATAATCACAATCAAATACTTTAAAAAATGGGTTGATTCCATTCCCCTTAGGAAGATGATGTCACAATAGATTTGAAAACTTATTCTTAACAACATAGTGATCCAATTTGGTCTACCCATAACTATAGTCACGAACAATAGGCCACAATTTAGTAGTGTTAAAACCAACTCCTTTTGCAAACACCTTGGCATCAAACATTCCTTTTCACCACCATACTACCTACAATAGAATGGCCAAGTGGAGGATATAAAAAAATTCATCATCAACATTATAAATAAGATGCTTAGAAAAAACAAACAATGATGGCATAAACAAGTGCTCTAGGTCTACTGCACAACATGCTAAACAACAACTGGTAAGACACCATATAGCCTTGTGTATGGATCTAAAGCAATGTTGCCTTTTTAATTGTAGGTCCCATCACTCTGTATGATCCTCTCAAGCTTCATTAATGATGTTTAGAATGACAAGTTAAGAGATGTTAACCTCAAATCTATAGAGGAGGAGCACATGCAAAAACTTGATTGCATCGAGTAGTACTAGGAAAAGCAATAGAAAAAACATCATCATAATCAGCATCAACACCTAATCAAGAAAGGGGACATGGTCCTCAAGGTCATTCCTAAACCCATAGAAAAATTCTCTCCCAACTAGGAATGGTCTTTCTTAGTCATAAAGGCCTATGAAAATGGAACATTCAAGCTTGCTGATCTAGAAGGTAATGAGTTTACCAACCTGATCAACCATTTGTACCTCAAGCCCTATTATTCCTATTCCTAATACCTAGCATTGACATAGCAATGTAAGTAGAAAATCTGCTACTATGTTAAACTATCATAAAACATCCACTATAATGTTAAACTAGTGCTACAATGTTAAACTAGCATAGAACATCCGTTACAATGTCAAACTAGCATAGAATGTATGCCGTGATGTTAAATTGACATAGATTTCCTTGTACTATAACATTAAATTGGCACCCACAACATGGTTTTCCATGACCTAAAATTGGTGATCCACCATCTGCTATAATGATAAACATGCACATAGTAGTCTGCGAAGACTATAAGCTAGCACATCATGGTTTGCCAAGACCTTAAACTAGGTTCATAGTCTACTAGGACCTTAAACTAACATAGCATATAGTCTACCAAAACCTAAAAGTAGGTTCACAGTTCAGCACACATAGCTTAACACATATAGTTTTGTGGAAAAGCAAGCGTAAATACTTCCAACCCTTTATTGCCTACCCACATCTCTTGGGTAGGCTAGGATGGGGCATTGAAGTTCTAGAATGAAGTTCAAATCATTAAGAAAAATACCTCTAGAACATTTGTAGTGTCACTACCCTCGACATTTTGCTAATCCTCTAGAGATGCCTTTAGGCATCTTGTTGACCTTCCAAAACTACTACCACCATCACTAGTCATCTTGGTTGGAGCTATCACCATCATCATTAATTACTAGAGTCCCAATAGTACTGTGGCATAGCCACAACACTAGTATCCTCTAGCCCTCACCATTTCCCAAGCTAGGAAGAGCATCCAACAGGTTAGCTCCCTACCAAGCTATTGGGTTTCCTAACTCCTATCCTTAGTGAGGAGTCCCAAGCACTTACATTGCCAATGTCTTTAGCCAGTTGAGTGCTCACGTCTAGTGTGGCTACTAGACCTTTTGCAGCCTATTAGCATTGGCTCTCATACTAGCCTTCTAGATTTGGACATTGCATGCACCTGAAACTAACTTAGCACTTGCAGCCCTTGGAGTGCCCTCATAAATAGGATTTTGCACTCATCTCACATGGTGTAATTTTTTTTCTTGTTTTCTCTATGTTGTGTTTGTAGGATGATACCTCAATGATGGTTGTTAAAAGATGTGTTTCACCATGGTGACAAGTCACCACAATACTTTGATGTGTCAAATTTGACTCGTCAAGCTGCTTAAAAGTGCACATCCCTTTTACTTTGCCATAGCCTATTTCCATTTACCCCTTCTTTTACCCAACATCTCTCAAACTTTCCTGGTAAGCTTCTCTAATGCACATGATACCCTTATTTCAATTAGAAATAGAATCCATGTTGGACATAATGCAACTTATCCCATGAGGGGCCTTTGTAGGTTGATCAAAAATTGAGTGGATGTAATACAATTCATCCTAGGAAGGACACACCTATCCTACAAATGCAATGTATTTGCCTCTAAGAAACTTTTTTTAGGAGACACATAGTTTGCCTAGTAACAAACATGTTCTAGTTTCAAAAAAAATGGAAAAGGAAATAAAGAAAAAGAAAAAAAATAAAAAAATTGGAAAAAACAAGAACCCAACCAAAATTAGTAAAGTTTTCATTTCACAATAGATCCAACCTTAGATTAACCATCTCACAAGAACTCTGACGAAAGGTCAAAATCTTAGGGGCAAGCCATCTTTGAATGTTGATCCCTTCATAACCACTCTGATGAGGGATCATAGTTTGATGACAAGCCATCATGGTGCCACATCCTATAGCTCCATGTACAATGAGCATCTTTACTAGTTTCTATCCCTTAGTTCATCTCCCGAACCTATTTCCTACCATACTTTATTCCCATAGCACTCTCAAGCATGATGAAGCATTATCTAATCAAGTACTAACAAGAACTATTGGTGTCTTTGTTTCCATGATGTTTTTTATTCTTTGTCAACATCTCTCAAGCCACTCCTCTAGACATCAACAAAGAGGGGGTAATGAAACAACACTAATTTCAGGCTTCATCACTTTAACTGCAAATTTGTCTAAGTGTCAAAACTTGGAAAATTTTTCTAAGTGTTGGTGCTACACTCCCTAGCATAGCCATTGTATCATGAATCAAGGCCTATTTTGCCAAATTTTCTAAGTTTCAATAGCTATTGCATGAAAATTTTTCTAAGTGTTCTACTATGCTCTCCCTCTACCTACTATGCACTAGAGTGTAGCCATCATAGCACATACTTTCCATTATTAATTTTCTCATGTGCCAAGACAGAAGTTGTCAAGATAGCTTGTGATGGAAAAAATAGTTTGAGAAATTTTCTCTCTTTGGTTTCTATGCTCTGCTACACTCTAGAGCATATCTTGCATACCACACTTTTTAGTGGCCATTTTTTCCTAAGTGTTAAGCAAGAAGTTGTCAAGCTAGCTCAGCATGGAAGACACATTTGGTGAATTTTCTAACTCCTGAGGCTACCCCTTGTACTACGCCCCAAAGCATAGCCATCATAACATGAAGGAAAACTACAAATTCTGTCAAATTTTTCAAAGTATCCCTGTTACACTCAACTACACTCTAGAGCATAGCTAGCATTACCAATGCTAGACATCAAGTTTTTTGCAAAACTTAACTAAGTTTTGTGCTATGCTCTAGACCATAGCTAGTGTAACACTAAAGAAAAACATTTCACAACTTCCAAAAGCCTCTAGATCTTAGCATTAGCCTTGTTCTTAGCTTCAACATTCCTCCAGCAATCAAGATCAACAATTTGTATCTCTTCTACACCCCCTATTAGTCTACCAAATTGGTCCTATTCTTGACCCTACTTCAAAGAGGGGAAGATGTACTCCCAAAGCGTAGCCTCCAAGTTTCATTTTTTTTGCAATGTTTGCAAGTACATTGCGGTCATTCAAAATTTGGTACATGTAGTCTTGGCAGTGTAGTCATAGTTCAGTAGTCTCTGGGGACCCATTGCAATACAATAGAGCATAGCACTTGCTACTCCCAAGGAAGTGTAGTTGGGTCTACCATAGCCCCATATACCATCATGCCACATGGCACCCGATCTACATTTTGTGCTAACCTTAGCCCTATAAATACCCCTACATTCAACATTTCACAGGTTGGTAAATTAGAAGGGCATTTGGCATTTTGACATTTGGAGCATCTTTTGGCACTATTTCACTTGAGCACTCGAGCACACTAAGCACTTTGGTGCACTCTAGCATCCTATTGGGCAACTAGTGCACACCGTCTAGCATGTAGTTCACCACTATACCCATGGAACATAGCAACAACTAACCTAGTAGGTTTAGTCCCCATAGTAGTCATCAGTTCCATAGCCCAGGAGCCCCAAAGACTATGACTACACTGCCACTATGCTAGCCTATACACCATCTACCACTCTCACCTCTTTTCCTGTAATTGCTACACTCCCCCCATTTGGGGTAGTGCACTATCATTCTCAAGTTCCATTGCATTTTGAAGCACTCTTTCTTTGGCATTTAGCATAGTACTTGTGTTTTCTTACTATTTCATATGCATTTTCACGTTTACACCATCATTTTTAGGTTGGGACACCCTACTATGCTTTGGCTTGGCTACCCCTGGTGCCCACCAATAACATCATATAAACCCCCTTCTACACATATTCATCATAACACCTCTTAAGTTCCTATTTGATCGACAAGAGCATTTAGGGAACCCCATTTCAATTTCCAACACAACCCTTGCACGGACTCAGGGTTAGGCTGTATGCTTGCTAACCTCTTGATGTTCTAGCCACTAATGTTTCTAGTCGTGACAACAAAGCCTTATTTGAATTCGATGGTAATCACTCTTTAAATAAATTTTGCTAAAAACCTTAACATTATTAAGGAAATCATGGCTATCATCCATCCTTTGCATAGAAAATATATACATCACTATTATCCTATTCTATTCCTCGAAATGAATGCAGATTCTCCATTCATCACTATCCTTCTTTAGTAGATGCATTATTGAAACTACATAAGGTAAAATGGATTTCCTCATAAATCCTTTTGCAAGTAACTCCTCTACATACCTTTGCAATTCTATTTTTTGATTTGGTATCATCTGGTATGCTCTCTCATTTGGAGTAGTAGAACTAGGGATAAAACCAATTTTATGTTGTACATTCCTCATTGGTGATAATTCATCCAATTTCCCTTTGAATATCTTAGGAAATTTCTCCTTCAAGTCTTGAAAACCTATAGGAAGTTATACCTACACATCATTATGGTTAGATAAAAATTTTCATAAAACAACAAAACAAAAACTATTTTCATCATGTTCCTTAATGTATTCCTTCTATCTAAGAAGTATTAAGAAAGCATTAAGTGAGCTCTGCTCCCTCACTTATTCAGCTATCATAAGAATCAACTTATGGATTCCATCAAGTCTAGCTACACTCCATACATTTATTGCTTCATCATACTAAGAATCATTATTAAGATTCTAAGGTCTACCAAGAATTACATTAATACAATTAATTTAAAGTACATCACATTTCACAATATCATAAAAAATTTCAATTTTAAATTTCAACATACATTGTCCTCTCACCTCTTGAGAGTAATCCCAAAATAACCAATGTACCTTGTAGGATCTAAGATGAGAACTAGTTACCAAATCCAATTTAGTAATTACCCTAGATGAAATAACATTTCTTTGAGCTTCTCAATTAATCAAAATATGAATCCATTACCCACTAAGAAAATATCTATCTCTAACCTGAAACAACAATATTCTAGCATGATGGTATCCTCTATTCACATTCCCCATGAATGTAGAAGAATTTAATTCAAAAACATCCTCAATATTTGGAGCATTAGGATTATCTCTTTAAAGAGATTCATAGGATGTGTCCTCTACTTCCATGGTTTTCACATTCTTGCTCTTGGCTCCCTTGAGAAGTTGATATTTCTAGTGCTTGTATATCTATTCTTCACATTTGAAGCACTAAATCTTGAAACATCTACTATATTAAACCTTTTCCTCCTTACATTCTTCATTCTTTTCCTTGTCCTTATCATCATTCTTCTCTATTTTCATATAATGTCTTTTATTATTTTCTTTAAATTTGTACTTGGATTCCTTCTTAAATTTGAATCCCTTGTGCTTGTCCTTTGAATCTTGTTTACTCTTGTTTCCAAATCCATTGAGTTTCTTTTCTTCCTTAAGTGCCAAATCATTAAGCTCATCAAGATTTTAAGACTCATATAATGTAAACTCTTGTTAATACACCATTTTGATATCTTCTAGAAAGATTGAAGCCTATTCATACTCCTCCTAGTTTACCTTAGCTTGGAATAGCTCACAAAATTTGATGTAAAACTCCTTGACATCTTTGTTAGATTGCCTAAGAAATTTCAACTTTATAATATTCTCTTACCTTAGATGAGCCTGTTTAAATTTTTTTCTTAACCTATATATCATCAAGTTCCAATACATAATAGGATGATGAATTTATCTTTCATAACTATACTGACCTAAATCGTCAGTGTAAGGCTGGAAGGGAAACAGACACTGAGAGATCGTCGGGCAGCCACAGCTGACCCTGCCTTCTCTTGAGGGCAAGCTAGAAAAGGGAATGAAAGTATAGTGCCTTGGATGGTTTGCATGCAAATCAACCAAGGACTTCCCTAAGCGTAAGCTACGGCTAGCATTGGGGTTATCGTAAACGATGTAAACGGGATGTAAACGGAATGCAAATAGTGACATAAAATGTAAACAGAGCGTTCTGAATCATAAATAAAGCTTAAACAGAGCTATATTGTAAACAAAGAATAAATAGAACTAAACAATGTAAATGGAAGGCAATGAACTGTATTGTATTGTTTAATAAAAATGTATGCACTGGTCAAAGTGAAGTTGCACGTGTGGATGACAGGTCAAGCACTAGGCCCCAGGATGATATCTGAAGCGATGATGCGATAATGTGATGTGATGAACGTGAGAAATGCTTGGATGCCAACAGTAAAATGTGTCGAGTGTCCAAGGATTGCCAATTCTATAATTTCTTAGAATTTCCAATCTCTCCCCTTTTGCCTCCCCTTGGTTATGTGAATTGACAGGGTATTTATAGGGTTGGGCCAGGCTCCGGCACAGAATTCCAGAATGGAATCAACGGTTGGGAGATGAAAGGAAAGCGGATCTTGTGACATGTGTCCAATGGACAGTTGTTCTTGGGTTGGATACATGCTGGCGAGAGTTGGATATGTGTCGGACAATTGTGCCTGAGTTGGATGTGTGTCGGCAAACTACATTCTTGACCAGGTACATCATTTTTTATAATTTATGGGTTATTCCAGCCCATGAAAGTACATTTAATTAAAAATGAGGGCCTAACATGCCCACACATATGGACTTACAATGAAATGTACAACAAGAGAAATTCGACCCCCATTCGCTTGAAACTTCTTTGTTCCTGAGTCTTTTTGAAATTTTCTAGAATGTTCTGGAAGTTGCTGATGCTGAAAATTTTCTGCCATTTTTTGAAATTTTTCTGGAATTTGATGAATAGTGTTCATGCGATGAATAGTGTTTTACGCAGTGAATAGTGTTCACGCGATGAATAGTGTTCACGTGATGAATAGTGTTCACACGATGAATACTGTTTTACGCTGTGAATGGTGTTTATGTGATGAATAGTGTTTCACGCAGTGAATAGTATTTTACACTGTGAATAGCGTTTACGCATCCTTATGCTATGTAGCGTAAGAAAATGTAGCCATAGCGTAATCAACCGAAAACACCTCATTTAAGGCCTGAATTTTGATTTTCCAAAAGTTGCTGATGTTGAGGATCTTCTGCCATTTTCTGAAACTTTTCTGGAATTTTCTGAAACTTCGATGAATAGTGTTTGTACGGTGAATAGTGTTTTACGCAGTGAATAGTGTTCACGCAATGAATAGTGATTTACATTGATGAATAGTGATTTACGCATCCTTACGCTATGCAGCGTAAGAAAATGTAGCCGCAGCATAATCAACTGAAAGCACTTCATTTAAGGCCTGAACTTTGATTTTCTGAAGGCTGGGAACCACTGGGGACCTTGGCGAAGGTCATGGAGGGTCCTTGTGCTTGATTTTGGCTTGTTTTGACTCAGTTTTGGGGCCCCAGATGCTAGTGACGTTGATCCTTACGCTGTGTAGCGTAAACATAGTGCAAGCACGTTGTACTTAGCCAAATGGCACTTTTTGACCTTGAAACGGATGATCCTTGACACCAAGACTTGCCGTCATGATTTTTGGGCCCCAGGGGGACCTTGCTTGCTCCATGGTGGGCTACTTGGATCCATTTCAGAGGCTCTGAAGTTGTCTGGAAGTGTTGCTAAAATTTTTGTGGTGTTTTAATAACCTTGAGACTTCTTTTCCCACTAAGTAAAGGTCATATTTTCTAATCTAGATTTAGCAATAGGTGCCCTTAATTGTTTTGTTATTCCTTCCAACTCAGAATGCTTATCAAGTGCCTTTAACTAGCTTGAAAAATTATTGGTTCTATCTATACCATTGAAAGTCTCCATATCTACATATGAAAATCTAGTAGCATTTTTGAATACTTTAGTATTTCTAAATGCTCTAGCAAGCATTTCTTCATCTTTTTCATTAAGATTGCCATGAGAAGAAATAGTGATGGAGCTCTTGGAACTCTAATATGAGAAAATGGATTCCCTCCCATTGGAATTCTTGGCCAATGTGTTTCAACACTATTATAGCTTGAATGTTCTTCCTTTTCATTTCCTTCACCTAGCAATGAAATGTCTTCATCATCTAAATATGAATGCTCATAATCTCCACATGTCTGAATATGGCTAGGACCAACATTTCAATCTACCTTGGCATTGATCTCATTCAATTGACCAACCTTTAGTAGAATAGAAGCTTTTATGCTCATCATGTCTCTATTCAAGTCTTGAACTTATTTCTTCTTAGGTTCCATCTGAATTTAACAAAAATCCATAAACAAAATTTCATATAGTATTAACCTAAATTTTTTGATACCAATAATGCTAGAGCAGGTTTACTTATTATGATTTAACCTTTAAATTCCCACTAAATCCATATATAATAAAAGAAAACTACTATGCTAGAAATCAGGAAAACTAGCTATCTACAATTATTGAAAGATAAGTAGAATAGATTTTTGTAATCCATAAATGTCCAAATCACTCATAAATACTCAAAAAACATTGTAGAGCATGAGTTTTTATAACAAAATGATTTTTCTTAATGCAAGGTACAACTGAAAGAGAATCTCTCCCACAACTTAAGCCTAAGATCTTAACATACAAGCAAGAATACAAAAACACATAGGCCAAACACATACATGATTAACCTTTAGCTAAAACCTCCATCATGCACTCATGTAATGTGCTCTCATGAGAACACTTACTAACCTCATTAACTTGTTGCATATATCTCATGATACAACAATATAATAATTATTGTAAAACAAATTAAATAACCCTTGAAAACTCTCCTCAAGCTCAAATCAAATACTCCTATCTATTTCCATATTTTCTTAGCTTTTCTTGGTTGTTTCCTAATATGGAACTACTAATCTAGAAGGTTCTTTTTACCATACAAGTCATCTCTAACTTTATTAGGATGTCTTACTATCAAACTCAACTTACAAGATAGATGCCTCCATAACTTGGGAGATGTCTCATACGCATGAGAGACATCTCCATAAGTATAAAGACATCTCACAAAAAAAATTTCTAGTATAGGGACGACATCTCACCTGAGATGTCCTAGTTTTGGGAGAGACATCTCTACTTCTTAATAGATGTCTCTTACATTTTCCAAACATCTCTTGTAAAGACTCAACTCTAAACCAAGATTTCTCCTTAACCTTTAAGTTATCTTTACAAAGCCTAAAACCTACAAAATCCATCCATAGGGAAAATAATAAAGGAATCAAAAGAGGTATCCCTACACCACTAATGGATGCTAGTAAGGTTAAAATTCTAAAGATATCAAGGAATCCCATCTTCAACTAACCATACAACTCAGTGATAACTCCTAACAAATAATGACATGATCATGACCTATGGTGGCTTGACCATAACTACATGAGAACTTGTGAGATACCATGTTTCCCTAAAATAGAGATTGAAAATTTAAATAAATACTATAGAGTTAACCATAACTTATGGTGGGAGATCACAACTCATGACCAGCACTAGCAATCTTACCATGATTCATTATAGCTTCATGGTTATGATGCAAAATTAGAGAAAGTGAGAAAAACATATTGAAATAACCTCTAAATTAGTAGCAAATAACAAAGAACATTGGAAACATGATTACAATAATCCAAAAACCATAATTAGACCACAACATAGAAAGAAAAGTAATAAATAGGTCAACGATATGATAAAGGACCTAAATCCTAGATGAAACACTCAAAACTTATAAAATAATAACAAATAAAAATCTATCAAAATCATTAAAACACACTTACATATAAGACCAAATGTACATAATGGCATGAAGATACAAGTCTATCTTGTAATACCCAAGAAAAAAATAGTTGATATAATGAATTTTTAGAAAATCCTATTTTCTTCAAATTGGAGAAAAATAATAAAATTTTAATAGTGAAATAAGTGAATTAATCATAAAAATTAGGTAATTATACATGTAAAAAATAAGATCCAACCCCAATCATGAATGAACACATATCTAAAAGAAATTTAACAAAATCTAATTATCACTGATAAAACTTAACCCTAAGAACCATAAGAAATAGTAGAAGATGTTAGGATAACTTACCCAAAAAAATAGAAGCATAAACCACAAGAAACACACAAAATTAATCACATGGTCTCATAGAACCATGTATATGAATGAATAAAGCTTCATAATACCACCATTAGCCTTCAATCTGGTAGTTCTTCTATGTCTAAGAAAATTGATGCTAAATTTCTTGAAAGAATGGAGTGTGAGGTTTTTATGGAAAAAGAACAAAAACTTACCCATAGCAATTTTATCCTAATTTCTAAAAATAAAAATACAGTTAAAGAAAACTAAAGCAAATTCTTTATAACTCATATAACCTTCCACAAAAATCACTAGACATACTAAAAATAATTAATTCAAAAGAGAACATCACACAATTACTTTTATTAATAAAAATAATGGCATGCTAATACAAAATTTTTGCATGTCCTCACATCTCTCACATGTCTATACTATAGACTTCATGAAAACCTATAAAATGTATTCACTAGGTTAGTGCATATCAACTAAAAAATATAAGTAAATACTCATGGAATTAAATATACATGAACATAAACATAATACTAGAAATATAAATGAGCTAATAAGCATACTCAAAGAAATAGCATATAATAGGGGTCCCACTCATTTTGAACCAATGGGATTATGTCATAAGGAATACAATGTAATTTATCATAATCTTTAAAGATGATGTTGAGTGAATTGTATATCATTGTATTTAATATATATAAAATATGCTATAATACATATAATATAAATGGAACCTATATTACCATGGTGAGAGATAGAGAAAATATTTATAATTTTTATGGATTTTAGAATTATAAGAAACAAAATGATAATAAACACACATACAATGCAATCCCTTTTGGATATATGTGCAATGCTCATATTTTAATCCCTCTTGGGGATGGGTGTAACAACACATACAAAATGCAATAAAATGGTTCTTAGTCATAACCTGGATGACCCAATATCATGTTGTACAATTATGACCTCCTTGGACATGTAATGAATCATCGTAGCTCAATCAAATAAAAATTAAATAAATATTTTTTGTTTTTATGTTTAAATCATAAATGGTGAAGCAAAGGAAAAATAAGAGCTTTATTTACTATGGAATACTAGACTTTTCATCGACCAAATTATTTTAGGCTATGTAAGCAAGGTAGCACGTTGATAGATTTTAGTAGCACTTGTGAAAGTGATGACTCAAAATGCATACAAGATAAGAAAAGAAATCAACTTAGCTAGGAGAGGAAGAGCTCTTCACAGAAACTTGACATAAAAATACAAATGAAATAAAATTGATGACTAAGTTGTGTATGAGAGATTATTCTAGGTATATATAGCTTTCACAAGAGATTTATTAATGCCTAAACATTAATGGATATCTATCAACATAACCTAAGATGGTTAGGATTACACCAAAGGTGAACAAAGATAAAATAGGCCTAGAGGAGGTTTGTTAGGGCTCCTACACTAATGCAAGATGTATGCTAATGTAGGGTAGTCAATGTACCCTCTCAAAATTACACTTTATACGTTCAACATTAAATAAGAACTAAAACATAAGGGTGTTACAAAAAAACATCTTGGTCGTAGGATAAAACCAAGGATTATTAGTCATAGGTAGCCTCAATCCCAAATCTCCTAGGATCTCCACAAGAAAAATGGGATTTAGGATACCTTGGATGATTCAGTAGATCACCAAGGGACTTAGGAGGATACAAAATGGAGGTAACAAAATAGGAAGATGAAGATCTATAAAGTAATGTGCTAAAAATATAACACTTATCTTTAGAATTATACACAAAATGGAATCATAAAATTTATTAAATAAATAAAGAATGAGTTCAAAGGGCTATACAAACTTGATAGCCAAGAGGAGGCCAAATTGGGGTTAACTTGGACAAGGGTTTAGAGCACTTTGAAGCCATGATCAACTCCATGATCTAGTATCTTTGCCACTACTGATGCTATTGAACCTCCTTTGTCATTGTTGGTGACCATTTGGGACACAACCGCCAATGAGTGTCCTCGAACAAGATTTAGGTGCCTGCTGGTCTCTGGCAACACCAAGGCCCAGATACCTCCAAATAACTCAGTAGTTAATGTGAGTATGTGTGTGTGCTATTGCGGCGTGTGGTTGTGAGAAATGTAACGATTGCATTGTGCAAACTACAAATGACTTACTTTAAGAGATTCAGCCAACTTTTTCAATTACTGTGAGTTGTTGAAAATTTCCTATTTTATTCAAACTACCTAGTCTACGTGGTCCCTATAATACCTGCTTGTAAAAAATAAAATTTTGCATAAACATTTGAGCACAACTCCACAAATCTACTCCTAATTTTCCCGAGAGAGAGATATAGTTCCACAAGAAAACTAGAAATAGAGCAAGATTCAATGGAAATAGACAGAAAAGAAAAGAAAGCAGATTTGTGTGGACCTCAAATATTTAAACAAGGTAAAATGACACGAGTAAACACTTCGCAATAAAGCTATTCCAAATTCAATATCTACGAATTGTTCAAACTTCCAAGGCTCAACCAAGCAATATCTTCAAGACAATCCTACTGTGCTACCAAAAATCGCTGCGTAAACTACCACGTACGAGACTCCACTTTGACTAGACAATAGATGCCAACGATTGCATTCAAACAGAACCTTTAAAAGACTTGACAATTTCTGATTGAAATAACACGGAAAATCACTTTAAAGATAAAGAAGCTATTCTGGTCCCATCAAAATACCAAAGATTTTCTGAACCCTCTCGGCTACTAAATTGTTCCACGGCGTGACTACAAACAGAGGCTCT
Organism: Gnetum montanum; assembly: GCA_015680685.1. Lineage (NCBI taxonomy): Eukaryota > Viridiplantae > Streptophyta > Gnetopsida > Gnetales > Gnetaceae > Gnetum > Gnetum montanum. Next base: position 2,731,393 of record MNCI01020044.1, read on the forward strand.
CTTCCAACAACCCAATAGCAGTTCCCAAACGTTGCACAATAATGAAATTTACTACTAAAATGCTCTTAAGGCTTTTATTCACTAGCGCTTCTATGGCAAAATTTTAACAGAAATTTCTATCGGGCAACAAGAACAATAAGAGCAATCTAAAAATCCCAAAATTACTCGCCAAGGATGATACTATCTAAACCACTAGCTAAGCAATTTAAACAAAACAAAAAATGAAATGCATAACTCACAGGACCATGACAAAGAGGCTGAAATCTTTATTCTAGCAAATCATCTTGCAAACCATCTTCTTTACAAATCTTCCAAGTGTGATGATGATGCTCCCCCCTTCTTCCTTTTCTTTCCTTAACCCTTGAAGCCTTTTTATAGGGTTCCAAGGTAGGTAGGGAAGTTACATATTTAAAAATATCTTACCTATCTTCTCTCCCAAGCAACTTAGCCAACCAATAGGAGATTACTTACTAAATATCCTAGCTAACTTTACTCCCAAGTAATTGAGCTATCCAATTATAAAATTACTTGCCCAACAAGCTAGGAGATTTTTTATCCAACAAGTTAGGTAAGTTACAACAATTTTGGATGGTTGCAACCACCAAAGAGATAAAAAAGGCTAAAATTTAGTTACAAATATTATAGTTATAAATTAAAGGGATAATAGCCATATGTTCCTTTCATAAGATATTGCATGAATATCTCATAATTGTTCTATTTTTTATCATAAAAAATATTTTATTTCATGTAGTGATGGGGTAATAACCATGAATTTGATATATGGGCTGATATGTATAATGAATAAGTGGAGATGTAATTCATATGTTAATTTGTAGCATTCCTAATGTGATCTAATTTAATTTTATCGAGAAATTACTTGTAAGTCTTGTTTATCTAAATATTTGGTTAAAGATTAGAACTTCAGCTAGCCTAATTTAATTTAAATTCCTAAATGTCCCTAGGCTATAATGATTTTATAAAAATCTAATTTAATCTTCCCCCCTTTGGAAGTAGCGGTGGTTAACTTTATACACTTCAAAATTCGGAAAACCAGAAATACGAGCCCGAAGGCGAAGCCATCGATCCTGCAACCGATTTCTTGATTGAAGACGTTCCAGCAACTTCCTCCACGGGAGAATACCCTGCCGCCGGATTAGGAAATGTCACCATGTGTTCCGTCTGGATCAGCAACTGTCATAACCTCTGGAAAATGCCTGCAATTTTGATATCAAGGTTCGAAGATTTTGGTTCTGCACTTTCGGTTATCCTCCGGTCGCGGTGGCCTGCGCTCAAATCAGCGAGCAAAAGGCAAAGATTTCAAAGGCCAGATTGTTTTGATGCCCGCGGCAGATGCAAAAAAATCAGCAGCAACAATGGTGGTCTTGAATGGTTCTCGGTGTTAAGGGTTTCGGGTCTCTGCA
>MNCI01020044.1:2735440-2814293 GCA_015680685.1 Gnetum montanum
ACTAATGAACTCTCCAAATAATATTTAAAATGCTGAAGTGCCTTGATGACTGCAAAAGCTTCCTTCTCTAAGTCTGAGTAATTTAACTCTGAACCTTTCATTTGATACCCAAAGAATCCAATTGGTTTATCTTGACCTTAACTATCCTTTTATGTAAGAACGGCAGCAATAGAATCATTTGAAGCAAAAGAGTATAATCAAAAATCTTCTTTAAGTTTAGGCTTTACCAAATATGGAGCCTCTTGTATAGCCTTTTTAATTTCTGATAAAGTTCTCTCGGACTCTGATGTTTTCTCTACTTGGACATCCTTTTTTAGCATGTGCATCAAAGGTTTGGTAACTTCAGTAAACCCGGGGATGAACTTCTTCACAAAGTTTATCTTCCCAAAGAAAGATCTAAGAGATTTCTTACTAGAGGGGTGTTCAATATTCTGTACTTCTTAAATTTGGGAATTGTCTATGGCAATCCCTTCTTGACATATTATATGTCCTAATAGACTTCCAGATTTAACTCCAAAGATACACTTCTTAGGATTTAATGAAATACCAAACTCATGGCATCTATCGAAAACTTGCTGAAGATGATCGATATGATCTTCTTTCTTCTTTGAAAATACTGTAATATCATCCAAATAAACCACCACGAATTTGCCTAATAAATCCTTAAATGCTAAATCCATTGCTCTTTGAAAAGTAGCTCCGACATTGGACAATTCGAATGACATTCTTTGGTAAGCGAAAGTTCCCCACTTAGTGATAAATGATGTTTTGTATCTATCATTCTTATCTACCACGATTTTATTATAACCTAAGAAACTGTCTAGGAAGGAATATACTTGGCAACCTGAGACTTTGATAAGCATCTCATCAATTCTCGGAAGTGGATACATATCTTTCTTTGAAGCATCATTTAGATTTCTAAAGTCTACACAGAGTCGTATATCACCATTTTTCTTTCTTACTGGGATAAGATTAGCAAGCCATGTCGAATATCGTACTGGATATATGATTTGTGCTTGCAACAACTTTTTGATTTCGGCTTCCATAGCTGGTTCAAACGATGGATTGAATTTTCTTTATTTTTGCTTGACTGTTTTGCAACCTTCCATTAAAGGAATCTTATGCGTCATCACATCTTGTCGAAAAGCTTTAAGATCATCATAAGACCAAGCAAAATTTTCCAAATTATCTCGTAGGCATGACAACAAATCTTGCCTGAAATTTGAATCACTTTCCTTTGTAACATTTAACATCTTCGGTGCATTGTTTAATCCAAAATTCACTGCCACAAAAGCTTGACTACTTGGGTTTTGTATGTCCCAATAAATAAACCCAGGTACAAAAATGCTCACATAAAGATTTGTACACTCAATGACTCCTGTTACAGGCAATCAAGAAAAATATTCTAACTTTTAAATGTAAAAAACTACAAGATTTCAACTACTACTATGAATCTGATGTTCATAAAGATGGCTGGAAGCTCATATTTATAATTTTTTCTCTAGGGTTGCATTGATGTAGCCTTGTCAATGTAGCAAATGCTACATTGACGTAGTGCCATCATGGGGCAATACCATGTAAATAGGGCCTCATTGATGAGGGCCCATCAATGAGTCTGCATCAATGAGAGCCTATTAATGCAACTTATTGATGTTCATCATACCCCCCTGATTGAATGAAAACACATCCTCAAGTTCATTTACAAAATTGGGAAGCTATGATATTATTTACTAACTGTTAACAAAACAAAGCAAACTAACTTGACAAAACTAAGTGCTTGAGTGTACAGATCAATAAATTACAAAAATTTTGGTGTTCATGATACAAAATAAAACATCAGTACATGACTCTTCAAAAATTTGGATAACACATTCTCTGATGGTGTGAAGATGGTGGTGAAGATCAAATAGTCCTAGGAAGTGGTGGCTCTTGAGCCTTTAAAGGACCTTTAACAACTTTAGAAACATGCGGTGGCTGAGGCAACTATGGCTACCTTGCTACGACTGCAACCTCTAGTGGAAGGTGAAAGACATCAAGCAATGCCTTCATCTTCTCCTTCTTAATCTAGGGATCATTCACAGTCCATGCAACTTTACCAGTGTTGGCCAGAATGGAGACATCCCATGGATAGAGAATGATTGGGAACATCTATTTTACATTGATAAACTAGATAGTGAACTATTTACATTCAATGTTGAATGCCCTTACTACATTCTATAGCTCTTGGTAGTCGTTCATTATTCTGGGTAGATTCTCAACAATTGATCTTTAATGTATGGAATGTGCCTTGAGAACTTTGAGTTCAACATTAGCCACCGCGAGCTTGTCCTTGGTATAATTTTGGTGCTTGAACTTAGCCTTGTATAGAAAGTATAAGCTGGCCACCTACTTCTCCAAGTAAAACCACACTATCCAATAATCAACATGGCTATACTTGCATAATGGAGATTTACAAGCTGCATATACTCCATCATCTCCTCAATCTGCAACTCCTTTGTGTGGATTTTTGCCTTCTTGTAGGCATTTGTCCCATCAATGATGGGTTTTCAAACTTCTCTTTCTTGCTAGAGCTTTTAAATGGCATCATTAGTTATTGATTTATTTCCTTTTGTAAACTAACCTGCTCTCTGTAATGATCTTTTACTTTCTCAAATTTGAGAGCTTAAAATCTCTAGGTGGCTACCTCAATTATAGTCTTCTAGAAAAGGGCATGAACCTCCTCCATGGAGAGATTCCTATTCTCTACTACCAATCTCCTCAATTATATATTTTCCTAGGCTAGCTACTCCTATTATTGATGGATGAAATCTATTAACTACTTCTTGTGTGCATCAATGTTTCACAAGCCATGATTCTCCACAGTTAGTTGGACATTCTTTTGGTAGGTCTGATTCAAGACCTTTTGAATCTTATGTTGCATTGCTTCTACCAAGGATTTGTAAGGCATTTTCATATCCATTGCATTCTCAACCCCTTTGAGCCTAGACTAAAGCTATTACATAGCTTCATCTTTTATGAGTTCCAAGCTAATAAATGTGGGATCAATAATTTGGGCTCTCCGTTTGCCAACCTCTACAGCCAAGCATTCATTCTACTCTCTACCTATTTTGAGTTACCCCTTCAATATAATGTTTTAACATCTTTCCTCTAGAAACTCTTATTAGGTTGCAGTGATGTTATCCAGAAGTTCAAAGACATCTGGTAGTAGTTGCCTAGTTCCCACCAATCAATCCAGTAGCTCTTCATGTTGTGCTACATTGATCTTGCAAATTATAGTTCCCATAGAGATATTCACATCTTTTAGTGTAGTGATGTCTAGTGTAGATTCCATAGGTGCATTGATCATTTTGATAATCCTATCAATAACCCGCTTCTACTACTATTTCCTACCCCTAGTGTTGCATCACCATGGTAGTTTCCCCTTCACCCTCCTCTAAGTGCATGGAGAAGGTAATAGTATTTCCAAAACTTTTTGGCAGCGGTTTTTATTCTATAAAAGATATTGTGACCTCTCTAGTGATTGGATTTATCCTTGTGGGTAGCTATGTTCTTTGGGATGAGAAAATGAGTCCACCCTCACCCATTAGACTAATTGTTCAACCCACCTCATTAAGGTAACTTATGGCTAGTGTATATATAGATGGGTCCCCATCACTCATCTCTACTCTTTGCTCTTATTCAGTAAAGAGCCATTGTTTTTATTCACATAGTCATTAGATGGTTGCAACAATGTATAGCACTATTGTTTGAGTGGTAGGTGGTGGTGGTCGGTACTCCTCTTCTTGAATTTTAGTTGTAGGTTTTTTATCCTTCATCATTTCTATCCATTTGGTAGCTAAAATAGTTCTGACATCATTTTTAGTATGATGAACTATTCCTCCTATTTAATAGAGTTTCTTGATGAGGCATGGGAAAGGGAGTACCTTCTTGCTACATTAATTTTTGTTAAAGCACTTCTCCATCTCTAGATAGATCACATATGGAAGACTAACTAGGAATCTCCTACTCAGAGAAATACATGCTTAGGTGTAGAAGGTAATGATTTTACTTAGCCTCATCATGGCATTGAAGTGGAAATTTGTAATCTTGTAATGGATCCTCTTTGCTAGCTTGAGGATGCCAAACACCTTACTGTCAACATCATAACACCATCACATCCATTCTTTCCTGATTCGCAAATCCTCCTACATCAGAATCTTAGTAAGGTTCCTCCCTATTTTAGGCAACCCAAGTGCTATAGAAATGGCTTATGTTGAATAGGAAATTAACATGTCCTTGATATTTACTATTACTCCATGCTACCTATTATTTTAGAACAAAAATGTCTCTATGATGTACCCCTCCACAGTGGAAGTGATGATTGGCCACATGGAAGAGGTCTTCATCTGGTCTTGCACTTCTCTTTCTATGTGCTCGAGGTTAAGACCAAGTTTTAAATCCTAAAGCACTGATTTTTGGACCTCCATAAATTTTATTTGATTTAGGTAGGCCTCCATTGAGGTCACCTTGAGGTTTGCTGGTTGTGCAAGTGCATCATCTAAATGAGAGCGTTTTGTTGTTGCTACTACTAATTCTAAAATCTATCTAATAGATTCTACTCTGCCTCCTTCCTAAGCAAACTTGTTGCATGGATTATGAGTAGTTCTTCTTGTTGGGATTATTCTTGGCCTATTCCTATTCTAGGCCATTTTTCCTTTCATTGGGATAGTTTTTCTTCCTATGTGTGGTTAAATTTTGGTGCCATCTATGGTCACAACACATCCATGGATTAGTAGATGTAATATGAAACTTTAATGTTTTTGGATTCCTTTTCTTGTTAGTTAGTTACACCTTGGCTAAGTTTGGACAATGGAAAATTAATTATTTTATTATTATTTTATTAATTATTTATCATAATTTTCACTAGAGCTTGTTGGAAAGGTTTAACTCTTGTAATTTAGTGTTTAATAGTTAATTTCTTAGATAAACCCTTGTGGGAGATAGAAAAAATTGCAAAAACATTTATATAAAAAATGGTACATTTGTGGGCCCCACAATGAAGAGCTTATCTTTGGTAGCTACAAGGTCAAAGAATGGAGTGATTTGGATAAACGGTTTATGAATTATGGGCTTTAGAAGGTTTTGGGCTCTAAAAAATTGAAAAGATCCTTTTGTGTTTGTGAGAAAATGTAAAACTTTCTAAGTGGGGTCATGCCTATTTATACTATTTTTCTACCACATCAATAGGACCCCTTATATGGGGCCCATAGGAAAAAACTTTCAAAGTTGAATATCTTAAGAAATATAATGAACTTTTCAATGAAATTTGGGTTCATGGAATTCCAAAAAAGCCAAGAATATGATAAAATCATTGAAGAGGATCTTTGAAAGCTCAAAAATAGAAAATTTGATGGAGAACATATTTAGTGAAAAAATTATGTAAAGGATCACATCTTGTGATGTGGAAGATGGGTGTACAAAAGATTATGATTGTGAGAAAGCCTAGGGATAAGGTACTTAACAAACCTAACCAAGGGATATGCAAGTGAGTTCTCCACATCAAAGTCACATGCCCTTTTTTTCCTTGCATAACCTCAACCTGAGGAGTTCATAGGCCCCATAGATAACTAATGGTTAATGGAAGTTAAGGACCAAAACATGGAAGATTCAACCTAAGAATTCAAATATTTTGAAACAAGACATGGAATTAAGAATGTGGACACTAGTAATGAGGTGAGTTATGGATAGCATAAATGAATGATGGAGAAGGTGGAATGGAATTCCAAACTAAGGTCATAAGAAAACCCTTATGGAGTTCATGTTTAAAATGATCAAAGAAGATCCATCCTTAGTCTAGACCAAGACCAACCTTGCTCACTGACTTTGCATCGCCAGTTCAAGATTGATCCAACCCCCCAAGACAAAAGAGTTCTTCCACAAAACAACCACCATTCCATAAAGAGAAGAAAAGAGAACTAGAAAGTGAAAGAGGGCCTTAGTTAGAGGGGACCTTCAGGCATGGGTGCATGTCTCTCTAGTTCCCTAACTAGTGCTTGTAGCTCATTTATTTATCTAAGGGGTGTGCTTTGAATTCCAATCATGTTTTTTTTTAAGAGAGGAATCACACCATGTAAAGAATTTATTTGACTTCCTATTTAGTGGTTGGAATAGAATGTTACAAAGTCCATTTAAAATACTCAAGTACTCAAAAATGAAAAAGAGCACAAAGAGTATTGAGTTCCCTTGAAGTCACACCCTATTCAAATCTTTGAATCCTTCCCAATTTTAAGAACTACCAAGGTCACAAATTTATTAAAATTTGATTTAATGAAAAGGATTTCAAACTTCCAGAATAAGAAAAACCATGGAGTTTTTGGATGGGAAGATGTTGTGAACTTACTGCCTATTCCATGAAAAAGAAACCATGACTGAGCCATTAGTACAAGGATTCAAAAATAGAAACTAGATAGTAGCAAACCAAACATTAAGTACAAACCACCATTAGTAGCAACTACAATACCATTATGTCCTATTGGAAATAAAGCACTTTTATTAGCAAAAATTTAAAAATCACACTTAAACGAAACAAAACAAAGTATAGAAGAAAGTGTGAAATATCAAATAAATATTCAAATGTACTAACGATGGTGTAGAACAAAAAATGGTTTAAAATGGAAAAATTTTAAAATTCAATAAATTGTAAAATAAATAAATTACAAAATCAAAAACACAGAAAAAAATAGAAAAGCTAAGGAGCCATAGGAATGACTAGCACAGATGGCCATCTCCCACACAACTTAGTTAAAAGGAGGAGATTTGAAAAATTGAATGTGGTTGTCCATCCATTGAGGCCTTTGTTCCACTGGCTTGTCTTGTTTCTAGGAAAAGCTTCACTTGTTGGATGTTGATAAACTACTCTTTATTTGGGCTTTTAGGTTTGTATATGGTCATGGCCCCAAAAGAAAAGTTTTTAACAATTATATAAAGTCTTTCCCACAATGTTTGAAATTTTTTTTTGAGGTACAGGTGTAGGATTCTAGTAAAGAACCTTATCTCCTAATTGGAATTATACCTTCCATATTCTTTAGTCATGTTATTTCTTGTTGAATGCCTTGTGCACCTCATTCAAATATAGGACCACCAGTTGGTTTTTATTTAACACATTGAGGTTGATTAGTTTTTCTTTCTATGCTAGACATAGGTCAAGATTTAGGACACAAGCTATTAATAGTGTAGAGAGCTTAAATTGAATTGGAAGCATTGGAAGTTTTCTATATACTAGCTTGTAGGGATAGTAGTTACTAGAAAGTTTCCATGTTGAGTAGTAGGCCCATAGGCCATTGTTCAATTTTATGCTCTAATCTCTTCTATATTTTCTTATGATCCTTATTAGAAACTTTCTGATCTCTTGGTTAGTTACATCTACTTAATTTTTGGCTTGGGAATGATATGGTGTTGTTAATTTATGTTCAACCCCCATGCATTGCATTAACTTTCTAAAAGTGGCACCTATAAAATGAGTTCCATTGTCTGAAATTAGTTCAAGTGGCATCCCAAACCTATTTGCAATATGTTGTTATACAAATTGAGTAGTGGTGGATGATGTACAATCAGTGACAATTGTTACTTTTGCCCATTTGGTGTAGTAGTCAACTACTATGATGATATACACCTTTTCATTGAACATTGGCATTATATGACCCATGAAGTTAATGCCCCATATGTTAAAGGGCTCTAGTGGTTGAATCCATTATTGAGGATCCTCCATTTAAGTAGTCATCCCACCATCTCATTGACTAAATTTACAAGATTGGACAAACTAGTGGAAATCCCTAAATATTATAGGCCAATGGTATCCTGCCATTAGGATTTTTATGACCATGCATCTCCTTGCATAGTGTCCTCTACAAGATCCTTTCTAAGCATCTTGGAGAATGTGTAGTTGATCTTCATCAAAGACATGCCAACAAATTAGGCCATCGATGCATACCTTGTACAGATGTTCATTGATTTCCATGACGTATTTGGCATGATGAAAAAATTGTTGCTTCATTCTAAAGTCAAGATCTTGTAGCATCTCCTAAGTGAGAAGCTAAGTGAAGATGCCATCATACCATTTTGTTTCTATGGGAACTTGTTTATTTATTGCTCCTTTAAGAAGGACTTCATCTAGAAACTAATCAATGAGTTGGTTTTCTTCCTCTTTGTTATCCCATATTAATCAAGAGAGGCAATCAGCAACCACATTCTTAGCCCTTTTTGATATATCACTGTAAGATTGAATTCTTGCAAGATCATGAGCCATTGTATAATAAAATGGCTTATAGTTGGATTTTTCATTAGAAATTGGATGGAACTATGGTCAATGTGCACAAATAATTTATAGCCAAGGACATAGTGCTTGAACTTGTTGAGTGCATACACCATTGCCATTAGTTCTTTTTCAGTTGTGGTGTAATTCAACTATTCACCCACAATTCTATGGCTCACATAGTGGATGTAATATGGATGTTTTTTATCATCCAATTGCATAAGCATAACTTCCAAGAAACACCATAAATTTTGAAACTCTCATGGTCTAGCAATCCTGGAATTTGGGCAAGGATCCCTGCAAGCATGGTGTCATATCAGACCGTGTATATGACATGGCACCCTAGAAGTCCTAATGCCTATAGAGTTACTTCCAAGCCTACCTTCCATCCTCTATAGCATAGTTAATGTAGCAACCAGCCACAAGGCTAGTTTGCATAAAAGAGGAACCAGGGGTAAACCATACAGTCTAGTAAATTTTCTATTTATTGGGCTGACAGACTTGCTACACCCTCTAGCTTGCCCAGCTTGACACTTGACCTAGTTGACGATCTACCCAGGGACCATGCTAAGAACTTTCCAAGATGTTTAGGATGGACTAAATATTTTGATAAGTTTTCTAATTACAAGAGCCTACTACACTTTGCTATGCTACACAGCGTAGTAGGCCTTGGGAAGACTAATTGACCATCCAAGATGCAGATTGACAACAAATCAATCCTCCAGGATATCTACCCCACTTCATCCTTGATGCATGAGAAACATGATGTAGAAAAATGTGGTAAGTTTTGTCAGAAACCCTCTCAATTTGAGTGTTATGCTATTCTACACTATGCAGCGTAGCACATTGTAGTAGGGATGTACTATGACAATACTCCTACTCATATTGCTCTAATGGAATAAGCATATTTGCCCATGTCTTAACCATAAAACATGCTTATCTTGAAGCAATTACAAGACATGAATAACATCCCATGATAGAATTTTTGTAAAATGAAATAAGATTCGAGCTAGACTAGGTGCTATGCTACATAGCCTAGTAGGGTTAGAACACATGAAGGTCCTATAACAAGTGGTCCTAGCAAAGGAATTGCATGTGGCATACCTCAACCTTCAAAAATACTTGTCCCACTTCACCCCTAGGTTCCAAGAAAAATTTCTCAACAAAGCATTGTAAATCAAGCAAGGATGCATGTCGCATTGGTTGCTACACTATGCTACACTACACAGCGTAGCAAGGTGTGGCAAAGATACAAAGCAAGGAAATGTCCCAAGGATGAACATCGCAAGTTCCAAGATCTTTTAGCATGGAAAATAGAGTTGTCAATTGTAGAATTTTCTTGTCTAGCAAGGCATCGGATAGGTATTCTTAGCTTTTGAAAAAAAATTTGATCAGGACTAGCGACTACACTACATAGTGTAGCACAGAGTAGCATGTGGGTGTTTATGCTATGCTGATATGCTGGGCAACGTAAATAGCGTAACATTTGCATGGAAGCATCAGGGCATCTCCTCTTGGCTCTAGAAATTGTTGGCAATGGTCACTCCCATCTCGACATTTCTTCAATGGATAGAATCAGCAAGTTTACTTTGTTTCACATCCCCCTAGATATTTCCAAAGTTGTCTCTATGCTTAACCCTGCTCACAAGAATAGGGAAGATGTAGTCATAGAGCATAGGCTCCACTTTGCTTTCATTGTTGGAATTCTTTGTAACAAACATGGAAGTTCCCTAGATTTTGGTACATAAATTTTGAGTGTCATGGTCACAGCATAGCAAGTTTCACATCTAGCATTACACATAGCATAGTCACATTTGCACTCTATGGACCCAGGACATGTGGCATCCAAACCACATTGGTCTCCTACATCTGACTCTATAAATACCGCAACAAACAATGTTCAAAGGGTTGGATTTTGGCATTGTTGGCTTTAAAGATTGGCATTTGGAATTGTGGCATTTTGGCTTTTTGGAAATTAGTTGTGGCAAAGAGACTAGCAAGAAAAAGGCTTCTCTTAGCAAGCTATTGATAGCAGTTTAAGGAGCTATGACTATACCGCTTCATTGTAAGCTATGCGTGTCCACACTGTGCATCAGTTGTACACATTTTAGCCAAACAGAGATCAAATCCCTTGATCTTGGAATGATGCACTCTCTTACTCAAGCCTGTTTCATCTCATTTTTCTATTACTATATTTTGCATCCTTGCTTATCAGTTTACATTTATTACTTAAGTTATACACAACTTCTTTAAAATGATTGTTTAGAAAGGGTTATTGTACACTAGTTAAGTCCCTGTCTGATCGACCGGACCGTTCAGGGAACCCCATTTCCATTTTTTTCTCTAGCATGACTCTTCTGTAGATTTCGGGTTAGGCTGTATGCCTAGTAACCTCTTAGTGTTCTAGTCACTAATGTTTTCATATGCTACAATTTTTGGCGCTAGAAGGAGGGCCCTTTATGTCCTTTCTACGTATCATAGCTAATCTTGCATGCTATCTATATCCTATCACCTACTAGTGTAGACGTGACACCCTTTTGGTTGTCTATACACTAGGTGCTACAGACTGGTCACAACAACAGTTCCTCTAGAACCCTACAGGATGAAAGCCTCCAATTGCTTAATATACCACATTCACTCTGTTGATTACACTATGCTACCTATGTCTCATGTCACATAGTAAACCTATCAGTGTACCAGTCCTACTTAGTGTAGCATGTGTAGTAGTGAAGGAAGCCAGCTCCCGACACTCCCCAGCATACCCAGTTTCAACCTCTCTCTCTTCTACAATTTCCATTTTACAATAGAAAATGATTCTTGCAATCATTTTCATTCCCACCTTGAACCCAGAGGTACCCTACTTTGTTCAAAGCATGATAGATCCTGAGTGACTACCCAATCCAATGTTGATGTAGTGACAGTCCTTTAGATTGTGGCACCTGTCACCTAAGCGTTTGGTGCAAGACACAGAGCAATACGACTTCCTCTGTGAAAAATTCCAAACGAATCTACCCTTAGACTACCAGGAACTCAAGGATAAACATAACTTCTAGTTCCTCCATTAGAATCATGTAGGTCATGGAATTTTACTATGATTACCCTATTAGCTTGTCCATATGCTTATGTTTCCCCCTAGGGTACCACTCTCCCAATTTACAAAATACAATGGGGAATGTGCATTTGGTAACCTTCAAGTCCAAATCTCTATTGTTGCAACCATGGCCTCACACCATCATCCACGTCTTTTTCATGTACCTAATAGGCATGTACCATGCACTCCCATGTGCCTTCATCTCAACCTTGGAGGAGCTACTAAGTCAGTTCATGACCCGCTTCAAGTACAACCTGAAACTGGAGGTCACACTAGACCAACTCATGAGTGTTATGTAGGACCCACTAGAATCTATGTAGAGATTTAGACATTGGTGAAGAGCCACATTAAATAAGATACACAAACCTATCATAGAGGCTCACTTGTTGGCTATCTTTAAGGGCATGGCTAATGACTTCATTAAGTCTAAACTCTACTAGCTAACCCCGTGTTCCCTCATCCATGGCTTTGCTTAGACAAAGAGCATTCAGGATGTAGCTAAAGCTAGTAGGGACCCTACCTATGTGACCTATAAAAATGCACACATCAAGAAAGACAAAGAGAAGGGCAAGGCCGCAGTAACCATAGTGGCCACTATGGCCAACAAGACCAAGCCTAGAAATAACAAAAAGGCTTCCACAACACCCAACGCTCCTGCTAATAGCACACCTAGCTCCAGTAACACAGGATAGTCCTCAACATCAACACCTATGATGCCAACCTAGCTAAGGCCCATCTTTGAGACAAAGACTCGCTCTAAGTATACCTCCTTACCCATTAAACCTTCAGAACTTTTGAAGCAACTATTGGGAGCTAGGTGTATACAACATAAACAGATGTCAGAAGAGGCAATCAAACATCATCAAAGGTACTATGAAGTTCTGCAGAACCCATCCTTGGCTATGCCCAACAAACCTCTAGTGCCTAAGAATTTTAGGCTACAACCTTTCTGTGACTATCACCAGCTCTATGGTCATGATGCAAATTACTACCTAGCATTGAAAGATGATATCCAATGCATGATTGATCAAGGTAAGCTGGTTGTCAATGAGAGCAGTCCCATCTACCATGAAAACCAATAAATGCATGTTTACAAAGACCCACTAAACACTAACAACATGGGGTACACCATCAACATCATTTTCATTGAAAATAATCTAGAACCACCACAACAACCATTCATGGTGCATGTGCCTCCTCATAACATATAAACGCCAACAGAAAAAACATCAAAAGTTCCATTTGTTCTTAAAGTTCCTCATTAGGCATCCACCTCACCCTTTGTGCTCAGAGTTGCACCACCACCTAAACCAACACAACATACACCATTTTTCATTAAGGTGCCAAAACATCCAAGCTCCTCTACCACCCAAAGCTAGGCAACGAAAATTGCACCACAACCTCCTCATCCAAAAAGGCATGAAGAGCTTTTAGCAGACATGATGGCTAGGGAACACACTATGCTAGGTCCCCCTAAGCCTACACCCTTTTCTGCAGTCCCTATGACCTCTTCATCATCAACTTTTGGTGGTAGTGTACATACACAATCGATGCCCACTGAGCCAAAAAAGCTAGTTAGCCAGCCCAAAACCACTCCCCCTCGAGAGATTCATCTTCTAGGATGAATAGAGGATAAAAGGGTTAGAAAACAACAAGATGGTGCACAAGAATTTCTCAACATCCTTACACAAGTCAAATAGGCCTAGAATTAGAAAAACACAACTTTGACCCTATATGACCTGATAATGACTTCCACGAGGCATTGTGAGGCCATGTGAAACACCCTAAAATTTTGAGGCACTCTTGCTTTACCAGGGTCTTAGAACTAAGGCAAGGATTTCCACAAGTGTTAACTCATGACCATTTAGCAGGAAATGGATGCACTAAGTTTATACTATCCAGTCTGGCAAGTTTTCTATGTCCACTGCTAACAAGCCCGACAGACTCTCCATCTTACCCACCTGGAAAATTCATCTAGCTAACAGTTTACTGAAAAACTATGCTAGGGGTCATTAACAGTGCTTAGGATGGACAAAATAATTTGGCAAGTTTTCTAGTAAACAAGTTTGCTACACTACGCTACGCTATGTAACATAGTAGGCCTCAGAAGATAGTTGCTGAGGCAACCAAGTGCAAACTATTGCAGAAAAAAGTGCTACACTATGCTATGCTACACAACGTAGCACAATGTAGGAAAGGAAAAATAGAAAGGTCTAGCTTACCAAGTGATTCCAATCAAGAAAATGCACTCTGCAAATACTCTAGCCTTCAAAACTAGTTGCCTTGTTTGACTTCAAACACTTTGACAAAGTTTCTTACTAGAAAGTGGTGGATTAAGAAAAAAGCAGGATATGCTGGCTGCTATGCTGTGCTACCCTACATAGCGTAGCATAGTGCAGTGACAAAGCAAGAGCAGAAAAAGACATTTCAAATGCAAGTTCAATAAGTTTGAAGATTTTTGTTTGCAAAAGGCAAAAGTTGCAGTTGTTAGCATGATCAAAACCTCAAACAAACATTTGAAACTTCAACATAGGTCGTAGATGAAGCCAACTTCTAGGCTATGCTACACTATGTAACGTAGCGTAGCATAGCAAAGATGAAAACCAAATGAAATTCTTCAAAGGTTAACTCAACGTGTGCCAAGGCTTCCAGTAGATCTAGTTGATTTCAATGCAAGCTTCTTTTTCAAACTAGTGGCTACGCTACACCAACGTGCTACGCTACATAGCATAGCAAGTAGCTATGCTACTTTAGTGTGCTTCATTTCTCGCTTCCATTGTTTGCACACTTGACATCAGCATTCTCACTTTTGAGAACATGATTGCAACATAGCAAGTTCACGACCGACTTTGCACATCCATGTAGCATGGGCACATCAGACTCTCATGGATCCATGAAATGCGGCACTCAGGCCACATTTCTTGCATCCTCTTGGCCCTATAAATACCTCGACAAGCAATGCTCAAAGGGTTGGCAAATTTTCATTCCTAGAAATTTGTTGGAAATTTTGGTTGGCATTTTTGCAGAAAGAACTAGCATTTTGCATTAAAGAGAGTAGTTGGTAATAATCTTGCATTGTTGGCTTCTAAGTCCGCATTCAAGTGCATAGTTGGCATACTTTGAATGTTTTGGTTACTTTTGGGATCTCTTTGCCTCCCAGTGTTGCAGAACCGATTGTATCCATCTTAACAAAGTAAAGCTACGATCTTGAGATGGTGCATTTTCTAAGTCGAGTTTTCTTTACATTCATGTTCATTATCATTGCATTTTACACCATTTTTGCTCTGTTGCATTTAATAATTATTATATTGCTTCACAATAATCGCTTTCAAATTAAACGTTCATGTAAGGTTAATTTACACCAACTAAGTCCCTATCTGATTGACAATACCATTCAGGGTGCCCCATTTCTATTTTATCCAGCACGGCCCTTACACGTATCCAGGGTTAAAACTGTTCACCTAACAACCTCTCAGTGTTTCCAGCCATTGACATTTTTGGTCTCTAGACCATGGTTCACATGTTAGTGTCTATCCCAGTTAATGAAAATATGCTAACCGAAGAGAAAGTAATCCACGTTGTCATGCTTCCCTCTATGGCCGAAGAATCGTAGCCAACGCACTTGACATTTCATGATAAGTTCATTAAGGATGACCTTGAAAAGCTTAAGGTGACAATGGCACCCATGTTCATCACAATTTAGGTCAGCCAGTACAAGCTCTGAAGTGTACACATTAATGACGGGGCTGCTACCAATGTCATTCCATTTTCCATAGTGGACAAATTGGGCTTGGTTGATCAAATCAAGCACACAAAAATTTCCTACCGGAAATTGTTCAATGGGGTGTGTGTGGTGGTAAAGGGAACTATCCACATTAACTTTGTGGCAGGGGACTAGTTCCCCACATGGGTGATGTTCATTTTGATGGAAGATATCCCTCAATTCAACCTGATCTTGGGGAGGTCATGGTTAGCTCAATTAAGATTTTTCTCTTCACCGATACATCAAGAGATCCACCTACCATACACAGGCGGGGAAGTGGTGATCTACAGTGATGAAGCGGCGATCCAAGCCATAAGCAACGTTGACATGGAACAAGGTTCAGGGATAGTAATCTCTGAGAACAAAGCATTTGTTCATGCTAAAACCCCTTGTTGGACTGATGATCCAACCAAAAACACTGACTCAGATAAAGAAACTACATGGGCTAAGTTTCCTTTTTAGATAGTAAACAATGACATAGAAGAATACCATAATAAAGACTCTAAGCCATATGCTTCTCCTAGCCCATGATGGGTTAGCAAACAACTGGGTAATTAGAGATTACCTCTAATTCAGTTCCATAAAGTATTGGATTTAACATTTTTTATCTCCTTCTATCTTAATTTTAGCATCATGTTCACTATTTGCATTATGTTCATTTTTAGCATCACATTCATTGTTTGCATTATGTTCATTTTTTCCATTATGATCACTGTTTACATTATTTTAATTGTTTGCATCAGGTCTATTATTCAAATTCACATCATGTCTACTATTTACATTATGTCAACCATTTACATTAGGGATGTGCTTGCATTAATTATCTACCACACGGCCCAAAATGACCTTAAACTATTGCAATGGCCTGAAATGGCCTGAAACTAATGATGGCCTGAAATGGCCTTAAACTACCATCACAACACACTAAGGCATAAAACTAGCAACTCCACTTCTAAAAAAATAGATAAAAACAAAAGAAAATTTATCATTAAGAAATGGTACAAAATGGCCTTAAACTATTGTTCCGACCAGAAATGACCTAAAACTAAAATAAGAGGTCCTCAAGGGGTCCAAACACATTAACAAAAAAATATATAAATAATAGATTAAATAAAATAAAATAATTATTTTACACTATGCTTTTCATTCAATTTTAGTCAATACAATAATGTTCACAAAAAATTAAATTTCTGCCACACTACAAGTCTTTGTCAGCATCACTATTTCTGATTCCACTAGGTCCTGCACCTCCATTTGAATCCTACAAAAGACAGAAAATAAAAAATAAATCAAAACAACAACAAGGCTTTCATAAAATAAACTATGACACAATAAAGAGTGACTAATTCGAGATGGCCCTATGTTGATTTCAGAGGGTATCCTATCCATGCCAATCACTAGATGTTGTAGAATCTCCTCCTAACTAAGGTTGGCCCAATTTTCCTCTCCCAGATCAGTGCTTTCCGCAACTTTCCCTTTCTCTATAGCTATCCATCTAGGTGGCCCTCAAGAAAAGGTGGAAGTGGTGGTTTCCCCAAAAGGTAAGGTCATTTCCCTTTCAAGAGACTCACTAACCATCACCTGTTGCATGAACTTTTAATAGGCCCCAAAAGCACCAATGACATTGAGGAATAGATTATGTCCATGCAACTCAACGAAAGCATCTTGCTATTGTTTACGATAGACGCCACATTCCATTTTGTACATGTGCTTATGGTTCTTTTGTGCCTGTCCCCATTCGAACACTTTTTGTGCTATAGTCCTTCTAGTCTTGGTTTTTCTAGGCCAGAAGGTCCATCTACATGCGTTGTTTAATAATCTCATGAGAGGCCTCATTCTTATCCCATATGACTATCCAATGTCTTGCATATTCAATAATGGCCATATGCCAACTACCATAGAGAGTGTCATGGGCTAATAGAAATTCATTTCTGAAACATCACAAAATTTCGGGTCTCAGCATTATGACTGCAAAATATGGCTAAGTGTCAAAATAGTGGCACTTTGTCCATATTTTTCCAAGTGTTGAGTGTAGTTAGCTACAACTGCTAGATTTTCAAAAATTTTCTAAGTGTTAGAATGATAGCACTTTTTGCACAGATGTTACACTGTGTAGCGTAGCATAGCGTAGCACACTGTTACATTGTGTAGCATTGCATAGCAGAGGATACTATTACACTATGGAGCGTAGCACCTTGTTATGCTACATAGCATAGTGTAGCACCATGTTACATTGTGTAGTGTAGCACCATATTACACTACATAGCATAGTGCCCTGTTACGCTATGTAGCGTAGCACCCTATCACACTACAACGTAGCACCATGTCTATTGCAGCATAGCCACCAAATCTACTACAGCATAGTAACCATGTCTACTATAGCATAGCACCCTATCACACATAGCAACCAGCATCCCATGTCCTACATGTAACATGGAACAAGCCCAGCAACTAACGTCCTATGTCTCACGCGTAGCACGGGATGAGCATAGTAGACAGTAGCAACCAGCATCCCATGTCCTACATGTAACATGGAACAAGCCCAGCAACTAACGTCCTATGTCCCACGCGTAGCACGGTATGAGCATAGTAGACAGTAGCAACCAGCAACTTGTGTCCTGTGCGTAACATGGGACAAGCGTAGCAGACAACGTGGTCCCACCCACCGCACTAGCATGTGACACCTAATCCACATTTTGGGCTAACCTTAGTCCTATAAATACCCTTGCACCCTCTTTTAGGAAAAGGAGAAGAAGAGAGGAAGGGGTTAGCTTCCATTTTTTTCACCAATAAGGTAGTGGGCAAATCCATTTTGGCATTTGACACTTAGCTCCATGGGTGAACGAGACCTAGAGCATACCACACTAGAAGAAAGACATACCTACACCACATGGTACCTTACAGTCCCATTGCAACTCAGTAGAACATCACATGGTACACTGTGGCTACCAACCTAATAGTCATAGTTCAACATAGTAAGCATCAAACTTCACAGCCTAACACCACCAAGGCTATGACTATGCTCCCGCTGCACCTATTGTACATTGTGTATACCTTTGTGAATCAGATATGCCCCCTCTTTTGGGGTAGCACATCTTCTTACTCAAACTCTCTTTTTTTCTTATTACAACATTTAATTTGCATTATCAAGTGTTTCATCATGTCTACTATCCTATTTACATGATTTGATATGTTTCTAATATTGTCCATCCCACATTTTCTTTCATTTCAACCATCATGCATTATGTTTTAAAGTTATTGCTCGCAAAATATTTGGGGTTAAGCTGTACACTCAATGATGTCTTAGTGTTCCAGCCATCAATGTTTTTGGTTGATACAATTTCTAGATCAAAGATCCTCCAACTCAGCGGCTTGGTTAGCCTTCTCTTTCTCAAGTTTTTGCACCCTCTTCCAGAGGTCCTCATTGGCATGCCTACACTCCCACAAGAAGGGTGTTGAGTACAATGCACATTTACTTATTTCCTGGTATATATGATGTGGTACCTTAGCTACCTCTAGAGGAAGTTTAGGCATAGTGTTGACCTCAATGGCCTGCCTTGATCCCACTTGAGATGAGAATTTGTTAATCACACGTGGGAAAGCGTTAGTCACAGTGCCATAACAAAAAATGGAATGCAACAACTTAGAGAGCTTAATGTAGTAATTTTAATATGTCTATCTTAGGATCAGTCTACCTTAGGCAATCAATCATTTCATCGAGCACCCCATCCATAAAGGTGAATTTATCGGGGGTCTCGGTCCATGGTTTGAGATGGATCAAGGAAGAAGGGTTAGGGGCATGAACAGTGGAGTCCATTACACAATAAAACATGTTAGCAATGATGGAGAGGATAATAATGAAACTAAAAAATGATAAATGATAGTATAAAACTCCTATACAGCAAACCCTTAGGGGTGATAGTGGGGGGAATCACACATTGACACACTTTTAAGTAACTAATCAAACTCACCAGCATCAAATTGTAGCCCTTCCCCTTCTAGCTAACTCAAAAGTGTGGTGGCATCCTCAATGGTTATGTGCCCCTTAGGTACTAAATCACATTTCACAAAGGATCATCAGCAGTAGGGGCTTCTTCCTCTATGGCAAGGGCCTCTTCTTCTATGGTTGGGGCCTCTCCTTCCTCTTCAGTGGGGGCGCTTTCTTCAAGGGCCAAATCTCTTCTTTTGACAAACATGTTCAAAATAAGTAGGATACTCCAACAGAAAATGGACACTACGCTATGCTATGCTACACAGTGTAGCATAGCATAGTAGGTTCTACACTAATCAGATAGTTAGGCATAGTTACCAACTATGGGTTGCACCTTGCAAAGTATAGGGAGGTTCATTCACAGAACAAGACTTTTCCATTGTAGCCTAGTTTTTACTATCTCTGCAATGAGGCATGTCACCCTAAACATATTACTTGTGTTAATAGGAGGCACCTCTCCAATTCTATCTAGGGCATGAAAGGTATGCCCCACCCTATCCCTCATTGTTATCAAAAGTGATTCCCCAATGGCTTCTGGGGGATCTTGGAATCAGGTGGTACGAAAAACTTGGTAAATCCATGGCTTGGATATCTGGGTGTGATCTTGTTGCACCTAGGTTCCATTCTCACAAACCACCAGGAATTCCATAAATATTTGTAGGCAAGCTATGAAGAAGGTGTAATGCACTTTGAAAAGAAAATCAAGCTTCTCACAATGTTTGATCATTTTAGCTCGTAGGCCTTTCGAGAGGTACTTGGCACAATTGTAGTGGGTCCCTTCTTCCATAACATCCCACATGATCTAGGCCTACTCTACTCCAAGGATTTTCCTTTGGGAGAGTAGCTTAAGAAAGACATGGGCATGGAAGATAGGGTAAATTGTTTGGGCCATCGCTAGCTTGACCTTGTGGATATAAATCCCCTTTCGATCCTTGTTGGTCCCTAGCCATTCCTCTATATCCTCCTAATGGTTGACATCCTTGTTACTTTTTCACCCATAGGTAGGCCATTAGAGGAGACACCAAACAGGTTTGCAAAAAGTTTATCATTTATTTCAAACACCACCTACACATTTTGAACCCATGTGTGGAAGCGGTTAGCCTTTTTGGAAAAGGAATCAACTAGGGAGAGCATTTCGACAGCTAGGACACTTGGATTTATAGCTAAGAAAAAATCCATGAGCCTAGCCTCTTGAACGTTGTGAAACAAGGTGGATGGGGACCCATTGCAAAGCCAACACTGAGTCTCGTCCACCTCCCCATACTTGAAGAAGAGGTTGGTTTCATCATGCCTAGAGGTGATCACTATTAGCTCTTGGGATGCACTTGCTACTACAATAACTAGTAATTAAAATTAGCACAAGAAAAAGAAAATCATCACTTGAGCACACAAAAACAAATGCATAATTTAACATACCAAGTTTAAATGTTGTAGGAAATGGTGGAATTTCCATCAAAACATCTTCTACTGTAAGCAGTCGATGAGAAGCCCAGTCACTATCCAACCAACCAAATTCCTCACTTTTCCCATAGAACTTGGCATACTTAATTGGATAGGTTTTGAAATCAAGCCTAGGTTGTTCTATAACACCGACACATACATTCCCAGTAGAATAGAACTCTTGTAGATTTGTTTGGGCCAACACCAATGTATCCTTGTTACCATGAAGACCATCCTTATCAATATAAAACTTAGCAACATGTAAAATAGGGTAAGAATTTTAACTAGTGCAAGGCACACAATACAACATCATTAAAACACCTTCATGGGACTCACCTGTCAGCACAATAAATGGTTCCAGGTGGGTTCTGAAAGCAGGTGCCCATGTGATGGGCAACGTACAATGTGTTTTATAGATGATAGCATTTGAATTTGGGCATGTTCCAAATCCAACTTAAGTGACTTAAGCCTCTTAGGTGCTGGTTTAAGCCTTTTTCCCCTTCTTCTTCAATCGACCCATCAATCATGAACTTTAGAATGCCCTTGTTTTCCATAGGCAACAACATTTCAGTAAGTATAGTGGTTGTTTCAGCGAATACGTATGACCATACGATCACACTAAAATGGCGAAGGAGGAACTCTAGGAAGTCCCATGCACCCTCTCAGAAGCAAGCTTCCTGATGTCCTACCCATGCATGGGGATGGGGGATGTTGGCCATGGGTTCACTAAGGTAGCATAGGACTCCTACTAGCTCAAGGATAATCATGATAGGTTTTAAGATGACCCTATGGAATACAACAAAAAGTGTTAGTGCAACATTCAAGTGGAGATTACCAAGTAGTGTAGCATAACCCTTGATGTACAAATTTTCCCTTAGGCATGAAATAGTAACACATAGGCACCATAACAAGAACTAAACATGACATGTAGTGTAGTAGGCAATTACATCTAGGGTAATGTAGTATGCACACCCTCTATGACATAATGGTTATGCCCTGCATAGCATAGCATAGCAGGTGCACCTTGCAGTGTAACGGTTATGCATTGCACAACACAATGTAGTAGGCATGCCCTCTACAACGTAGCATAATAGTTACACTTTTCACAAGGGTGATGACCACGATATGCACAATGTAGTAGGATGACTACACCCCATGCAACGTAGCAAAGAGGAAAGTATGACATACAGTAGTAAAAAAAGTGTGATAGTGTAAGAAGTATGACATATAGACATATGAAAAGCATAGAAACATAGTGAATAAAACATCAAAATTCATGACAGAGTAATAGTCCCAATAACGTAGTGACATAGAAAGTTTGCTAGTGTAATAGTGTAGTGGGCTTGCTAGTGTAGCAACATGGTAGCTATGGCACCATAGTAGCGTAGCGTAAGAAGAATAAAAAATGTAACATAGTCTAATAGTCACAATAACTAAAATAATGTGACCTAAGAAAAATTCTCACAGTTTTCCGTTGCCCCAGCCCTACCTCGTTGTGTGAAAGGTGGGCAAATAAAATGAAAACCAAAAGAAGAACTCCCACTACATATGCTACGCTACGCTAGACACACGCCACGCTGACTAAGAAAACCGGTGAATCCAAAACCTCCTCCATGGGTGCTATGCTATGCTAAGCGAGTATTACATCACCCAAACTTCCCAAACCCCCCCAACAATACAACATCGACCATCAACAATGGTGGTTGGGACAGTACCACATACTAGCTATAGCATAGCAACCACTATAGCCATGGCGGCCAAGGCAATAACAATAGTTACAGGGCGGCAATATTGATAATCCGTAACAACCAAGATGGGGTGATCATAGAAAAAATGCCACTTGACACATTACACAAAGCAAATGAGGGTAGCATAACACTTACAAGGTGGATAGACCCCCCGACCTTTCCTTAACGTGTGCCTTGGGAAGGCATCATAGGATGTGCCCCACTTCATCCACTTTGGCAAGCCCTTGATGCTTGCATTCACTTTTTCACACCATTGCATTGCTCACAAATCGACTATATCAACTGCTACATTATGCCTATTATGCTCTCTCTCAGCTTGACCATGCTATGCTCTGGGTGTTAGCTCTGACAATGAGAATAACAAGTTTACCAGGGGGTAATCCCCCATTTATAGCTAGTGCAGTAAAAACAACTTTCACTTTCATGTCCCAAATAATGTGGAACACCCCTGCAGTGTAGCACTACTATAGCGTAGCATGTCCTCGCTACAAGATAGCACTTAGCTGTAGTGCAACAAGTGGGTCCACAAGAATTTTCACTTCATCTTTACAAATTTTGCATGGTTACAATCCACCAAGACCTTAAACTAACAATTTTAACTTATAGTGTAGCCCAATTATGGTCCACCATGACCTTAAACTAGTAATTTTAGCATTTTTTTTACATTTTACACCCAATGACAGTCTACCATGACCTTAAATTAGAAACATTAGCATTTCTTTTACATTTTTAATTCAATGATGGTCTACCATGACCTTAAACTGGAAACCTTGACTTCTTAAAACAACAATAATTATCTTGTCTACATAATTACTAGTTTAAGGTCTTAGACTCATCACTCATAAAACACAACATTATCTTAGATTACCTTGTCTACATTTTATTGCATGTTACTCTATTAAACAGGTACCACTTAATGTTTTCTTGTTTGATGATTTTGTAGTAGTGCTTCAAAAATGGCTACATAAGGCGATCTCCACATGCCCCTTATCCTAACAGGACCTCATGGCAGGCTTACAAGACACTTAAGCTTAGAATCAGTAGACTAGGAATCATTCACTCATGACAATGTAGCATCCCTGGAAACATCTCTAGAATAGCCCAAACACCTAGTCCAGGCCCTAGACTTAGAGGCTAGGGATGTTACCAACGAACCTCTTATTGAAACCCCTGTAACTATGTCTAGTGATGAGGAAAAAACATTAAAAGTTAGTTCCCTACTAGAGTCACAAGTGCAAAAAACATCTCAAAAGTCCTTAATGACAATGTCAAAGTGTTTTCATGGTCATATGAAGACATGCTAGGCCTGGATCCATGACTCATAAAACACAACATTATCTTAGATGCACATGTTAAAGTGGTTAAATAGAAATCCTACAAAGTTAAATTAGAGATTACTTTGGCTATATGTGATAGGGTCTCAAACATTGTAGTCGTACCTAATAAAATTGGGAGTATACGAATTTGTATAAACTTCTGAGATTTAAATAGGGTGACAATTAAGGATGACTTTCCACTGCCTAGTATCGATCAACATATCGATACTACAATTGGTCATGCCTTACTGTCCTTCATGGATGGGTTTTTAAGCTATAATCAGATTCACATCAACCTAGAGCACCAGTTGGCAACTACTTTTATGATCCCTTGGGGGACTTTTTGCTATACAATGATGCCCTTTATGCTAAAAAACACTGGAGCAATGTATCAATGAGCAATGACATACATCTTTAGTAATTACCTCTTAGAAAGGCTGAACGATTATGTTGATGACATAGCAATTAAGTCTAAGAAAGCTACTAATCATCCCAATGATCTAAATGTAGTTCTCCAACGTTGTCATAGGTATGACCTATGCCTAAACCCTAGGAAATGTGTTTTCAAAGTTAAAACCAGATGCATGCTAGGTTTTGTAGTCTCAGAAATAGGGATACAAGTGGACCCTAATAAAGTGATGGCCATTCTCAACCTAGAACCACCTACAAATCTTAAAGAGATGCATGGGTTGCAAGGTAGATTATAGTTTATCAGAAGGTTTATTGCATGGTTGATAGACAAACTACATCCCATGCAACACCTTCTTAAGAAGGGGGTCAACTTCAAGTGGACAGATCAATGTCAACAAGCCTTTGATAACATAAAGAAAGAGCTTTTTTATCTTCCCACTATTCACCCTATACAGAAGGGTAAGCCTTTCTACATCTACCTTTCCACCTTGAACACATCCATTGTTGTACTACTATGTTAGAAGAAAGATGATAAGTCTGGAATCTCAATCTACTACTTGAGTGACACATTGATAGCACATGAAATGAAGTACAATGAGGTAGAGAAAAACTATCTTGCCCTAGTATTCACACTTAAAAAGTGGAGGCATTACTTGTTTCGTAGTAAAGTTAACATCATATGCAAAAGTAACATACTTTAGGCTATCACAACTAACTTATACAAGAGTAGAAGAATAGCCCAATGGAAAGCCATAATAGTGGAATTCGATTTACATTATGTGGCACAATCATCAACAAAGGGTTAAGTAGTAGCCACACAGCTTACAGCTTCACCTGTTGATGATCAAGCATTAATAGAACCCAAGTTCATGGATAAGCATATCAATAGCATGAGCATATCAATAGTAGTAATAGTAGCCAGTTTACATTTTTATGGTGCTTTAACTACACAAGATGGTATCACTACCATTTTTCTTACATTTCCCTCTAGGGAAATTTGAGCCTTCGTGTATCATTTTACATTCCTTTGCACGAATAATGCAGTTGAGTATAAAGGACTCCTTAGAGGCATTCTAGTAGCTCAAGAGTTGAGGAGCCAACACTTAGCAATTTGAGGCAAATCACAACTAGTTATCAACCAGATCACTGAAGTCTATGCTTGTAAGGCTTCACATTTACAACCTTATTGCGATCTAGCTAAGAGTCTACTAAAGTAGTTCACAACATTAGACATTCAACATGTGCCTTGTAATGAGAACACTATAGCTGATGCACTAGCCATGTTAGCATTAAATGTGCCATTACACCTATTTTCTACCTTTCCTGCTTCGATAATAGAATGCACAGATCCTATTACTCAAGCGACACACATTGTATTCGTAACTGCAATGGATACCCAAGAGTGATACGCCAACATTAAAGCATACCTCCAACATGGTGAACCCCCACATGGCTTGATGTCCACTCAAAAGGATGCAATACACAAGCGAGCACAGCAGTATGTCCTAATAGGGAATAACACCTTATGCAAATGCTCCTTTGATTGGATACTACTAACGTGCGCTAGTGGGGAAGAAGCAAAAAAGATTGTTAACAAAGTCCATGAGGGATTTTGTGGAGGACACATAGCTCCCAAGGCTATGGCAGCAAAAATCATATGCCTAAGATACTACTAGCCTTGCATAGAATGAGATTTCCTTGCCAAAGTTAGGACGTGTGATGTATGTCAACACCATGCAAACCTTATACATGTGTCACCTACTGAATTCCATCCTACATAGATCATGTGGCCTTTCCAACGTTGGGGACTAGATATCATAGGATCCATCACACCTAAGTCTTCTATAGGGCATAGTTTCATCATTACCACCATTGAATACTTTACATAGTTGGTAAAAGCTATACTCCTTAGGAAGACTACGTCTCATCAGGTTTTCCACTTCATTCAAGAAAACATAGTAACATGGTTTGGCCTTCCCATGAACATTGTTATTGACAATGGGCCACAATTTAGTAGTGTACAAAAAAAAACCTTTTGCCAAAACCTTGGCATCAAACACTCTTTTTCATCGTCATACTACCCACAGGCGAATGGTCAAGC
This sequence comes from Gnetum montanum, assembly GCA_015680685.1. Taxonomy (NCBI): domain Eukaryota; kingdom Viridiplantae; phylum Streptophyta; class Gnetopsida; order Gnetales; family Gnetaceae; genus Gnetum; species Gnetum montanum. The sequence goes on from MNCI01020044.1 coordinate 2,761,592, forward strand.
AAAGGCAACAAACAAAGCCATCATTAACCTTCTGAAAAAGATGCTTAGCAGTACCAAGAGGCGATGGCATGAGCAAATCCTCTGTGTTGTAGGCTTACCATACAACATGAAGAATAGCTACAGGTAAGACTCCTTACAGTCTTATTTACGAATCTGAAGTAGTGTTACCTCTTGAATTGTAGGTTCCATCACTTCAGATGATCCTCTCAAATGTTGTGGAAAAGACTCAAAACAACCAGTAAAGGATCATTGATCTTGACTCCATAGAGGAGGAGCATGCCCAAACACTTTGTCACATCAAACGGTACCAGGATAAACAATGGCAAAAGCATCACTATAATTTACGGCAATGATCAATCAAGACGGGGGACCTAGTCCTCAATGTCGTTTGTGTGCCAGTGAGCAAATTCTCAGCTAGCTGGGAAGGCCCTTTAATAGTTACAAAAGCCTATGAGAATGGGGCATTCAAACTAGATGATATGAATGGCAATGAGTTCACAAATCCTTTCAAGCACTTATACCTCAAGCCATACTATGTTTTATGCAAAGGATTACATCAAATACAAAGCCAGGTAAGAAAAACATCTTCTATGATGTAAAATTAGAAAATCTAGTCTACTATGACTATAAACTAACATAACACATCTGCTATGATGTTAAACTAGCAAGACACATCATTAGGCTATGACGTAAAACTAGCACCCACAGCATTGTCCGCTACGACCTTAAACTAGCCATCCACCATCTACTACGCTGATAAACTAGCATAATGGTCAGCTAGGACCTTAGAACTAGCACATTGGTTTGCTAGGACCTTAAACCAACACATCCAATTGTCTACTAAGACATTAAACTAGGTTCGTAGTCAAACACCTATCAGCTCACATGGGAGATACTATGAATAAGTGAACATGCACACTTCCAAAATTTCTAGAAAACATGGGGTGCGATGTTGTAGTTCTAGAATGTAGTTCACATTGCTAAGGAAAAACCCTCTAGAACACATGTAGTGTCACCACCCTTGGCATCTTGCTGATCTTCCAGAGATGTCATTTAACATCTTGATGATCTTCTGGAGCTACCACTATCATAGCCAGTCATCCTAGCTATAGCTCTTATTGTCAACACCTACTACTAGAGTCCTAGCACTACTGTGGCCCATCCACAAGGTTTCCATCCTTCAACCCTTGCCATCATCTGAGTTTAATATGCTTTTATCTGTTAGGCTTCTCACCTTGCAACTAGACCACATGATGTTTCTCTTGGGTAGGGAATCCTAAGCACTTGCATAACCACCTCTTCTAGACTCTTCAATTCTAATTTTTTTAGCCTACTACTACCAGAACCAGTGATGGCCTTCCTAGTTTTGACATTATGCATGTCAGACACAACACTCACCACTCTGGCAGTGTCCAGAGCAAGCAAGACTTTGCCCTCACTTCACTTCATGGTTTATTTTTTTCTGGTTTTCTCTCTATTATGTTTACAAGATAAAAGCCAAGATGGCATCGTTCAAGGACACATTTCACCATGAGAGTAAGGCACTACGTTGCTCTAAATCACCCTCTTTGATTAGCCTAGCTACTTGAGAGTGCATACACTACTCTTCTTTTTAGCCTACTTAATTCTTATTCTCTATACTTGCAGTTTTTCATATCTCCTTTACAAGCTTTCCAAATGCACAAAAATCCCTTTCACATGTCAAACCCCTAGGTCCATGATGGATGTAACATAACTCATCCCATGGGAAGCATTTGTAGGAAGGTCAAAGCCCCACATGTATGTAACGCAACTCATCTGGGGGAGGAAACACTTTTCTTGCAACAATAACAAGGTTGTCTGCAAGTGAACATGGGTGTACAGAAAAAGAAAAGAAAAAAATGCAAAAGAGTAGAAAATCTCAAAAAATTAAAAGATAAGTGCCTAAAATAAATGGCACAGAAGCTACCTTACAATTACTTCAGCCATGAATCAACCATCTCTAAGCACTCTGATGAGAGGTCAAAGGAAAAAAAAAAGACACCCATGAGTGCTGACTCCCTCATAAGCACTCTAAAGAGTGATCACGCTATGGAAATAGTTTTTAAAGGTGTTACATTCTACAATCATTCCTTCCCCAAACTTTTTTCCTCAAATCCATCCCTTGCCCCCTTATCCTACATCACTCTCCTACTACTCTCAAATGTAGCAAAGCATCATCTGAGTGCACATTCAAGAGTGATGTTGATGTCTGGTTCTTCATGGTGTTTTTTATTCTTTATCAACATCTCTCAGGTAGATCCTCCAAATGTCAACAAAGAGGGGCCATTGAAACACCATAAATTTTGGAACTCTCATGGTCCAACAATCCCAGAATTTGGGCAAGGATCCCTGAAAGCATGGTGTCATACTAGACCATCCAGATGACATGGCACCCCAGAAGTCCTAATGCCTATAGAGTTACTTCCGAGCCTGCCAGCCACCCTATATGGTATAGTCAACACTGCACCCAACCACAAGGCTAGTTTGCATGAAAGAGACACTCGGTGTAAATCATATAGTCTGGCAAATTTTCTATCTCTTGGGCTGATAGGCTTGCTACACCTTCTTGCTTGCCCAACTTGACAATTGACCTAGCTGATGGTCTACCCAGGGACCATGCTAGGATCTTTCAAAGGTGTTTAGGATGGACCAAATAGTTTATAAAGTTTTCTAATCATAGGAGCCTACTATGCTACACTATGCTGAACAACGTAGCAAGCCTTGGGAACACTGATCAGGCACCCAAGATGTAGATTAACAAAGAATCAGTCCTCCAAGATATCTACTCCACTTCATCCTTGATGCATGAGCAACATGACATAGCTAAATGTGGAAATTTTTATTAGAAATTATCTCAATTTGAGTGCTACACTATGCATGGATGCATAGCGTAGCAGGGATGTACTATGAAAATACTCCTACTCAGATTGCTCTAATGGAATAAGCATATTTTCCCATGCCATAACCATCAAACATGATTGTCCTATAGTAATGCCAATACATTACCAACATCCTATGATAGAATGTTTTCAAAATGAGACAATATTCAAGCCAAAATAGGTGCTACGTTGTGCTACGCTATGTAGCGTAGCATAGCATAGTAGGGTCAGAATGCACGAAGGTCCTTTGACAAGTGGTCCTAGCAAAATAATTGCACTTGGCATACCTCAACCTTTAAAACTGCCTGTCCCACTTCTCCCTTTGATTCCAAGAAAAATTTCTTAAAAAAGCATTGTAAATCAAGCAAGGATGCATGTCACATTGGCTACTATGTTGTGCTACACTACATAGTGTACCACAGTGTAGCAGAGACACAAAGTAATGTCCCAAAGATGAACTTCGCAAGTTCCATGACCTTTCAGCATGGAAAATAGAGTTGTCAATTGTAGAAGTTTCTTGTCTAGCCAGGCATCAGATAGGTATTCTAGAATTTCAAGAAAACTTTTGGTTAAAACTGGCGACTACGCTATGCTATGCTACGCAATGTAGCACAACGTAGCATGCAGCTGTTTACGCTATGCTGATACACTAGTCAATGTAAATAGCATAACATTCACATGGAAGCATTAGGGAATCTCCAATTGGCTCTAGAACTTGTTGGAAATGGTCACTCCTATCTTGAAATTTCTTCAATGAACAGAATCAGCAATTTTTCTTTGTTTTGCATCCCCTTGGATATTCCCAAAGTTGTCTCTATGGTTGAACTTACTTGCAAGAGTAGGGAAGACGTAGTCCTGGAGCATAGGCTTCATTTTGCATTCATTGTTGGAATTCTTTGTAACAAACATGGTAGTTCCTTCGATTTTGGCACATGTAGTTTCAGTGGTATGGTCATAGCATAGCAAGTTTCACATCCATCATTATGCATAGCATAGTCATGTTTGCACTCTGTGGGACCCATGACACATGGTATCCAAACCACGTTTCTCTCTTGCATCTAACTCTATAAATACCCCAATGAAAAATGTTCAAAGGGTTGGATTTTGGCATTGCTGGCTTTAAGAATCATATTTCTAGTAGCTAGCTTCAAAGATTGGAAATTTTGCTTTCTAGGGATTAGCTGTGTCAAAGAGACTGCCAAGCAAAAGGCTCTTGTTAGCAAGCTGTTGACATCGATTTAAGGAGCTGTGACTATACTGCTTTGTTGTAAGCTATGCCTATCCACACTGCACATTAGTTGTACACCTTTCAACCAAACAAAGATCAAATCCCCTAATCTTGGGGTAGTGCACTCTCTTACTCAAGCCTGTTTCATCTCATTTTGATATTACTATATTTTGCATCCTTGCTTATCAATTTACATTTATCTCTTAAGTTATAAACAACATCATTAAAATGATTGTTTAAAAAGGGTTATTGTACACTGTTTAAGTCCCTATTTGATCGAAAAAACTATTCAAGGCACCTCATTTCCATTTTTTTCTCTAGCATGGCCCTTGCTTGGATTTGGGGTTAGGCTATACACTCAGTAACCTCTCGGTGTTCTAGCATAATTAGTTGTATTAGCCATTATGTGAAATGGTTTGAACTAGTCTGGTCCCTGTAGAATTTTAGTTTCTACAACTTTTTCCTTAAATTTTTGGAATGCATGTTTGCACTCCTTAGTCTAGATGAATGTAGCATCTTTCTTCATAAGCTCAATAAATGACCTTGCAATCTTAGAGAAATTCTCTATAAATTTTTGATAGTAGCTAGTATGTTCAAGGAATGATATGACATCGTTGACTATCTCTAGTTGGTATGTAATTCCTTGGATGATCCATATCTTTTATAGGTTAACCTCAATCCCTTCTTGTAAAATTTGGTACCCCAACACAATTCATTCTTGGAGCATGAGGTGACTTTTTTGCTAGTCGAGCCATAGATATGTTTTCACGCATCTTTTCAGTACTTGCACAAGGTGGTCCAAGGCTTGCTCAAATGTAGCTCCATAGGTAGATAAGTCATCCATAAAGACTTTCATACCACTACCAATATGCTACTGAAAGATGCTAAGGACCAGGTGTTCGAATGTTGTTGGGACATTACATAGACTGAATGGAATCTTAAAATATGCAAAAGTTCCCTTGGGACTTTTGAATGTTATCTTGGCCTAATCTTCTGGCACAATTTCGATTTGGTTATAGCCACTATAACCATCCAAGAAGCTATAATAGGAATGCCCAGATATAGTGTCCAATACTTGATCCACAAATGGCAATTAGAAATGATTTTTAAATGTTGCCATATTTAATAGCCTAAAGTCAATGTAGATCCACCACTTGCCATCTTTCTTTAGCATAATTATGAGTGGGCTACCCCATTCACTATCTGCAATGGGATAAATAAACCCCACCTTGAGAAGTTTTTCTATTTCCTCCTTGATGATATGCTTAAATTTGGGGTTCAGCTACCTCTACAGCTACCTTCGTAGCTTCATGGATGGGTTAGTGTAAATGCAATATTGGCATATCCTTGCATCAATTCATGTTACCTCAAGATACAACCAAAAAAAGACTCTTGGCCATTTGTTAACCATCCTTAACAAATTTTCCTTTTGTTTAAGAGCAAGTTTGGCATTGATTATAACTAGCTTACCATTATTTAAGAATGCATATTGTAACGACGGAAAACGTTGGTAGCTGGAAAATACCAAACAAAAATCCGTGTACACAATCTTAACCACAGATCTGTGTGAGGGCCGTGCTAGAGAAAATGAATCTGTGGTGCCCTGAATGGTCTTGTCGATCAGACAAGGACTTACTCAATCAGTAAATCAACAAATATTATGGATATTCCGTGGAACAATCTGATTCGATGAATCACAAAAGGAGAAGAAAATGATGGAGATAAATTGCAATAATGACAACATTATCATGACAAGGAGAATCGGATTTAAGAAAAATGCGCAATCCCAAGATCTACGCTTTGACCCGAAAACTACGTATATATTGTATACAAAGTTCCAATGGAAAAGCTCCACTTATCTTGTGTGAAGCACACACAAAATAACAAGAAAACTATTCAATAGGGAGTACAGAATGGAGTTTGATCTACCTCGTAAGCCAGAGATGGGATGCAAGGAAGTTCAAGCTCTGACGTCTATCAATCAACTGTTCTAATCAATAAGCCTTGCAAACTGCACCAGATGATCTCTAGATCTCTGATCTGCTCCTTTTGCCTTGGGTAGTCTCTGCTCAAAACTGCCAAAGATCACTAATGGAGAGAGCTGTATTATCACCAAAGGACTGATCACTCCTACTGCCAATGCTCAAGCAAAATGTCTTCTGTCTCTGCTAAAAGATGATGCTGCCCAAAAGTTGAAGATGCCCCCTTTGTTTCTTCGTCAACTGGAGTATTTATAAGTTTGACAACAGGTGGAGAAGGCACGGCCCTGATGACATGTGTCTTGAACCTTCCAAAATACCGTTGACTTGGTAAACTTTATGTTGAAATTGGTCATGTTGCGTTATGTTTTGGGAAGGGAGGCTAAGTATGCTGTCGACCACTTCTGCTAAAGCTGCTTCATGATTACGCACAATATGCTCATCAACGTATTATGCATGTGGATAATAGGTGCGTGTCTAGTGAGCTGCATTACGCTCATTCGCGCTATGTTTCATGGAAGAGTATAATAAAACATGAAAATGGTTGATTCAAGCTTTTTTATGCTCCTTTATGCCACAAAGCGTAATAGAGCGTAAGATGGTCAACTTTACAATAAATTTACGCTTGCCTACGCTGCGTAGCGTAATGAGCGTAAATTGACCAATTTGCGAAAAGGAAGAAGTCGATCTGCTGCGCTTATTTTGACTCTAACTTTGCTTATCTTGAAGCTCGTTACTTTGCTCTACGTAACGGAGCGTAAACTCGATTTCGAACAAAAGACTTAGCAGAATGTGTGACGATTCTTAAACTTTAAACTTCGTCAAAATTGCCGAAGTAAGTTACTTTCTGCTATCGGACTACGTTAAACAGAGTTACGTTGAGTGACACTATGCTATGTTGCGTAATGTAGCGTAAAGAAAGAAAACATAGTAAGATTGGAATCTATAAGGAACTTGGAAACTCGATGCTGCATGCCTCTTTGCCCTGTTCTATTTTTTGAATTCCTGTCACGAGCCTTCGCTTGAATCATGAATCTTCACCTGAGGCCGATTCGTGATTTCTACGGTGTTTCAATGACCCCTCTTTGTTGATGTTTAGAGGGCTTGCCCGAAAGACATCGACAAAGAATACAAAACACCAAAGGGGTAAAAGTACCAACAGCGTTCACCAATGGTTACTCAAGTGTCACCCTGTCAAAGCAGAAGTGCATAAATGAGGGAAATAGAGGATAGAAGTGTATGGAAAGAAATTTTTATAGAGGTAGAAGGAAAAAGGTTCGGGGAAGACACAAATGTGTGAATATAGTTTTTTCATGCATAAGCACTTAGGCTTTCTCCTGCGGTTGCGTTGGCATGGAGTTACACCATCATTTTGTAGATGAAGGGGCTTGCTTAGACGAATTGTGTCGCATCTGCACAGCCTGGACGAGTTGTGTTTCATCCATTTTTCCGACCCACGTTTTTTTTTGGCATCCACTAGCCGAGTTGCGTTACGTCGGTTTATGGACTTGATTGTAATGCAAATGCGGAAAGCATGTGCTGCATATGTATGTTTTGCGTAAGGGAAAGCGGATGGTGGAGATGCAGGGAAGTAGGAGTTAGAGCTAGGATTATGGGAAAAAAAATAGGGATGCACTCCCAAGTGAACAGGCTAACTTAAGTGGCCATCTCAAAGCGCTGTGTGTACCTCACCACTTAGATGAACACACCTTTGAGCGACATCCTCATAGTAAGTAACCTGCAACCAAAGAAGAAAATAGAGGACACCACTGCTCGGTTGAATCACCAGAGAGGTTGTTGAAACAAGTACCGTTTTGGGCGAGACAGAGTGAGCGGGCCACGAAGGAAGAACTGTAGCACGAGGCTAGGATCTTCACCATTGATTCTCGGCCCAACATATCACCACCAAAGATTATCAGACTCATCGCACCTGACTGGTTACGCAAAGAACCAGCTAGGTGAATCTGTGAAGCCAGAGCCTGATAGCGATGATGAGCGGGGATCCCCAAGGTCATTTTTGATGAGAACTCCTTTGGGGCTCCGGTCAGTGAAACTAAACTCTCAAAGGTGCCACCGCTGCAGTGGGGGTGGTGACGGCATCTCCTAGGGGTTAGTAGTATTCCTTTCAGCACATCCGAGGAATCAGTAGAATGTCGGTGAGGTAGCGATGCTAGGACTATCCCAGCACCCCACCCCATTTGTTTTGTAGCTACACAGAGACGATTACGCTCGCTTGATTTGCATGATGGCAGCCTGTAAGTCCTAGTTTTAAGTCCTGGTAGACTGTCGTTGCTGGCTTTTTAAGTCTCAGCAGACCATGGTCCTAGTTTAAAGTCTGGGTGGACCAAAAAATGCTAGTTTTACGTCATAGCAGACGATGGTAGAGCTGGTTTATGGTCTCAGCAGACCGTGCTGTGGATGTCAGTTTCATGTTGTGACCCAGGGACAGATCTATGCTAGTTTTACGTCTCAACAAATGGACACTCACCTGTGCCAGTTTTATGTACTGGTAGACAGTCGGTGCCAGTTTAGCGTCATGGTGGATGCATGGAGGAAATGCCAGTTTCATGTCTTGGCGGACCTGTACAACATTGTCAGTTTTACGTTGTAGCGGACTGTTACAACTTGCTAGTTTTACGTCGTGGAGGACCATTTTTGCCAGTTTAGCATCGTGGAGGACGAGTGAAGGGAATGCCAGTTTTATGTCATAGCAGACGAATGGAGAGAATGCCAGTTTTACGTCATAGCAGATGATTGTTGCCAGTTTAGCATCATAGCGGACAATTGTTGCCATACCTGATGTTAACAGTGAATATGCGGCTAAATGTAGTACCACTTCAGATATATATGATTCACGAGATTCGGTAACTCGTTGCTGTTGATATCTGCTAGCTTGAATGCGCCATTGCCATATACATCAGCTACCAAGAAAGGGCCCTCCCAGTTTGCAGAGAACTTGCCTACTGGTTCGTGAACAGCCTTGAGAACCAAATCTCCCTTCTTGATAGGACGTTGTTGAAGATTGTCATGGTGCTTTTGCCTCTGCTTATCTTGATAATTTTCAATGGTATCAAGCATCTATATTCGCTTCTCCTCTACTGAATCCAAATCCATGATCCGAGACTCAGTGTGTTGAGCCTCATTTATAATTGTGGAGAGGACCATTTGCAGAGAAGGAACTTGTACTTTGAGGGGTAGCACCACCTCGGATCCATAAACTAGGCTATAGGGCATACTATCTGTAGTTGTTCTGCATGTGGTACGATACGCCCATAGCACATAGAGGATCTTTTCATGCCACCGTCTCTTATTGCTGTTGAGCATTTTCCTGAGCAAATTGATAATGACTTTATTTGTTGCTTCAGCTTGACCATTCGCTTGGGGGCAATAAGGCGAGGAAAAAGATTGTTTGATGCCAAGATTGTCACAAAAGGATTTTGTTTCCAGACTACTAAACTATGGCCCATTGTTGGTCACTATAGTCATCGGGAGGCCAAACCTAGTTATAATGTTATCTAGAATGAAGTGACAGACCTATTGAGATGTAATATTCCGTAAAGGGATGGATTCCACCCACTTCGTGAAGTACTCAGTAGTTGTGATGATGAAGCTATGCCCTACAGAAGACTTTGGTGTAATGGGCCTTATGATGTCTAGTCCCCATCTTTGGAAGGGCCATGTGATCTGGGTCGTATGTAGTTCTGTAGGCGACACGTGTATAAGGTTCGCGTAACGTTGACACATGTTGCATGTTTTGACCTTTGTAAGACAATCCTTTTCCATGTACGACCAATAATACCCTAAGCGATGGATTTTAGAGGCCATGGCTCGTGGCGCTACGTGTCCCCCACATAATCCCTCGTGGACTTCACTGAATATATGCTATGCCTGATCTTTGTTAACGCAAGTAAGTAGTACTCCATCAAAAGAAAGTCTACAGAGGGTACTATCTCCTATGATGATGTACTGCCTAGCTCGCTTGCGAATAGTGTCTTTCTATGCACGTGTTAACTCGTGTGGTGGTTCGCCATGCAAGAGGTAAGTTTTAATGTGGTCGTACCACTCTGGCATTCTATCCTCAAGCAGTGAAGATATTTGCATCGCTTGAATGATAGGACTAGTACAATCTGTTATTAATGCGAGACAGGTGTCAAATAGGTGTCAAGGCACGTTTAAGGATAATGTAGCCAGTGCATCGGCCAGTATGTTATCATTGCGTGGCACATGCTAGGCATCGATGGTTATGAACCGCTTCAGAAGATCTTTAGCCATATCACAGTAGGGCTGTAAATGTGTAACCTTATAGGCGTAGACTCCTGTGATTTGATTTATAACAAGCATCGAGTCACCCCTAATTTAGAGGTGTCAAACATCAAGTTCTCTGGCAGTTAATAATCCCCTGAGGAGTCCCTCGTACTTTGCCACATTGTTCGTATAGGGAAAGGTCAAGCGGTAAGCATGAAGATGCACATCCTCGGGTGATAGCGTAATGACTGTGGCGGCACTGCCGTCTCTAATGGTTGAAGCTCCGTCAAAATATAACGTTGCTTCGGGGCCTGTTAAAACAGGGCTTAAACTATGTACATGTTCATCTGGAAATTTAGGCTCTATGGTTGCCTGACTATCAATAGGTGATGTTATTAATTGGTCAGCTATCGCTTGGCCTTTTGTAGAGGATTGACCAATGTAATGCAAATTGAATTTTTCCATGATAGCTTTCCAACGAGCTATTTTTCTACTTTCGTATAGATTATGCATAATGACCCTAAGGATGTTATTTTTACAGATAATGTTGACCTGGCTACGAAAGAGATAGTGCCTACATTTCTTTAGCGTGAACACTAACGCTAGGAAATTATGCTCTACTTCGTTGTACCTTGTTTTGTACGCACATAGGGCATGACTCAAGTAGTAGATTGGTACATCTGACCCATTGCTTCTCTTCTAACAGAGTAATGCGGCTAAGGCTACGTCCGAGGTCGTAAGGTAAATGTAGAATGGATGATCCCTTTGTGGCGGGAATACCATTGGCATGCGTTGAAGTTCCTATTTTAGGCTATCAAACGCTCACTGGCAATCGTCTGTCCACTGGAAAATAACACCTTTCTTAAGGAGATGTTGCATAGGATGTAGTTTATCTGTTAATCTTGAGATGAACCGCCTGATAAACTGTAATTATCCTTGTAACCCATGTAATTGCTTGAGATCTATGGGAGGCGTTAACTCAACAATGGCTTTGACCTTATCAGGGTCTACTCATATGTCAGTTTCTAACACTACAAACCCCAGCATGCGTCCGATTTTGACTCCGAAAACGCACTTCTTTGGGTTGAGCCGGAGGTCGTATTTGGAGCATCTTTTAAGTACTAACTCTAGGTCCTATGAATGATCTTATGATCTCATAGACTGAATAGCTATATCATTAACATAATCATTCAGTCTTCCTAGGAGGTAATCACTAAAGATGTATGTCATAGCCCATTGATACGTTGCTCTGGCGTTTTTCAAGCCAAAAGGCATCATGGTATTGTAAAAGGTGCCCCAGGGTGTCATGAATGTTGTGGTCAATTGATGTTCTGGGTTGATGCGAATTTGATTATAGCCTAAAAAGCCATCCATGAAGGATAGCAGCGCATGCCCGGCTGTTGTATCGACTAGTTGGTAGATACTTGGTAGTGGAAAGTTATCCTTGATTGTGGCTTTGTTTAAATCTCGGAAGTCTATATAGATGCGTATACTTCTGGTCTTCTTTGGAACAACTACAATGTTAGATACCCAATCTGAGTAATTGACCGTGTGGATGAAACCAGCCTGATACAGTTTGGTGATCTCATCACGCATTGCTAGCACGATCTCTAGTTTGATTTTTTGTGCTTTTTTCTTAATCGCTTTGATATGCAGGTCTAAGATTGTGTTATGTTGAATTAACCTTGGATCTAGCCTCGGCATGTCTTCATATGACCATGCAAATACTGTGACGTTGTCCTGGAGGACCTGTTTTATAGTGTCATGCATTTTCTGGTCTAGTAGAGAACTAACCTTAAGAGTTCTGGTCTTCGGTTATGTCTCCAGCCTCTAGGTCTAGCATGCACGTCGATTGTTCTAGCCATTCTGGAGATGTTTCCAACATGGCTATTGTTACGTCATCGAGGAAAGGGTTAGTTTCTACTAGTGTAAAATTGAATTTTCTAACTACTCTCCTGTATGGACCTGTTAAAGCCAGGGGTGCTGAAAAAGTTGCGTCCATTTGCCAACCGTCCTGCAAAATCGCCAAATGCATAAATGATTAGGAGAAAGCATGATGCAGTGTTGTCGAGCGTGAAAAGCTAACTGAATTTTGAATATTCTGAATAGCCTGTAATTAATGTGACCCGATTACGAGGCGATAAGGTATGGTAGTTTAACGTCATTTCAGAAAGTGGCGCATGCGATATCCACCACATTAATGCCTTGATTTTCGGGTTCCATCTTATGCTAACACCAGCATTTAGGAAAGTCCCGTTTTAATTGGCCATCAAGTCGGTTAATTTCGCATATAACTAGGTAGTTCTTTTTGAAAATGGGCTGTTGGCTATCACGAACTTGAATTCTTAGCTGTCACAGAGAGAAGGAGAAAGAGCAAAAGATTGTAGCATGTTATTTGTGTGAAGGTGTGAAGGCGTGAAGACTGCAACAATGGCGCCAAAAGTAAGAGGGAAGAATGTGAAACTAGCAAAGATAGACGAAGTACAAGGGAGCCTGCAGCGTGCTTCCCAAGCTTTGGTTAAAGTGAGGGATGTCGCTCCCTTGAATCAGTAGGCAATCCCTGGCTTATTTGTGTTGCTTTCTATGATATGCTTATTCTTTGTGGTGTTTATTCTTTGTGCATCATTCTTCATAAATTAGATTTTTAGGCTATGGACCTCGTGTTAAAACGAGGGTTTATACAATAGTATTGCGTCTATCGCCGCTGTCAGGGACAAACCTTGTATTGTTACAAGGGTTTAGGCGATTTCAGCTGTATAGCTAGAGCGTAATTTATAAATTTCCTATAGTTTAAGCATGCAATCTGAATCTAGACGATAATGAGTTTATTTTTGTTTGTACAGTATTATGTTGAAACCCTTCTTAATCGTCCTGGACATAGTCAGGGTTTTATGTTGTATAAACCCGATCATACCCAACGTTCTTCCCCCTCAGACTTGGTTGCAGGGGAGGGCTATATGGTTCCAAAAGGATGCACTGGAGCTTCTGCAGTTTTTGCTACATAACTACAGTGTTATTATGTGGTCACATCTATCAGGGGATGTGGCTGGCGCTATTTTAGAGCACCTGTTAGTGGGTTCTACCCAAGGAATCCTGGCTTTCTTGACAATACTGGTTGTCCCCAAGACCGCGAACTTAGTGCCAGAGGGTTGAGGCGCTTAAGTTGGATCTGGGAAATGGCCAGGTTTAGCTGTTACCATGCGTACAACACTTTGTTCATGGCCCGTCATGTCTCGACTTACTTTCAGAATCCACCAGGCATAGTGTATTATTTAGGTGGGTAAGTTTTTTTGTGGGCAGTATTGTCACTATGTTTCGAATGTATGAATTTTGTAAAGCGTAAGATAATATTCTATCATATGATACAGGTTTTTTATTAATGAAAAAGGATTAGTAGGCAATGGTGATACATTGACCTGGACCGAAATAGCGATAAAGGAGTTTACGTCCACCAGCAACGTACGTGCCGGTGTAATGGGGCAGATATCCTTTGACATCCATGAGTATCTCACCCGTTATGCTGATTCTTTCAAGAATTGTCAGAACCTTGGGTGGTTACATGAAGAATGGACTTTGGACCCGCCCCTTACCATCGCGGACGTGCAAAGGAAAATTCCTCCATTTCCTTTGCCATTTGGCCCTGGTAAAGTTTTGTTGCTACTGTTATTTACAAGATATTATATTGTGTTTTGATCTATTTTTGAAATGTAGCGTAATAGTGTTTTTGCTACTTAGACATGTGTCTTGTGTTGTTCAGTCAGGGAATCCCGAGAGATTACCACTACAATTTCCAGCCGCGAGGCGAATACCCTCCTTTTCCGCTATGGTGACATTAAGGATGCACAACGGTGGCTCGGCCACGTGGTGGCTCCAATTGCATTGGTCACCAACCAGCGGGAAGTGAGGCTAATGCATTTATTTCTGGCAGTAACTCCTAATGCATCACGTGCGTGTAAATATTGATATCGACGCTTAGCTGTTTGTTGATCTCTTCGGCGTCCCCTCTGATGGTCTTCCTATAGAGGAAAAAGTGAGGAGGAGCATCAAATGTCAGGAAGAGCTGGAGGAGTGGTTGGGGACTAAGAAGGAACCCAAGGGGATCCCTTATGAAAAGATCAAACTAGAAATCGCCAAGACTATTTATCCTCTCTTCCGGGCCCGGGCTTTCCCCAAAACACTCTCGCAGGGGAGGTTCTTTACCATAGAACATGCCCGTATCGTGCGGGAGGTTATGGAGGAAGGAACCCAGTTCCCTGGGTAAGCTATTTCGCTGAGGGGTTACACACTGAAATGATCAGGCTCCACTAGAATCTTGAGTCTCGTTTCAATGTGCACTTCGCCTTCTTCATAGCTTGCCTCTGATGTTTTGCCGAATTTTTGGTTGTCCTAAGGAATGGGGTCTGGGTGCAGCAAGACCGAGACCAACTATCCAAACCTTGGATTTCCCATATTTTCGGCACTACTCGAGGATAGGATCCTCCAGAGGAAATTGGGGAGTCTCAGTCTATAACGACAAGGGATTTGGTGGCGCCTCGAGTGCAGGGCGTTGATAGTGTAGGTAGGGTGATTCTCACTTACACCGGTGACGTGTCATAGGGAAAGCGCCTAGTGGTAGAGATAGTGGATGCCTTGGTTTAGCGAAAAAGGCCTTGCTTAACTGAGGCTCCTGCAGAACCAGCGGATGGCATAGACAGAACTATGCACGTCAGAGTTCAGCGGAGTAAACCTCTGCCTGGTAAGCATAAAGACATAGTGAAAGTTATTGAAATTATTGTATTACATAACTTTATTCAAGGTATTCTGAATTTCTTAGATGTGTTATGTGACATGAATAGCAAGACCTATGGAGCGATTGACCCTTGAAATAGGGGTAGTGATATTACGGCATGGAGAAGGGGCCCCAGTTTTGGAAGAGGAGGCCCCGGCTATTAGAATAAATGAAGCACAGACCCTTGTGCATGAAGAGAGAGAGGAGGTGGAAAACGTTAACACACCCCCACTACATTAGGCAGAGGTCAGTATATTAAGACTTTTTTAAAGAATTCTATTAATAACCAGAAATTTTAACTTAATTACGCTATAGATGAACCAGATGCATCCATGTCCGCCGTTGTAAGCAGAGTGTGGGGAGAATTTCCTGACAAGTTTGTCTTCATGGAAGGCATTGTCAGCGATATGATCAAGCGCCTCGAGCATGTCGATCCTGGGGCTGGTATGTTACTGCTACTGTACGCTTATTTTATTATACAGTTGTGACGTTTTATTTACGCTTGATAATGTTTGTTATGAGGAGCTGGCCTTCGATGGGACCCTACGGAGCCCATTGACTTGGACACAGTGGAGCCTTCATCAGAAGGGGCAGTCATGCCATGCAACATTTATGAGAAAATGCATAAATGTGCATTACGCTCAACGTGCTCCTTGTGGGAGAGTTGGAGTGTCAATGAAGACCTCTGGAAGAGACTGCAGAGGTCAGAGAAGGAAAGGGTGTCTCTGACCAAAGAGGTCGGAGACCTAAGATCCCAGTGCAAATTTCTACAGGCGCGGGAAACGGGTGAAGAAGATTGGCGTACGGCTGTTATTGACTATGCTCGCTATTAGACCGCAGTCAGAAACAGCATGCAAACCAGTTAGGAATTGGTGGAGAAGAGGATGCAAATAGAGCTGTTGGCCTTGAAAAGCCAAGACTGGAAGGATTTTTGCGCAACTGTGCAAGAGTGGGGGCAGAAGGAGAAAGATCACAAGCATCTGTATAAGCAAGAAAGTCTTGCTTATCGTCAGCATTATAGGGATTATGCCATCGAAGCTCAATCCTTGCAGGTATTCCTCGATGTCATTGGCGCATCTAAAGCCTTCGAGAAGTTCCAGGAGCAGGTGACAGTAAGCGCGTCACCGGAAAGAGAGATTGCTCTTCCTGGAGGTGAGACTACAGTCCCTACCTTCTTCCCTGAACCACCCTGATGGACTAGTGTGGAGAAAGGGAAGGTGAAGGCTGGAACTGATCTGGGGAATGGTGTATGGTCTGAATTAACTGAAGATGAAATTATGCAGCACCTATGGGTCTATTTAGATCATCTCCCCTTTACTGCGGAAGCAGGACCATCACGAGTAAGTTTGGGTGTTATTGACTTTAAATTTTCTGATTTATCCTATTACGGCTTTTCCTTATGTATTTACTGTATGTAGGTACAAGGAGTGGATGAAGAAGGCGAACAGGGTGGTGAGCAAGTACAGGAAGAAGAGTGTAATGACACAGACCATCCTCTTGGGGAGCCAGCGTTAGAGCAAGGACCTCGTGAAAGATGATATTCCTCATGAAGGAATACCTTCTAGAAGGGACGGCCCACTTGAAGATGATTTCTTAGGCTTACAGGCAGACCTAAGGGATACGAGTGATAGTGGTACTAGGGGGAATGCGTAATTGTGGTTTACGCATGATTTTATTTATGCATTTGAACAATGGCAATACGAATGTTGGCAAGATTATTCATAAGATTTTCTGTATGCTTTTAAATGTCATTTTATTTTTTTAGTTTTATATCTTTATTTATGCAAAGTGTAAACAGAGTTGTTAAAGGCTTTGGATGGGTTGCATTGCTGTAGAATGGAATTGCTAGTTTAAGGCCATCACGGGCCATCACGTAGCATTTGCGTAAGATACAAGTTGATTAACTAGTTTTTTTTGGCTGTTGCGGGCCTTTGCTAGTTTAAGGTCATTGTGGGCCATCACTAATTTTAGGCCGTTGTGGGCCGTCACTAGTTTTAGGCTATTGCGGGCCATCACTAGTTTCAGGCCATTACGGGCCGTCACTAGTTTTAGGCCGTTGCGGGCCATCACTAGTTCTAGGCCGTTGCAGGCTGTTTGTGTAAGTTTAGAAGTGTAATTGATAAAAATGTAGATATCTGCGTAATTGTGATAATATGACTAATAACAGTCAAGGAGTGTAAATGGCGTAAAATGAGGAATGTAAATAGTGTAATGGACAGAAAGCGTAAATATATGTATGTATATTAAGGAAAACTGTCAATCGAACCTGATAAGTGTAAGCAGAAAACTAGTGGAAGTATGATGATACGCGTAAATGCCACCTAGATCAATCGCTAATTCGCAATTATTTCTTGATGGCCTTTACATTCAGTGATGCGTAAGGGCGGGGAGATTTGTGATCTGACTCCTCCATACCATCTTTCTAAAATGGTAGGTCGGCCCAGGCTAGGCTATCATCCTTCGTTTCGGTTTGTTCGGGAGTTCAGACGTGAGTTTGGTTCTCGGGCATCTCGATCTTCGAACCCCGTTCCTCCTCTATGTTGTTCACAGTCCTAGGAGTTATTTCATCACCTTGTATTACTACTTCTCCGCCTGCGTAAGGGAGATGTATCTCTTGATGTATTGGTGACAAAACTACCCTCAGTTGGGCTAGCCAGGACCTCCCCAGGATTAGGTTGAAACCGGGCATCTCCTCGATAATGAGAAATGTGGCGTCTGTTGGGAACTGATCCCCTACCACAAATTCGATACGCAACATCTCCTAGACTTGCACCCGTGCCTCGTTGAACGACTTTAGGCACGATGTCATTGTAGGACTGATCTGGTCGACCAGGCCCAACTTATCAACTATAGGATAAGGAATGACATTCGCAGCCACGCCATCGTCAACGTGCACCCTCCAGATCCGATATTGACCAACCTGTATGGTGATAAACATGGGTTCTATCGTTACTTGACCTTTCTCTGGATCATGTTTGATGGATTTATCATGAAAGCTCAGAGGGGTTGGTTTAGGTTGCTCAGTGGCGGGAGGAAGCATGACAGCATGTATCGCTTCCTCTTCTGCTGGTAAGCTTTCATCCACTGGTATGGATGTCAGCACACAAACCATAGCCACACGGTGTTTTTGGGATTTCATAAGTAGATCATAGAGGTTCAACGTTGTGTTCTTCTATTTCAGAGCCTGCTTGACCTATGTAAATGCGTCGAGGAGGTCCCTTTCTCGGCTGGGTTGTTTATCCCCTCTGTCTTCTTCCATTTGCCCTAAGAGATGGATCTCTCGAGGTGGAATAGCTTTAGTTAGAGGGTTGTGTTTCTTCCTGCTGAGGGAAGGTGACTGTGTTTCTATGCCCTTATCCTGCCCAGAAGACATAGGCATAGGGACAGAGGCCAAGGGCCTAGGCTTAGTGAAGCCTAGTGTAGAGTGGTTTTTAGCAGCATTTGCTAACGCATTTTCTTCCTTTTTCTTGTTTGGTGGTGATTGATGGTGATGGCTAGAAGCTTGCCCCTACGTAAAAGGAGCAGCCGGTGGTTTTGGTACCCTAGGGATAAAAGGTGCCCTAGGGGTAGGCACGAACATGGCCATGGCTTTACTGTTAGCGTGAGGCTGAGTTAAAGCTAGAGAGGATGCCCAGATAACAAAAGGTGGCCTCGAGGCACCGCTAGCTACCGGTGAAGAGCTTGCCCCCTAGGATAAAGTAGTAGGTACACGTAAAACGAAGGGCTATTTAGGCGATACCTTTCCTTCATCGTCCGTACTTACCACGTTGATTGTGTACGGTGCGTTATTTGTGTTTAACAGGTCCTTGTACACATGCAACGCCTGATTTTCAGGACATGTTGGATTACTGCCATCTAGTTTCAGGAAACCATCGTCAATCATGCATTGAATGTCGTCTTTCAATGCCCAACAGTAATCAGTGTCGTGACCACACAACTGGTGGTAGTCACAAAAATGGTCTAGCCTAAAAGACCTCGACACTGGTGGTTTGTTAGGTAAGGCTAAAGAAGGGTTCTTTAGCAATTCACAATGACGCCTATGATACTGGAGAGCTTCTTCGGATACCTTCTTATTTTGAATGTATCCTACCCCTAACAATTATTTCAATAGTTCCGAATGTTTTACAAGAAAGGCTATATACTTTGAGCGATCTTTACGCTCAAAGTTTGGCTTTGGCTGGGGGGCTTTTCAGGGGTAAATGTGTCTTGGCTAGTGCTTCTTGTGATAGCTGTAGTCTCAGGGGATGCCGTGGGTGCCTTCTTGTTCTTATTTTTAGCACCTTTAGCCAGCGCAGCTACCGTCATTGTTGTTGCTTTACCTTTGTCCTTACCCTTATTGTTAGCATTTTTATAGGCTACATACGTCAGGTCTTTGCTAACCTCTACAGCATCCTGGATGTTCTTAGTTTGGGCAAAAGCCTGACTCAAGGTGCTAGGGGCAAGGTAATACAGCTTAGACTTGATGAAGTTGTTAACCGCTCCTTTGAAGATAGCCAGCAAGTGGGCTTCCGCGATAGGCTCACGGATTTCATTCAGAGTGGCGCTCCATTGTTGTATAAACTTTTGGACTGGCTCGAGTGGGTCTTGTTTCACCCCCATGAGTTGATCTAATGTGACCTCCAATTTTAAATTATACTTAAAACGAGTCACAAATTGTGTCAGAAGTTCTTCCATGGTTGAGATGGAAGAACGAGGGAGGACTCGATACCAGTCCAAAGCCTTACCTGCCAAAGACATGGCAAAGACATGTATAATAGTATGTGGCCACTATTGTAATAGCAAGGATTTAGACCTAAAGGTGACCAGGTGGGCTTTGGGATCACCTTCCCCATTATATTTGGTGAGATGAGGTAGAGACATTCCCGAGGGCAACGATAGCATAGGAACTGCTGGACTAATGGGATCATCCTGATAGAAATCCATGATCTGTATGGTATCAGAACTAGCAGATTTAAGGCGTTTGACTTCCTCAGTAAGGGTCTAAATAAGTAAGAAGGCTTGGTCCAGAGTTGGTGATGAAGAAGTCTGCGTAGGAGGAGCCGGGGGTTGGACAGGAAGAGATGTGCCAGGCAATGGGAACGTAGCGATGGCTTGGCTAACAGGTGGTGCAGCAGGGACTATCCCCACGGACAGACCTCCCTGTGGAAACCACCACCCACCAGGCTGAGCAGAGGGATTGGCTATCACCAGGTGCGTAGGAAGATTGTAAGGGTATTGTGGGACATGTGTGGTGGGTGCGTCAAGGGTTGCGCACCGTATAACGCGGATTGATTATGTGAGATGGGCGGGATCCACTGACCATCTGTGGGTTGTTGGATAGATTGCTATGATTGAACAGTGGTGGTGATCTATTGCCTTGCAAAGGGTTGCACCAGAAAGGTTTGCACCATATTTTGTACCGGGCAAGTTATAGGCATGGCATGAGGTTGCACTTGGGGGATGAAGTAGGGCGCAGTGGACGCAGGTACCACCGACGGAATGTTAATTACGCGTGGCGATGAGGCTACCCCCATGTTGTTTTGGGATGGAATTTTCACCTGCAGGACTGATGATTGCGTAGTGGCTGGTGGGATGACATGAATGTGGGTTTGGATGGTTGTGACTGAGTTGAGAGGGGCGGCCTCCCCGGTGAAAGGAAACAGGAGGTTTATGTATGTATGGGGACTAAGAGTATGATACGAATGTTCAGACTGGGCTACGAATTCATCTTCCTCCTCTTCCCCGATTTGTAGTTCTAGCATGGACCGCATAGCCTGACTCTTAGCCATAACTAGTTGGGTCAGGATTTCATGATAATGCTCAGTTAGGGGGATAATGTCGTAAGCAGTGGGGGTAAAATCTTGACCCCCTCTGTGGACCAGCTCAAAATTTTGTTTCGCTTCAATCTCAGCTTGGCTAAGGGCAAGCTTTACCTGGATCTTGATGCAAATAAAATTATATTCTTCAGGAGTCACGAGGGTGAATATAGGATCTTTGCCCTGTAATCTCAACGAACGGCATGACGGTCCCTGAAATCCTATAATGCCAGAAGCTGGCCCGGTGGCGGTGATGGGATTCACAGATGTGGCACCCAAATCGGTTGTGGTCATGGCGGCTATGGTTGCGTATGCAGAATCCATTGGTTAGATAGATTAATGACGGTAAGCGACTGGATATAAAAGGCAACGGACAAAGAAGATCACGATTAGGATTTTTACCCTGTAGGATTCCAAAGGAATTGTTATAGTGACTGATCTACACCACACAATTTTTTTCGTAAACTTCCCTAGAGGTATTACATTTACGGTTTTAGAGACGTGAGTATAGATCGCTTATAGGGCTACCCGTAAAAATACGAATCGGAGCCTAGGCCCTCCTTCTAGCGCCAGAAAACTGTAACGACAGAAAATGTCGGTAGCTGAAAAATACCAAACAAAAATACGTGTACATAGTCTTAACCACAGATCCGTGTGAGAGCCATGCCGGAGAAAATGAATCCGTGGTGTCCTAAACGGTCTTGTCGATCAGACAGGGACATACTCAATCAGTAAATCGACGAATATTATAGATATTCCATGGAACAATATGATTCGATGAATTGCAAAAGGAGAAGAAAACGATGGAGATAAATTGCAATAATGACAACGTTATCACGACAAGGAGAATCGGATTTAAGAAAAATGCGCAATCCCAAGATCTGCGCTTTGACCTGAAAACTGAGTATATTGTATACAAAGTTCCAATGAAAAAGTTCCACTTAAATTGTATGAAGCATACACAAAATAACAAGAAAACTGTTCAATAGGGAGTACAGAATGGAGTTCAATCTACCTCCTAAGCCAGAGATGGGATGCAAGGAAGGTCAAGCTCTGACATCTATCGATCAACTGTTCTGATCAATAAGCCTTGCAAACCGCACCAGATGATCTCTCGATCTCTGATCTACTCCTTTTTCCTTGGGTAGTCTCTACTCAAAATTGCCAAAGATCGCCAATGGAGAGAGCTGTATTTTTACCAAAGGACTGATCGCTCCTGCTGCCAATGCTCAAGAAAAATGTCTTCTGTCTCTGCTAAAAGATGATGCTACCCAAACGTTGAAGATGCCCCCTTTGTTTCTTCATCAACTGGAGTATTTATAAGTTCGACAACATGTGGAGAAGGCACGGCCCTGATGACACGTGTCTCGAACCTTTCAAAATACCATTGACTTGGTAAACTTTATGTTGAAATTGGTCATGTCGCGTTATGTTTTGGGAAGGGAGGCAAAGTACGCTATCAACCACTTCTGCTAAAGCTGCTTCATGATTATGCACAATACGCTTATCAGCATATTATGCGTGTGGATAATAGATACGTATTTGGTGAGCTGCATTACGCTCATTCATGCTATGTCGCGTGGCAGAGCGTAATAAAACATGAAAATGGTTGATTCAAGCTTTTTTACGCTCCTTTACGCCGCAAAGCATAATAGAGCGTAAGATGGTCAACTTTATAATAAATTTACGCTTGCCTATGCTGCGTAGCGTAATGAGTGTAAATCAACCAATCTGCGAAAAGGAAGAAGTCGATCTACTGTGCTTCTTTTGACTGTGACTTTGCTTATCTTGAAGCTCGTTACGCTGCTCTGCGTAGCGGAGCGTAAACTCGGTTTCAAACAAAAGACTTAGCAGAATGTGTGACGAGTCTTAAACTTTAAACTTCATCAAAATTGCCGAAGTAAGTTATTTTCTGCTATCAGGCTACGTTAAATAGAGTTACGCTGAGCGACACTACGCTATGTTGCATAATGTAGCGTAAAGAAAGAAAACAGAGTAAGATTGGAATCTGTAAAAAACTTGGAAACTCGATGCTGCGCGCCTCTTTGCCTTGTTCTGTTTTCTGAATTCCTGTTGCAAGCCTTCGCCCGAATCATGAATCTTCGCCTGAGGTTGATTCACAATCTCTACGGTGTTTCACATACTACATGTTAGCTAGTAAAGTTTTTAGCTCTAAGGGCTCATACTTAACGTTATCAGGGATTCCAACTCTCTCCAATAGTTATCATCATATTCATTATTAGAGAGTTGGTGATGAACTTGCTCAAGTTCATTCATGCTTTTAACATAAGCACATGTTAGCCTCTTAGTTGATTCTATGCATAATGTGTTTCTATCTAAGTTAGCTATTAGTCACTAGGTGTCCTCCTATTTTGTGGCTATTGCATATAGACATCTTTGAATATCTATTTCTTGTTCACATTGTTTGCATGATTTAATGTATGTAATTTTGATAGACCAAATCTTTTACATATAATTACATCTATTATTGCTATATGTGATGGATGGAATGCACTTGTTCTCTAATTTTTCAAATTCATTTTCCTTGGAGATTTCCAAGAAGAGGTCCCTTATGCCCATACGTGCATCGACCATGTTTAACCAAGCCCTTCCCATAATGATGGGAAAGTCGCCTTTGCATTTTTCAACCTTGATTACTAGAAAATAAATAGGATAGGACCACCTAATAATTATGTTCATAGTATTCTCCACTAATTCCAAAGGAATAATAATTGATTAGTTTGAAAATTATAAATAGATGTTTCTCTTCTTAAGAGGTGATAGATTCTAGGCCTTGTACATGTCATGAGAGATAATATCGTCATCGAGACTAGAATCAAGAAGAGCCTTGCATGGATCAATTCTAGCATTATGTAAGTAAATGAGAGGATTTCCTAGGTTATATCTTTTCATGGGAATATTTCTAGCCTTGATCCAATCAAAAATAGCATGAGTTAGCATGATAGTACAAATCTGAGGTGGTGTTTGGTTTGAAGGGTACTCGAAAGCATTTGATGTAGAGGATGAGGATGACTAGTTGCATTAGGTTGTGAGGGATTAAGAGGAATATTTGATTAGAAAAAGGATTTCTTCTTGGATTGATTGTCTAAACCACATCGAAGAAAGACTAGTTGTGAGTGTATAGCCCTTGTAGCATTTTGTTGTTGCAGCTATGGAGGAATTTCTTCCCACATGAATGGAGCAAGAGGTAATTGGGTAGAGGGTAGAGGGATGTGTGCAAATAGATTTGGAGGGTGGTATGAATATTGGTTCTCCCCTTACATATATGATGAATGTGCTTAATGATACTCCAAAGTGTAATAGTAAAGCTTAAATGAAAATCTTGTTGTAAAAATTCATGGAGAGATGGATTGCTAAACATATTACCCATATAGATCTAGTTGCCTATAAGGATACTATTGCCTTGGTGGTGGAATTCCCCATGATTGTGGTTGGTTCCAATATTGGAATTATTCATAGGGTTGTGGTGGATTTCCACTTGGATGATAAGCTTGTTGTTGCTGGTGGAATTGTTTTAGATTTCCTTCAAGATAGCGTAGTCATCTAGCTACTAACCTACGTGCTAGTCAAGAATTCAATGTGTACACCCTACACATCTATAATTGTGACATCACAAGGTAACACCTCTTTGGATGTTTGTATTAATAAATGTCACAACCAATATCATCTTCAAATTCTATCTCCACAACTTCTTCTACTATAGCAACTTTGTTGTTACCTCTCTAGTAGGCACATTTAGCTTCTCTCCATATTTTGCAATTACAATCCCTAGTTTTCTCTTTGAAATATTTAGTAATCTTCATAGTAATTTAAAATTTTTCATCCAAAGAGTCTCATAATTTATAAACCTTTTCCAAAATATCAAAAATAGATTTTTAGATGGGCAAGGTTTTCCTATTCACTACTTCATTGATTTTTGACTCCCCCTTATCACAAAATTGGACCTTGTATTTCTTGATGGAAGGATCTCTATTATATTCTTCTACACTTTCCCTTTTTTACAACTCACCTTATTCTTTTGCTACTTGCTGTATAAGCCTTTGTATTTAATGAGCTCTTAATTTAGAAAATCTCCCTTGGGCATAAACCACAAGAGTTCTTCTAGTTTCAGCTCTAAGCCCATCTATGATGTAGTGTAGCTATTCCTTTCGAGAATAACCATGGATAGGTTATCAATGTAAGAGTTATTAATATCTACCTATGGCAACATCCAAGGGTTCATGTGTTCCCTAATTTCAACCTTGGATTTGTCTTCTTAGATTAGATAGTCTGTAGTATATCTAGTATTTTTCATTAAATAGCTCTAACATGGTGCTCTATTGGTAAATGGATTCTAGTTCCAAGGACTAGTACCAGCTCTTAACTTCCTTAATGAGTGTCTTGGGAAAAATATTGAGTTTCTACTAGTCATTTTCAATGTTCTGTAAGGCACAAGTATTGTAGAAAGGTTGTAAATGATTTTTTGGATCAGAATTGTATTCCCCCTCAAATCATGGGATATTATTCATGTCTAAGTGTTTTATCTATCTATCTCTCACATGACTGGTTGGAATTTTAACTACCTCTACAATGTTAAGCATGCTTTGAGTTTCTAATAGAGGTTCATCATCATGATTGTGTCAATGACACCAATGATGACTTCTGTCACCTTTGCATTCTTGATGGCCTTGATGGTCTCTATTGTCTCATTGATCATCTTCATCAAAATTATTTCAATAATGGATTCTATGAGAACTAGAAGATGAAGAGGAATGTTCAAAATTCAATGAAGAGGAAGGTGGACTACCACCATCACCATAGTGTTTTCCACCATCTCTTCATTCATCATGACAACCATCCTTAGATCCCTTGCCATTATGATGTTTTCCTAATGCCCTAACTTGACTATCACTATCAAAATTAACAATGTCAATGGCTAGAAGACCAAGAGGTTAGCAGGTGTATAGCCTAACTGAAACACCCTAAAATAAAATGCGGGGTCATCTTGGCTTCACCAGGGTCTTGCAGTCTGCACAAGCATCATGGCAGTCCACCGGGAAAAGAACTTTCTAAGTCCAGGATGGCCAGTTCATTAAATTTTCTACTTTAGGCATGGGTGAGTTTCATACCAACTCACCCGCTCGCCAAAGTAGTCTGAACAGCTGGTAGCCTGCTCAAAAATGGTGTCCAGAATCAGCGACAGTAGTCTAGGTGCATGGGAGAAGCAATTTAGCAAGTTTTCTAAGTCACAAAGCATGCTATGCTATGATGTGTAGCATAGCAAGGCTCAGGAAAAAATAGTGGAATAGGATGTTACGCTACACACTATCACATGGCGTAACATAGCAACAACTTCATTGTCTGCTCCCCTCGCCCAACTTCGAGTTCTGCAGTAACCTCTCTTTTTGTAAGGAAGCGGCAGACCATGTCTGCTGCTACGCTACACTGAGCTACATGGTGCAGAAAGGCGTAGTAATCCTATGAAAAGGGGAATAAGGCAATTTGAAAGCTGAAATCAACAAAGTGTGCAAAACTTGCATCTTAGGGAAATGGTTTGCAGATCAGCGAAGCTGCCGCAATCAACTCCGGTCGCTATGCTACGCTATGCTACGTAGCGTAGCATCGCGTAACAAATATGTGACATATAGTGAGATGAGCGGCAAGAGGTTACGTCATGCTAAGAAAGTCACGTCACAAAATATAGTGCAGCATGAAGGTGGTTGTGCAACATCAATGCACTCCAACTCAATCGAGCCGTTGGCACATGCCTCTAGGGCCTGGCGGTGTTGTCATGACGTAGTAGGATCACAGTTATTGCTCACATCGCAACAGTCTAGCAAGCCCAATGGTTACAAATGGCTCAGGTAGCACTAGTGAGGAGGTGGAGGTCTGCAACACGTAATATTCAAATGGTCAACTTGGCCTACCTTCCTCCCTATAAATAGCCCATCAAATAGCATGAAAAGGAGGCGGTCCACAAAAAAATAAAAAAAAGAATACCTGCGATCTTACATTAAGAAAAGAGAAAAGGGGAGACTAGCAATCTATAAAAAGGAACCTCTCTCGACTGGTGAAAAGGCAAGGGGGATCTCATCCTACCACCTTTGTAAGATCTCACCAGCATTGTATATGTAGAGTCTATGCCCAAGTGCACAGCTATTTTTCTATTTCCCGGTATGCTTTGGTCATCCCCGGGACTTTCTGCACTCTGTCACGTCATGAAACTAACAGTGCCACTCCCTAACCGGACAGATTTATAGCTCTGAAGCAGTGCATGTTCCTAATTGTACCTTATATTACTTCTTATTTACTGTCTGGCTTCCTTGTATTATTTTCTATTTTTTTTACCTTCAAGCATCGTCTCATGTCATTGTCACACTTACATTTATTTATTATTTTGCATCGTCATTGCATTTTTAGTCCCTTTCTTTTCCCATTGCAAGCACCACCCCGCAACTCGTATAGTTTATATTGCAAAAGGCTATATTGACATCAACGTAAGTCCCTGTCTGATTAACTAGACCATTTAGGGCACCCCGTATTTGCATACATCCAGCACCGCCCTCCCGCAGGCATGAGGTTGGAACTGTTATGTCCGCCAACCTTGACATTATTCCAGCTGCTGACGTTTTTGGTTGCTACAGTTTTTTGGTGCTAGAAGGAGGGCCTTTTGGTGTCTTTGCTACGTGTCACGGTAGTTCTGTGAGCCTTCTGTGCACTGATACACACGAGCGTAGATGCGACACCCTCCTGCATTTGTTTGCGCTCTATGTGGCATAGATCGGTCGCCCCGACAATTCCTCTGGAGCCCCATAGAATACAAAGCCTTTGATCGCTAGTCAACTAGCTCACTCTATGGTCGTCTTGCGTGCATGGTACACCTTGCGTTAGGTGGTGTAGATCGGTCGCCTGGACAGTCCCTTCTGGACCCTGTGAGACATAAAACCTACCTGATTACTAGTTAACTTGCCTATCCTAGAGTTGTCTCGCCTACATTCTGTACCTCCTCCCGAGTAGTATAGAACGATCGCCTCGATGATCCCTCCAAGATCCCGCAAGACACAAAATTTACCTGGTTGCTAGTTAATTTTCTCGTCTTATGGTAGTCTCATATGCCTTCCACACCCCGCATTAGTGTAGACTCGACACCCTTTTTGGTTGTTTGCGCATCGTGTGGTGTAGATCGGTCACCTCGACAATTCCTCCAGAACCCTATGAGACAATAGGCCTTCGGACGATGATTTAACTTGCTTTCTCTACAATGGTCCCGCATGTGTCCTACGTCCTAGCCAACACAGATGAAAGCGTGACACCCTTTGAGTTTTTTTCCATCTTATGTGGTGCAAGTCGGTTGCCTCGACAGTCCCTCCGGGATCCTGCAGGATGAAAAGTCACCTATTTTCATTTTGTTAAATCCTTCTGTTCTTTTGCATTTTCTAGCATTTTCTCATAATATTTCTACCATTTTCACATAATCACTTACTTAATGATGACTTCTGCCACCACTGCTATCAATATCTCCAACATGGAGGTGCCCTTCGCAGCCCGAGGCACTACTGGTGCCAAACAACGGTTGAATCCAATACCAGAAACACACCAATCCCTCAGAATCCAAAATCAAGGACTTGAGGGCCTAGCCCAGCAACACGAGCATTACAATTTCCTTTGCGCGAAGGTGCAGGCTAACCTGCCCTTAAATTTACACAAACTCGAAGAAAAACGTAGCTTCGAGTTTTCATACTGCAATGGGGAGAAATTTGTTCCTAACCAGGGCATTTCCCTACCTCTAACACAAGAAAATCATAGGCTTCTAGATCAACTAATCTAGTTGACAAGGCTTAGGGGCCAATAAGACACAGCATCCAACTAGGATGATGCCTTTCAAGATGGGAAGGAGGAACTTGATTCCCAATTGGACGAGGGAGGCCCGACCAACCCCATTCCTGTCCCGCCTACCCAGTCCTTCTGGGCCAACCCACTACCTGCTACCATCCCCTTCGCCATCGCACCTATGCTTCAATAGTCTATAACTGCAACTACAGTGCGTAGCCATGCTATGTTCCCAGTATCTCATCACCCGTATCGCCCGGTTGCACCTGCAGCAACTGTGCCATCGCAAACCATTTATCAGTACACTACTGCAACATACAACATACTTGTCGCAACAACTCTACCGCATGTCCACACTACACCTACTCTACAACCACACCTAACTCCCATACCAATTCCTACATATGCAACTGTCCAACCCATGGTGGTGGGCCTAGACCCATCCACGTGATGGCCTCCGTTCGCTTCTTCGTTCATTTCGAAATTGTTGCAGATGTCTCATTACACTCGCCCTAAGGTCTACTTGACCCCCCAAATGGCTCAACCTGGCGCAGGCCCATGGGGGGTCCCACCGATGACTCAAACAGCCTACTCGACAGCTTATCCCGCTATCACTGCTCCAACGATACCACCCACTAGATGGTGGATAATGCAAGAAACACCTTTGGTAGGGTTGGCCTCAATGGCACAGCCGATGGGAAAAATTTCCACCATTACCATGCCACCTGTGGGGATTGCCTCTATAGTTCCTCAACTGTCTACAACATCCCTGGGTCTAGACCAAGCTTTTTAGCTTATTTAGACCCTCACCAAGGAAGTAAAATGCCTCCAAGCTGTTGGGTCTGATACGGTACGAGTCATGGACTTTTACCAAGATGACCCCATCAACCTTGCAATCCCTTCCTTGATACTACCACCTGGGATGTCCCTCCCACACTTCACAAAGTACGATGGGGAAGGAGATTCCAATACACATCTCATCACTTTCTGGTCAAGGTCTTTGTTGCTGCAACAATGGCTGCATACAATCACTCACGTTTTCGCCATGTCCCTAGTTAGGAAAGCCCTAGATTGGTATCACGCGTTACCACGTTCATCCATTTCGACTTTGGAGGAACTATTGACCCATTTTGTGACATGCTTCAAGTATAACTTGAAGCCAGAAACCACACTAGATCAACTGATGAGCGTGAAGCAAGACTTGCTAGAACCAGTTCAAAAATTCATTCAACGATGGAGCGCAACCCTTAACGAAATTCATGAACCTATCGTGGAGGCTCATTTATTAGCTATCTTTAACAGTGCAGTGAATGACTTCATCAAGTCAAAACTATATTACCTTGCTCCACGCTCACTTAGTCAAGCTTTCACTCAAACGAAAAGCATACAAGACACAGCCGAGGCAAGTAAAGACCTAGCTTACGTCACTTATAGAAACAGTTTTGCAAAGAAAGAGAAAGGCAAGGCCCCAACAACCATGGTGGCTTCTGTGGAAGCTAAGGCTAAGCCAAAACACAGCAATAGAAGAAACAAGAATAACAAGAAACCGACCATACCTGCAGCTGACTCAAGACCTAAGCTGGGCCAAGCATCACAACCCACCGCCCCCACACTCGAGACATCTGCATACACTAAACTGAATTTTGAACATAAAGATTGTTCAAAATATACTCTGCTACCCCTCAAACCTTTAGAACTCCTGAAGCAATTGTTGGCAGGGGGATACATTCAACACAAGAGGATGACAGAGGAAGCAAACATGAGGCATCGACGCTACTACGAGCTCCTTAGATATCCCTCTTTAGCCCTGCCCAACGAACCTCCAGTCCCTAAAATTTTTAGGCTGGACAGGTTTTGCGATTACCACCAACTATGTGTTCATACCATAGATTATTATCTATCATTACAAGATGACATACAAAGATTGATTGGCCTAGGGCATTTGGTGCTAGATGAAAGTAGCCTAGTACACCCTAAAAACCAATCCATGTACGTCTATACCGACCCACTTAATGCCAACAATGCCAGTTACATAATCAACACCATTCATATTGACAATGATCCCGTGCCACCATTCCAACCATTTGTGATTCGTGTGCCTCAACGTAGTACTCCCATGCCACCAATGGCTAGTCCAAGCCCACAGTCACCCTTCATCCTGAAAGTCCCACCATGAACATCTACCTCAGCACCTCTCGTTGATGGGGCTGTGCAACCCCGTCCACTAACACCTCTAGCTCCATTCATCATTAGGACACCAATGTCCTCAAAAGCCCCCATCCCATGCAGCAATAGACAACTTCCTCGCCCTACAACGTGAGAAACCTACCAGACGGGTGAAGGTTAAAGAGGAATATCATCAAAAGCCTCTCTAAGACTACGCCTTTTCTCCTTAAATTTATACCTTTGTCACCAAGGACAAAGGTCGATGCAAGAACACAACTTATTACATCCTGTCATCAAAAATTTGAACCTAGGTTTGGGGCAATCTCCCCTCAGGAGATTCGTCTTCTAGGACGAATCGAGGAGGAGGGTGCCAAACTGACGAGCGGCCAAGACTTCTTGAACACCCTAACCTAGGTTGGGCAAACCCTAAAGCAAAAAAATACCATGTTAAGTCTATACAACTTAGTCATGGCATCCTCCTCTCATCACAAAGCTCTGGTCCACATTTTAACAGCAATCCTGGTTGATGAAAACATGCTGGCAGATGAGAAAATGATCCACTCAGTCATACTCCCCTCCGCACCCATGGAGTCTACACCTCCACTAACTTTTAGCAACAAAGCCCTTAAGGAAGATCCCAAAAAGGGCACAGTGACTACCGTGCCGCTCTTCATCACAATTCAGGTTGGTCAATACCAAATCCGGAGGGTACATGTTGATGATGGGGTAGCCACAAATGTCATCTCTTTGCCTATCATAGAAAACCTGGGGTTGGTTGATCAAATCAAACCAACAACGACGTTGTGCCTATGGTCCTTCAACGGGGCACATGTCCTAGTAAAAGGCACAGTTCATGTAAACTTTGTAGCAGGGAATGAGCTCCCCATGGATGCAACATTCTTCATAGTCAAAGAAATGCCCAGGTTTAACCTAATCTTGGGAAGATCATGGTTAGCACAACTCGGGACGGTTTCCTCGCCTATACACGAGGAAATCCACTTACCATATGAGGGAAGAGAGGTGATAATCCATGGCAATAGGGTGGTAACGCGAGCAATTAGTAACCTAAATGCAGAGCAAGGTTCAGAGGTTACAACCTCTGAAGATGAAGTGCCTGTTCACGATGCACCAACCATACAGCAGAGGGATCGGCCCAACGAAGCGATCCCCAGGTAGAAAACGTCTGGGAGGAGTTACCTTTTCAAGCGGGGAACAATGGCATGAGTGAGGGCCCTGGCAAAATGCCTTGACCTTACATCCCTATCAACCCACAAAAGGTCAAGAGATAGCTACATGTAGCATAGTAGCCTTGTGACCTCTCACCCAGTCACCATCCTCGCATATTCATTTTCTACTAAGCCCACCAGGGTGTCATCTTTTCGAAAACTAACAAACGACATGAAATGGCCTAAAACTAACAAACGGCCAGAGATGGCCTAAAATTAGCATCCCAGAGTACAAAAACTTCACATAACACACATAATAACACGAAACCATTTTTCCTTTCTGAAATTTTCACATTTCATTCAAAAATTTTGCCTATTGGTGGTGTCTGTAAACCCTTCCAACAAAAAAGAGAGAGGGAGGATCTACCCTCACGCTCTCACAAGCTACCCTCGCTCACATTACCTTCACCATTTCTCTCTACCTCGTTCACTTGCACATTGTCTGCTCCCATATTTCCCCCTACCGAAACCTCATTCCTTCCCTCCACGGGCCTCACATCCTCGTTAAGAGCCTACATCCCGAAGGATAAGGTAGTTAGTAGGGGCAAAAAATGTGATAAATGATAGCTATAGCAGAGCATCAAAGTAACTAACCTGAGGGGAACTCGTGTCTGTCATAGGAGCTATCTAGTCTAGACTAAGCCTGAGACGATGTTCAATATCCTCCATCGGGATATTCACCCAAAACGTGTTGTTAGGTTTAGCATTTGCAGTGGTAACTTTCTTCTTTTCTAAAATTTTCCATTTTAGAGGTCCCAGGGAAAGGGAGGTGGTGGCGATCTCCCCTGTAGGAAGGGTCACCCCCAAATCTGGGGACTCCGTAACCTGCACCTACTCTTTAAACCTGGCATAAGCCTTAGAAGCGCTGATGGCCTTCACAAACACCTCGTACAAGAATGCCTCCACAGCAGTGTCTCTATATAGCCTTCAATGGGTTTTGTTTTCTTGCTTGTATGTATACTTGTGGTCCCTCTGGGACTTCCCCCATTCGAAGATCTTTACACTGATGTCTTTCATATCTTGGCACTTCTGGGCTAGCAAATTCATCTACATATGCTGCTCGACTATTTCGTGGGTGGATTCTACGTTCTAACGAACGACAGTCCAAAATCTGGCATGATCGACCATAGCCCTTTGCGATTTCACAGGGTCAATACTACGGTTCATGAGGAAATCAACCCTCGACTTGAGATTCTCCACCTCGGCAACCAGTTTCGTCTCTCTCTGCTCGCTTCTATGAGCCCGTTTCCATAATTCCTTGTTGATATGTCTACATTCCCATAGGGAGTGCACCGAATGTAAAAAGCATTTGTAAGCCTCGTCAAATATGCAATGAGGCACTTCAGTTACATCGGATGAAAGTGTGAGCACCGTGCCAATTTCCATAGGTCGGGTCGGGTCTCATTTGAGCCGAGAGGCTAAAGAAAGTATAGCAATCATGTCAACATAACATAAATCAATACGTTTAGAGTTGTAGCGTAGTAGCATAGGGGCTATTAACACTCCCAATCACCTACACGAGGGTCCACTTATTGAAGGTGTTTGATCATGTCATCAATTAGCCCCTGAACAAATGTAAACTTATCAGGAATTTCAGCCTACGGCTCTATCTGGGGTGGAGAAGGTCCTAATGCATCAGTAGTAGCACCTGTTACGTAATTTAGCATGACAATAATAGCCAAAGAGAACTATGGTAGGACACATCCAAAGCCTAAACTCACCATTATTCAACTGTTGCCTCGCATCATGCTAGTG
This sequence comes from Gnetum montanum, assembly GCA_015680685.1. Lineage (NCBI taxonomy): Eukaryota > Viridiplantae > Streptophyta > Gnetopsida > Gnetales > Gnetaceae > Gnetum > Gnetum montanum. Next base: position 2,795,484 of record MNCI01020044.1, read on the forward strand.
CAGGACAATCGCGGTAGGTTCTGTAGAAGGCCCAGCCAGGTCCGTAGGAACACCTACCTCAACTATTGGTGCTTTTTCTTTCAGGAGGGCACCGTACTTTTTTTTAGAAGAGACCTCTGCGTCGGTCGGAATAGGCTCCCTAATGACAAGAGCCCCTGCCCCAGGGATAAGTGCCCCAGTATCTCTAGCTAGGGCCCTCTCTTCCAAAGTTGGGCCCCCCATGTCTCTATTTGTCATGCCAGGTCTAAGGAATGACACTTCCTCATCACCTTCTTCTTCGCCTTATTCTTCTGCTGTTCGCAAAGGGTATACACACAATAAATCAAAGTTGATTCACTCAAAACTGATACCATGCCACCAAGCACCACTTAGCTAAGCATGAAATAGTTAGCATTCTAAACACTCACCAATGGGGGGTTGCATTCACCGCAACTTGAACCCCAGTCATCGCTCCTCTTCACGAGGGCTTTCCCTAGTAGGGGGAGGTCTCTTTCTCTACAACTCAACAGGGACGGACTTAGCCATAATATGATCACCCTGGGTCACATTACTGAGTATGGTAAGGGGGGTCTCCCCCATGCTGTCCTGTCCGCAAGTGCTATGAACCGTCATACCTTTAGTCATTACAGAGAATGAATCCCCGATCACCTCCCAGGAAGCCTGGGCTTGCATGGTCTGAAAGACCTATCGAATCCATGGCTTGGGGATCTATTCATAATCCACCTTAGACCAGACCCCATCCTCATGAACTACTAGGAACTCCACAAAGCACTTTAAATAGCCAATATAGAAGGCATAGTGTATATTAGAACGAGACTCTGTTTGCTCACGGAGCCCCAAAATCTCACCCTACAAGCCACTACATAGGAATTCGGCCCAGTTATAATGGGCCCCTTCCTCCATGACCTGCTACATTATCCAAGCCTACCCGAGCCCCAGGACCTTTCCTTGGGTAAGCAACTGAGGGAATGCATGAGCATGAAACACTAGGTATATCCCCATGGTAGGACCATCCCTAAGCTTTTCCATAGGGAACCCTTTCTGCTCCTTGGTGAGCTTCAGCCGCTCTTCAATATGCTGCTTATGGAGGGTCAAATCCTGCTTACCCTTTGACATCACATCGATGCCATCATTAGGAACACCGAACAAATCTACGAATAGTTGGTCATTGATGTCAATGACCACCCGCACATCCCGCACGTATGTGCGAAAGTGACTCTCCTGCCCAGAAAAGGAGTTGACCAGGGAAAGCATCTCAGTAGTAGGAATGCCCAGATTCGATGTCATAAACAAATCCATAAGCCTGGCCATCTGAATTCTTCTAAGTAAGGGACCTGGAGCCCCTCATTCCAACCAGCTCTGGCTTGCCAATACCTCACCGTATTTGAAGTAGATGTTTCCCCTTTTCCCTTTGGTAGTCACAACCATCACTTTGCGGGGCTTCATCGCTCCTGTGGAAATAATCATAAAGCATACATAAACAAAATGACACCCGCTCGTTAACCCACCATGCCTAAATGGTGAGGGGAATAGTGGGAGTTCAGCCACTAAGACTGCTTCGAGCGTAACTTACTTCAAGGGTTCCCTCCACTTTGTACCACCTGAAATTGTTGGTCTCCGGCTAGAAGGAAACAGAGACCGTGGGATCGTAGGGCGTGCATAGAAGACCCTATCTTCGCCTGAGGGCAAGCTAGAATGCACAAAGGTAGAGTACCTTGGGTGGTCTGCACGCGGTCAGACAAAGATTTCCCCGAGCGTATACCGAAGTGCTACACGTTGGGTTATGCGTAAACGGCGTGACGGGCGTAAACGAGAGCGTAAACAGCGTACCAGATGTGGACAGGGCATAAATGTAAATGAGTGTAAATAGAAAAACATGTAAGAAATTAGCGTAAACTATAAACAATGGTATTACAGAGTCAAAGTACAGTGCACCGGTCTAACGCAGTTGTGATGGAACACAAGGCGGACGAAAAGCCCTGGTGGATGCAGGGATGACTCAGCTGGTTTGTATTATATGCAGAGCATAGAGACTGTGTGCATGGCGTATAGGGCTTTCCAGTGTAAAAGGGTTTTAGCTCTGGTCCACAGTGTAATTTCTCCTGGGTATGCTCTAGGATTTTTCCAACCCACCTGGACGAAGTGGAAAATAGGGGCTTTTATACCGGTTGTTATGCTAGACTCAAGTTAGAAGACATGTGGCATGTTGACCGGGTGCATACAATTTACAAATGTACAACATATTACATCTGTTGGGCGTATACGCTACATCAGGCTGGCATATACGTTAGGCGTATATGCTGGACATGCTAGGCGTGTGTGAACTTGGGTGGAGATACTCTGGACGCTGGGCGTATATGCTAATGGATGGTGGGCATATACGTTGGGGCATATACGCTGACGGTTGCTGACTTGCTTCAATTCTTTCTCTTCAATGTTGTCTTGATGCTGTCCTTGAAGATTTCCTTGTCGGGCGTATGCATCTGTTGTACCTGCTGAGCGTACATGTGAGGCGTGTACGCTGGAGAATGTCGGGCGTATACGTTGGAGAATGTCGGGCGTATACACTGGGCATATACGCTAGGCGTGCACGCTGCGGGTGTGAACTTGGGCGTATACGCTGGCAAAGTATACTTAGTGAAAACTAAGTATTTCGATCCCCAAAGTTTCCATGTGTGACATCAAATGTAGCCGAGTTCGTCTGTGGGTCACAGGGACCTGCTTCTTGTTGGACAATGTGCCAAGCTCAAAATTTTTGTGGTGTTTCACACTCCTTGTCCAGCCGACCTTTCGTCCTAAAATTAGTGTAAAAAGAGACAAGCATGCATAAGAGGGGATAGTACCCTTCTCCACAAACAGCAATCACACCCGCTCGCAAGCTCCTCGCAGAGGCAAATTCCTGCAGGGCTAGTCATGCCATGGCCAATTCATCCAGCTGATCATGAACCTCATCATCATTAAGGTAGAACCTGATGACAAGTGCATGCTATCAACACTTAGCCAAACATAGCCAATGTTGCACAATAAAATAGAGATGTAAAACTCACCCGCCAACATAGTAAACGGTCCCCTGTGGGTTCAGAAAATATGTTCCCATGTGGCGCGTGAGGTACAACATGTTGAAGGGATGATAGCACTGGTATTCTGGCATGTCCCAAATCTAGACCAAGTGCCTCAACCTTATGGAATGTGGAGAAGACCCTCCTCCCAGCCTGCCTAAAGTCACATTGTCATCAAGATATCTCAGGACGCCCCGACTTGTCCCTAGGAGCAAGGCCTCTATCACGCCGGATGCCCACGCCTCGTTCGAAGAGGACCAAACCATGAGAATAAACTAGCTAAGGAGGAATTGCAAGAAGTCTCATGCCCCGTCTCTAAACCAAACTGCTTGACCTCCCAAACAGATCAAAGGAGGGAGAACATTGGCCATAGGGCCACCTACATGACACAAGACTCCTTCCAGATCCAAAACGACCAGTCTAGACCTTGGCCCTACCTTGCATAATGCAAATAGCATACAGTGACATCAAACATGAACATAATACATGCGTGACGCAACAGCGCCTAGTTGACCATAAGCAAAACATAGTATGATCCTTGTTCATCATAGCACAACAGAGATGCAAAAGCCTAGCGTAGCAAGAACATGCAAGTAACTTGGCGTAGCAATAAGATAACTAATACCTGACCCAAACAGGATACACGTCATAAGTCATACAAGCCCCCTCCCGAAGGTTTCATAGTTTAGCATTTTAAAGGACCTTGGTCTTGCAGCCATGGCAACAGTCGCGGTAGTAATGGCCTTGCATATAACCACAACAAGACCCTTCCATAATAGTGACAATCGAAAGAAAGCAAAACTACGATAGCACCAAAGCCAAGATAATGCAACCACAGAAAATACCAATAGCAAAATAAATGAGACATAAAACCAAAGTAGAAGAAGGTAGAAGGTGCAAGGAGAAAGGAGTGGAAGAGACATATAAAACTCACTGGGTTAATAGCGTGTCCTCCTGCGCTGAAACGCTCGCCCGTGGCCCATGTCTTAGGGCCTTCTTCGCTTCCCCAACCTTCGTGAGCACCAACTGAGTCTTGGGTGCCATAGTCCTACTAGCAGATTTACGACCTTTGTAGAAATTCACCTCGATATGGATTAACACAGTGACTCCTTGCTCCGAAATCGCCAAAGTGGTCCGATAAGGATTATGCTATTCTAAGGCAAAAATAGCAAAATTACGAGGATTCGACCCCTATTTATGGCAGTAAGAGCAAAATGGAGAAACTTCTTTTCTCTCTCTCTGATTAAGGCAGGGAGGGGACGACGGGCAGCGTAGCATGCTCGCCACAACATCATGACACTATTCACATTTAAACACCCGCATGCTCCAAGATAGTTACTTGCCTTCTCGAAAGTAAAAAAATGATATGAAAATATTTCAGCTAGTAATGACCACGGTCTGCAACAATGTCAAATGAAGTAATTATGCTTCTTACATCAGTAATCACCTAGCGCACCTCAACATAAGGATAGCATAGCCCTTAACAGCTTCTCACTTTCATTCCCACATTAACCGCCCGATACGTCTCATGCTCACAATGTTATCTCTTTTATCGTTGTTTAGTGTAGCAATATGTTGCATGTCACAATATGGCAACACAAATGACATCTAAACTTGTAGTGGTTTGGCATTTATGTACAACTCACAATTTACATTAACAATGACTATGTCTTCAACTATCCTAGATCCCTGTGCCTAGGTAGTATACCATGACCCTAAGCAAGCAAATCTTCAATCTTTACATCACCTTATTTAGCAAGTTGCATCTTGATGATGCTTTGTAGATTTGTGTTCTGCACAATCTCTAGTGATCCTTACCCAGGCTCTCATCTTGTGATGATAGGTTAAACAAGAAATGGAAACCCACCATGCCCTATTCACGACTCTCATATTGACAGGGCCACAAGGCAAGCTCGCAAGAAAGTTAAACCCCAATGTGATCGACTGGGAGTCGGTTGCAATCGATACTATAGCAACCTTGGAAGTACCCCCATATTTACCTAAACACCTAGTCCATGTCCTAGATTTGGAGGGCAGGGATGTAACCAAGGATCCACTCGTCAAGATACCTTTAACCTCTACAAGAAGGGAGGTAAAGACATTAAGACTCGGCTCTCTACTAGACACACAAATACATGAGGGAATAGCTAAAACCTTGCAAGAACACGTTGACGTCTTCGCATGGTCCTATGAAGATATGCTAGGTCTAGATCCATGGTTGATTCAACATAACATCATCTTAGATCCCCACGTGAAGGCATTCAAGCAAAAGGTGCGTAAAATCAAGCCGAAAATCACGTTGGCCGTAAAGGAGGAGGTCACTAAGTTATACCAAGCAGGTTTCATTCGTGCAATCGACTATTCAGAATGGGTGTCCAACATTGTTGTGGTTTCAAAGAAAACAGGAGGGATACGAATGTTTATAGATTTCCAATATTTGAACAAGGCAACGATCAAGGATAACTTTCCACTACCGAACATCGATCAACTCATTGACACCACGACTGGGCATGCTTTGCTATCCTTCATGGATGGTTTCTTCAGATATAACCAAATCTGCATCAACCCTGAACACAAGCTCTCAACCACCTTCATGACTCCATGGGGGACCTTCTGCTATACCATGATGCCCTTCGGGCTCAAGAATGCTGGGGCAACATACCAACGAGCCATGACGTACATTTTCAGTAACCATATCCTAGAAACGTTAAATGATTATGTAAACGATATAGCGATTCAATCCAAAGAGGCGGCCCATCACCTGCGTGACCTAGAGTTAGTCCTCAAGTGCTGTCAAAGGCATGATTTGCATCTCAATCCTAAGAAATGCGTCTTCAGATTAAAGACCAGGCGCATGTTAGGGTTTGTAGTATCGGAGGCTGGAATACGGGTGGACCTAGACAAAGTCAAAGCTATCGTCAACCTAGCGCCTCCCACAAACCTAAAAGAGTTACACGGTCTACAAGGTAGAGTGCAATTCATTCGAAGGTTCATAGCAAGACTGACCAATAAGTTAAACCCCATGCAACATCTTATGAAAAAGCTGGTTGACTTCAAGTGAACAGTCCAATGTCAACAAGCCTTTGACAACTTGAAGAAAGAACTCTTCCACCTACCAATAGTATACCCGCCGCAGAGGGACAAGCCTTTCTTCATATACCTCACCACGTCTGACACATCCATAGTGGCACTACTATGTCAAAAGCAGGATAATTGCTCTAAGATACTAGTGTATTACCTGAGCCACGCATTAATATCATATGAGAAAAAATACAACGAGGTGGAAAGGAGTTGCCTAGCCTTAGTGTTTACGCTAAAAAGGTTACGACACTACCTATTCTGCAGCACAACCAACATCATTTGCAAAATCAATGTACTCCAGGCTATCACCGGTAACCTATACGAAGACAACAGGATAGCCCGATGGAAGGCCATAACTGTAGAATTTGATCTACACTATGTGAGCCAATCGTTGACAAAAGGCCAAGCCATAGTAACCCAACTCATAGCCTCGCCAGTCGATGACTAGGTGATCATCGACCCCGAGTTCCCAGACGGACATGTAAGCGATGTCACCATCGTCCCACTGCATCTCGAGGTGACCTTACACTTTGATGGTGCCTCAACCACATGAGGAGGCAACACCGCTACCATAATCACCTTCCCTTCTGGGGAGATGCATTCATCTGCTTACTGCTTCGCATTCCCATGCACTAACAATGTGGAGGAATATGAGGGGCTACTAAGAGGCCTCTTAATTGCCCATGCACTGCATGTACAACACCTAGCGATCCAGGGAGATTCACAGCTAGTTGTGAATCAAGTCACCGAAGCTTACACCTGCAAGGCTACGCATATACAACCCTACTGTGACCTAGCAAAGATCTTATTGAAATAATTCATGACCACTGATGTGCAACACATGCCACGCAATGAGAACGGCATAGTAGACGCCTTAGCTACCCTCGCGTTAAACATCCCATTGTAGTCCTTGGCGGACCTACCCACTTCGATCATAGAATGTGCAGAACCTATCACTTGAATGGAACACGTGGCGTCTATCGATGCTGCAGACACCCCGAAATGGTATGATAACATTAAAGCATATTTACAACAATGCAAACTCCCAGGTGGATTGACATCAGGCTAGAGAGATGCAATCTGCAAACATGCTCGGTAATACGTGCTCATGGGAAGTGACGCCCTATGCCAGTGGTCCTACAATGGGATATTGCTGGTGTCTGTGGGTGGTGGACAGGCACAAAAGGTAGTTAATGAGGTTCATGAAGGGTTGTGTGGTCGGCACATCATACCTAGGGCTATGGCAGCGAAAATTAGACACCTAGGGTATTATTAGCCTTACATGGAGCGTGACTGCTTGTCTAAAGTCAAGATATGTAACACACATCAGAGATATGAAAATCTTATACACATAGCGCCTGCAAACCTACACCCTACACAAATTACGTGGCCTTTCCAATGATGGGGACTAGACCTCATAGGGTCCATCATGCCTAAATCTTCCATGGGACATAGCTTCATTATCACCGCCACAGAGTATTTACTAAATGGGTGGAAGCTATTCCTCTGAGGAAAATGACATCACAGAAAATATGCTACTTCATCCTCGATAACATAGTGACTAGGTTCGGGCTTCCAATGACCATTGTGACCGACAATCGATCAGAGTTTAGTAGTAAAGAAACCTGGGCCTTCTGCAGTAACTTGGGCATTAAACAATCATTTTCTTCCCCCTACTACCTGCAAGTGAATGGATAGGCGGAGGCTACAAATAAGTCCATCATCAACTTACTGAAGTGGATGCTTAGCGATAGCAAGAGGCGGTCGCACAAGCAAATACTCTATGTCCTCTGGGCCTATCGAATGACTTGTAGAACCACTACAAGTAAGACCCCTTATAGTCTCGTTTACGGATTTTAAGCTGTGTTGCCTCTTGAGTTATAGGTAGCCTCACTCTGGATGATCTTGTTCAATGTTATGAGCGAAGCCCAGAATAATGAATTGCGAGCCATCAACCTCGACTAAATGGAGGAGGAACACTTGTAGACACTAAGATGGATCGAGCGCTATCAAGACAAACGATGGCAAAAGCACCATGCAGACCAGCATCGACGACCCGTATAGAAGGGAGATCTCTTCCTCAAGGTCGTCCGTGAGCACGTGAGAAAATTCTCAACCAACTAGGAAGGGCCTAACGTGGTCATTGAAGCCTTCAAGAATGGAGCTTTCAAACTGGCAAACATGGATGGCAATGAATTCGCCAACCCTGTGAACCACATGCACCTCAAGCCATACTACGTGTAAGGTGCAATGGCAGCACCGAACACCATCTGCTACAACGATAAACTGGTAGCCACGCCGATCAGCGTCCGTAATGATGATAAACTAGCAGCACCAAACAACGTCCTCTATGACGGTAAACTGGTAGCGACGGTCCACCACGATGTAAAATTGGCACTGTTAGTCCACTATGACTATAAACTAGCATCGCACATCCACCACGATGTAAAACTAGCATGTACGGTCTGCTAGGATCTCAAACCAGCACAGCGGTTCGCTGGGACCCTAAACCAATATATGGTCTACCAAGACCTTAAACTAGGTTCTTGTCACATCCTTATCAGGCATCATCACCAAATATACATCAAACAAAAGGGCATGATATTGGCACGTAGGTGGGACATCGCCTCCCCAGGATGTAGTTCCCGATGTAAGAAAGATGTAGTTTGGGGCATACGCATCGCGATCTCCGATGTCATGCTGACCCTCCGAAGACTTCGTACGATGTCACACGGGCCCTCCGGACCTACCGTCGCTACGGTCCACCACCTTGATGGTAGCTCCCAGGTCCATTCTCACTTCTGAGATGCTGATAGTATTGTGGCCTAGCCATAATATTATTGTACATCAATTCCCCGCCAAGGTTGAGACTCGCGCAATGTTCGACTATGTGGTAGCTGATCCCATAGCTGAACTCAGCGCACATGTCTTTGGTAGGGATCCTGGTGCATCCACACCCCCGGTGCCTTGGGGAATAGCTCCCTCCATGGGCAGTGCTACCAAGACCGTTGCTGGCCTCCCTACATTGGGCATCTCACACCAGCAATGGTGCCCAAGGGTGAAACACCGTGAAAATTACGGATCGGCCTCAGGTGAAGATTCGTAATTTGAGCGAGAACGCGCCTCGAATTTGTCTAAGGACAAGTTTACGCTCTATCACGCACGGCAGCGTGATGAGCGTAATAAGTTCAGAGACAGTTAAAGGCGAATTTGTTCAAAGGACAAGTTTACGCTCTATCACGCACGGCAGCGTGATGAGCGTAATAGGCTCCAGGACAGTTAAAGGCGAATTTTTTCTAAGGACAAGTTTACGCTCCATCACGCACGGCAGCGTGATGAGCATAATAAGCTCCAAAACAGTTGAAGGCAAAATCCAGAGAGGCACGACGAGTTGGCACTTTTTCTTGCGGCGCATACATAAGTGGCCTTTACGCTCGTTACGCGGCGGTGCGTACCAGTGCGTGGGTCATGATTCAAGTTGCACGCTCCTTACGCTCCACCACGCGCCGCTGCATGATAAGCGTAAGTTATGCATTATTTATGCTTTATCACGCGCAGTTGTGTGATGAACGTAAGTTGCACTTTGTTTACGCTTCACCACGCACGGTTGCGTAGTGAGCGTACGTTACATTTACGCTTTGCCACGCACAGCTGCGTGGTGAGCGTAAAACGATCTTGAACTCATTGTTTTTACGTCAGTGCGCTCACACACGCAACACAAAGCGAATGAGCGCAAACGCAGCCGAGACACGCCTATCATGGGCCTGATCTTTACACGCACAGCACGCAATTACACGCACAACACGCAAAAGAGCGTGTTGAGCGTAGTCGCAGTTCGACTTAAAAGAATCGCGTCAACAGGATCCGCGACATTCGGGCCCACATCATCAGGGTTGCGCGTGTCGCGGCCTATAAATACTCTGGCTGACAAATATACAAAGGGAATTTTGGAGAGAGTTGGCCACTGGACAAGAAAACGAACCAGAGCACCAGAGCATTTTTATCACTTTTTGTTAGCAGCAGATCAAGAGGACAAGAGCATTTTCTGAGCAAGGAAACACTTATCGCCTTGGATAGAGAAACAAGAGCAACCTTTTGGTAATCGCTGCAAACACGATCCTTTAGCAGAAACAGAACGCAGCACGCCTGAGTCCTAACAGCAGATCTACCTGAAGTAAAGAAGCAGAACAGGAATTGCGGGATCGTCTCGCCCAGTTAGCAAGTTCTATCGTTCAAAAGAGCGACAGACTTCAGAGCTTGACCATTCCTGCACCTAAGCTTTGGGCCTACAAGGTAGATCAGACTTCTGTCCAGACAGTTTTCTTATTGTTTTGTGCTCATTTTGTATCCAGTTGTTGGGGGTTTTCTCCCATTGTAACGTAATATATACGCAAGTATACATCTGATCCAGCATTGAAACATAGATCTTTGATCTTTGCGACATCCACTTGTTTTTTCTCTCCCGATTAGCATCTTTCCGGCATTTTAGCGTTATCTTCGTAGCGATCCATCTACGTCATTGTCTCCCCATTTTACGATCTCTCGCAACAAATCATGTCACGCAAAAATTCGTAATCGTCATCGCTTTTACTGACCCGTAAGTCCCTGTCTGATCGACAAGACCGTTCAGGGCACCGCGGATTCGTTTTTCCAGCTTAGCCCTCGCGCGGATCCGTGGTTAAAGCTGTGTACACGGAATTTCGGTCGGTATTTCTAGCTGCCGACGTTTTCCGTCGTTACAGTTTTCTGGCGCTAGAAGGAGGGCCTTCAGGCTCCGATTCGAATATCTCGGGTAACCCTGTTTAGAGATCTATACCCCAGGCCGTAGACGTAATACCTCTAGGGAGGTCTAAGGTCAATCGTGTGGTGTAGATCGGTCGCAAAGACGATTTCTTTGAAATCCGGCAGGGTAGAAAGCCTTTTGGGTTGTCTGTCAACCTTTCTTTCATTCAGATTCAACTTTCAGTCACTTTTTCATCGTTGATCCATGGATTCTTACTATTCAAACACAACAGCCACAACCGCCATGACCATTGTCGATCCGGGTGTCACGCCCGTGAACCCGACGGTGACCGTAGGGCCAGCCCCCGGTGCAACCGGTCCTCAGGGACCCTTGCACCGTTCATTAAGGCTTCAGGGAAAAGATCCTATTTTCACGGTCATAACCCCTGAAGACTACAACTTCATTTGCGTCAAGATCCAAGCAAGGTTGGCTCTCAGCCGAGCCGACTTTGAGGCAAAATGAAACTTTGAGGCGCTCCATCGAGGGGGTTACGATTCCAAGCCAACGGCCTACGATATAATCCCCTTAACCGAGCGCCAAAACGAGCTCATCTCCTGGCTGATCATGGCCAGAGGCCAGGCTTCACAACCTGTGGCGGAACCCCAGCAGGAGGAAGAGGCGGAGGATGAATTTGCGGCCATTTCGGAAAATTCATTCCATACTCTGCCCCTCCACACATAAGAAGACCCGTTGTTTCCTTTTGACGGAGAGGCAGCCTCTCTTAACCCAGCTGCAACTGTGCAGGCACAACTTTCTGGCCTCCCGCTAGCCCAGACGCAGCTGTCTGGGTGGGAAACACAACCACTACGCCATGACGCAGGGGCGGGTCCATCCCACCACGTACTCGGCATCCCGGCGGTGATCCCGGTGACCACTGTGCCTCAGTTCATCCCTCAGGTACAGGCTCACACTGTATCGACAACTCGCTCAGCGCAAAGGTCGCTGCCCCCACCAACTCAGCAACATACTGTGGCCATACCACAGCAACCCTTTGTTCAATACCCTGCAACAAGTCAGTGGACCGATCCCGCTGTGCAACAATATCCGTCTGCGTCTTACGATCCCCAACCCCCGCTAGCACCAGCGGCACAATTTTCACGGGTGCTTCCTCGCTACACTTATCATTATGCCCCGTAGCAGGCAATAGTTAACCCCGCGTCACAAATCGGTGGGTGGGGGCCTTCGCAGGTCTCCCAGCCTACACAGACTCCTGCTCCACCAGCAGGTAACCAACCACCTCCTGCGTTTCAGTTTCCTGGGGCTGTTCACCCAGTCCAACCTCCTGCTCCTATGCCTGCTGCACAGACGCCTCCCTCAACAGGTCTGGATCAAGCGTTCCAGCTTATCCAGACCCTTACTGAGGAGGTGCGACGCCTTAAAATCGCTGGATCTGACACCGTTCAGATCACGGATTTCTATCAAGATGATCCGATTAATCCAGCGGTCCTCGTGCTGTCGTTGCCTCCAGGGATGTCCCTCCCACATTTTACGAAATATAATGGGGAGGGGGATCCCAACATGCACTTGGCCACCTTTAGATCCGAATCCTTGTTGTTGCAACAGTGGCTGCATACTTTGGTCAGAGTCTTTGCGATGTCCTTAACAGGGAAGGCTTTAGACTGGTACCGAGCTCTCCCACGCTCTTCCATTTTAACCTTGGAAGAGCTCCTAACCCAATTTGTGACCCGATTCAGATACAACGTGAAGCCGGAAGTCACATTGGAGCAGCTGATGGGGGTGAAACAGGACCTGCTCGAGCCAGTCCAAAAGTTCATACAGCGTTGGAACGCTACCTTGAATGAGATCCGTGACCCGATCGTGAACTCCCACCTGTTGGCCATATTCAAGGGAGCAGTCAACGACTTTATCAAGTCCAAGCTGTATTATCTTTCCCCTGGAGACATACGTCAGGCCTTCGCCCAGGTCCGGAGCATCCAAGATGCTGCGGAGGCTAGCAAAGACCCGGCGTACATCGCTTACAAGAACACGCACAACAAGGCTAAAGAAAAAGGTAAGGCAGCGACCACTACTGTAGCGGCATTGACTGAGAATGCCAAGAACAAAAACAAGAAAGCTACAGCAACAACACCGCCTGAGGCCACGGCTGGTGCCGGCACCAGTCAAGCCACGGCTGCCCCTGAACAGGCCCCCCAGCCAAAGCCGAATTTTGAGCGTAAAGACCGTTCAAAATACGCGGCTTTACCAGTGAAACATTCCGAACTGCTAAAAAAACTGTTGGCGGCAGGACACATTCAACCTAAGAATGTGTCCGAGGAGGCCCTGCAACGTCACAGACGTCACTGTGAATTGCTGAAGGACCCCTCTTTAGCGCTGCCTAACGAACCAGCAGTTCCAAGAACTTTCAGGCTGGACTGTTTCTGTGACTACCATCAGATGTGTGGTCACAACACGGATTACTGCTGGGCGTTGAAAGACGATATTCAACGCATTATCGACGAAGGTCATCTGAAACTAGACAGTAGTAACCCCATGCGTCCCGAAAACCAGACATTACATGTATATAAGGATCCGTTAAACGCAAATTATGATCCTTTTACAATCACTGTGGTAAGTACGGACGGTGAGCGTAAAGGGCCGCCAAAGCAACCTTTTGTTTTGCGTGTGCCCACCAGCTCACAAAGGGGGGCAGCTACTTCTTCAGCAGCAGGTGGGGTCTCACGGCCGCCGTTCATTATACGGGCGCCTTCTCAGGCACGGCCTCCGTCACACGCTACTGCCCAAGCCGCAGCTTCGTCTGCGCCCTCACCGAGAGCGCCCTTCATCATTAGGGCACCCCGACCATAGGCTGCTCCTCTCACGCAGGGGCAGACCTCCAAACAGAACCATCAGGCATCGCCTCCTAATCGGAACGAGGAAAGCACTGAAGCTAATGCGACAAAAAAAAAACTCTACGCTCGGCTTCCCTAAGCCTAGGCCCCTGGCCTCTGTGCCCATGACCATGCCCCAGAAGCATGCCACAGGCATAGGAATGCAGCCACCTTCTTCTGGTAGGAAGACGAACAACCCCTCTTCTGACAACGCCCCGCCTCGAGAGATCCGTCTCTTGGGCCGGATGGAGGAGAGTAAGGGGGATAAACCAACCTGCCAGGAGAAGGACCTCCTCGATGCGTTCACGCAGGTTAAACAGGCTCTCAAGCAAAAGAACACGACGCTGAGCTTGTATGACCTCTTGATGACTTCTCACGAACACCGTGAGGCTATGGTACGTATGCTGACGTCCATACCAGTGGATGCTAGCCTGCCAGTGGAAGAGGAAGCGATACACGCTATCATGTTTCCTTCTGAAGCTGAACAACCCAAGCCCACCTCATTGACCTTTCTGGACGAGTCTGTTAAAGATGATCCAGAAAAGGGTCAGGTGACAACGGAGCCGATGTTCATCACCATTCGGGTCGGCCAGTACCGGATCCGGAGGGTGCATGTGGATGATGGCGCGGCTGCTAATGTCGTTCCCTATTCCATCGTGGATAGGCTTGGTTTGGTCGACCAGATCACTCCCACGACGACGGCCTGCGTAAAGTCATTCAATGGAGCACGGGTTCAAGTTAAGGGGACGGTGCGAATTGAGTTTGTGGCGGGGAATCAATTCCCCACGGAAGCCACATTTCTAGTCGTCGAGGAGATGCCCGGCTTCAACTTGATCTTGGGGAGGTCGTGCTTAGCTCAGCTGAGGGCAGTCTCGTCGCCTATCCATTAGGAGATACACCTGCCTTACGCTGGGGGGGAGGTTATCATACGCGGCGACGAGATCACTCCCAGGACCGTTAGTAACATTGAGGAAGAGCGGGGTTCAGAGATCGAAACGGCTGATGATCAGCCTTCTCTCCAAGCCCCTGAACAGAACAATGACAATGCTGACGGTTTAGCCTGGGCTGACCTGCCATTTCCGGATGACAGCGTAGAGGAGTCGAACTATAACCCTCCTCGCCCTTATGCGGCAGTTAACATAAAAGCCGCTAAAAGGCAGTTGCGTACTGACGGCTGAACGAAGCTCGCCAGCGTGCGCTCATGTAAGTTAGCAACCAACCGTTTCCTTTATTTGTGTGTGCTTTTATGCAGTATTTTCCTTCTATGTTTACGCTTTGCATTTTTGGTCTTTGCATGTGTCTAGGTTACATTTACTTCGAACATTTACGCATTGGCCCGCAACGGCCTTAAACTAGTTCGCTAAATTGCACTTTACGCTCTTGGCCCACAACGGCCCTAAACTAGTAGCTACTTTGCCATTTACGCATTACTTTGTAACCAATTTACGCATTGGCCCGCAACGGCCTTAAACTAAGTCATTCTATTTTATAATTTACGCATCGGCCCGCAACGGCTTTAAACTAGTCATTTGAACTTTTACGCTCCTGGCCCGCAACGGCCTTAAACTAGTAGCTACTTTGCCATTTACGCATGGCTTCCTAATCCATTCACGCTTTCGGCCCGCAATGGCCTTAAAAGACAGAGACAAAAAAAATGACAGATAGCTGATAGTCAATCAAAATTTATAACGTGTTTGTCTTTCAAAACATTTATGACACGATGCCAGAAATCATGCATGACCCATACTGCCACTATCACCCGTGTCCTTCAACTCTAAGTCTAAACCCATAAGGTCGTCCTCCAGTGGGCCGTCGTTTCCGGGGAGTATCCCTCCTGGAAAGATTGTCTCTTCTTCTAATGCTGGCTCCACAGGAGGACGCTCTTCGTCGTGGTGTTCCACCTCTGCTTCCATAGCTTCCTCCTCCAGCCCCTCAGCTGGCGGACGTTCTCCACCTTCTGGTATCTGAAACATAATAGCATAAAAATTAGAGCAGGCAACATTATGTCTGGAAACGCGCTGGCTAAGCCATGCGTAAACTTACCCGAGATGACCCAGCTTCAGCAGCAAAGGGAAGCTTATCTAGACCAGCCCACAAACGCTTCATGATTTCGTCCTCTGTTAGGTCTTGCCACGCATCCTCGCCAAAATCCATCCCTGCTTTTACCTTTCCTTTCTCCACGCTGCTCCAAGCGGGAGGATCTGGGTAGAAGGTAGGGATTGAAGTTTGATTCCCAGGAAAAACCATTGCTCTCTCTGGAGAGGCAATGACGGTCACCTATTCTTCAAACCTCTTGAAGGCCTCGGACGCTCCGATGGTGTCCACAAAGACCTCCAGAGACCGTGCTTTAATAGCAGACTCACGGTAGCGTTTCCTGTAGGCGGTGCTTTCCCTTTTGTACACGTGCTTGTGGTCCTTCTCCTTCTGCCCCCATTCCTGAACACCTGCGCAGTAGTCCCTCCAGTCTCAGCTCTTCTGAGCAAGGAGCTCTATTTGCATCCTTTGCTCGACTAACGCTCGGCTGGTCTGTACGCTGTTCCTGATCGCTATCAAATAACGGGAGTGATCAATCATAGCAGTATGCCAGTCTTCGTCTCCTGTCACTCGAGCCTGTAGGAACTCGTAGCGCGCCCTCAGGTCCTCGACTTCTTTATTCAAGGACTTGACCCTCTGTTCTGACCGCTGCAGTTTTTTCCATAGGTCTTCGTTGATATTCCTGCTTTCCCACGCGGAGCGTGTCGAGCGTAACGCACATTTACGCATTTCTTCATAAATGTAGCGTGGCACGACCGCCCCATAAGATGGCGGCTCTGCTGTGTCCAGGTCAATGGGCTCCACGGGGTCCCATCGGAGGTGAGCTTCTGACAGAAAACAAACATCAAGACAGATGACATATTATAAGCAAGACATTACGTAGTACTTTCACTAACTTACCAACACCAGGGTCGATGCGTTCGAGACGCTCAATCATGTTGTTAATCACGCGTTCCATGAAGGCAAACTTATCGGGGAGATCTCTCCACGTCGCGTTAGCAGCAGCAGACGTCGAGACATCTCCTTCTCCTATAACATACTCGGTTAGATATTACCTGTTTACAGATTCTTGCAAAACCCGTAAAAACAAAAACATACGCTCATTACCTCTGCCGGTGACAGTAGCAACGTCATCGACATCTTCCGTACTTTTCTCCATTTCACGCACTGGGGTCTGTGCGTCTCTAGCTCCAGTAGCAGGGGCCTCCTCCCTAGTCTGTACGCGGCTCCCACTAGCAGCTGGGGCCGCCCTATGCGATGAAGGCTGCGCACGACGCGTGCTAACAGCCGGGACCTCTGCTTCCAAAATTGAGGCCCCCTCCCCACGCTTTAACACCATTGCCCCTGTCTCAGGGGTTAATCGACCTGTCATTTTTGCTGTTTACATCCTCATGCGTTAGAAACACAATTCCACTAGTCAAAGTTAAACATTGCGTATACAGGCTTTACACTTACCAGGCGGAGGCTTAGTCCGCTGCACCGTGAGCCCAACGGTGTGGCCTCCCTCGCCTCCAGGGGCCTCAGCCACACGGAGCCTCTTCCGCCGAGCTGCAGGCTCCACGATTTCCTCTGCCAAGCGTTTCCCCCACGAGGCATCGTCGGTGTAGGTGGGCATTATCCTGCCTACACTATCGAGGCCTCGCACTCAGGGTGTCTTCATGCCTTTGGTCATCACGGACATTGATTCTCCGATCCCTTCCGGCGAGTCCTGCCCACGGGTAGTGCTGAGGATGTGGGCGATCCAGGGTTTGGACAATTGGTCTCAGTCTTGCCGTACCCAGACCCCATTCTTCTAAACGACTAGAAACTCAGCAAACCGCCGGAGGGCAGCGATGAAAAAGGCATCATGCACGTTGAAGCGAGACTCAAGCTTCTCGCAAAGCTTGACCATCTCGCTCCACAAACCCTTGGCAAGATGACTTCCCCAGTCAAATCGGGCTCCCTCCTCCAGCACCTCCCACATAATACGCGTCTGTTCCACTGAAAAGAACCGCGCTTGCGAGAGGGTTTTGGGGAAGGTACGGGCCCGAAAAAGGGGATACAGCGTTTTGGCAGTCGCTAGCTCGAATTGCTCACAGGGGAATCCCTTGATATCCTTAGGAATTCTGGCCCACTCCTGAAGAAGTGCCTCCACTTTGACGCCCCTCTGGGCCTTCACGTTTACGGGAAGGCCACTGGAGGGGACGCCAAACAGGTCTGAGAAGAGCTGAGCGTTGATGTCGAAGTTCACACGCACGTTATGCACGCACGTGCTGAAACGGTCGGCCTTCGCATTGAAGGAGTTGACCAGGCCGATCATCTCGCTAGCGGGAACGTCAGGAGTGGAAGCTAGGAAAAAGTGCATTAGCCCTGTGGTCTGGATGTTGGTGACCACCGCCGCTGGGGCCGCCGAGTGGCTAAGCCAACGCTGTGCCTCTTTGATGTCCCCATAACGAAAGAGGACATCTCTCGCCTCGCGGTCGGAAATTGTTAGGGTAATCTCCCGAGATTCCCGGACTGTAAGCCAAAGATGCAAGTCAAACGTTATCACCATAGCCATAACTCAGAATTACGCAAATAACACATAAAAACACGCAACAATCTTACCGGGGCCAAACGGCAGCGGGAATTGCGGGAGTTCTATCTCCACGTCCTCGACGCTGAGGGGCGGATCCAGCGTCCAATCCTCGTGCAGCCACCCG
This sequence comes from Gnetum montanum, assembly GCA_015680685.1. Taxonomy (NCBI): domain Eukaryota; kingdom Viridiplantae; phylum Streptophyta; class Gnetopsida; order Gnetales; family Gnetaceae; genus Gnetum; species Gnetum montanum. Next base: position 2,813,950 of record MNCI01020044.1, read on the forward strand.
AGGCCCTGGCACTTCTTGAAGGCCTCCTCATAGCGTGAGTGGTACTCATGCATCTCGTGACTGATTTGTCCGAGGACACCGGCTCGTACGTTATTCGTCGCGGTAAATAGCGTTATCGCCGTTTCGTCATAGGGTAGCGTATCGCCGTCGCCGATTAGTTTGTTGTCACGGATAAAAAACCTGTACAATACAGCATAAGTTTAATATAGCTAGATCTCTCTTACTCCTTTTTACATTGAAAACAAGCATTCTAACACATAAAGACAGAACAGTCATCCAGATCTGCTTACCCGCCTGCGTAGTATACCGTGCCTTGAGGGTTCTGAAAATATGTTGACACATGA
>MNCI01020044.1:2814751-3071227 GCA_015680685.1 Gnetum montanum
CCTACCGGTTAAGGGGCGTCGGATCGCAGACCTCGATCAGCGCCTTCGAGACACGGTTCAGGCTTGCCTGCACTTCGTCGATTTTCGCCAGTTTGGCATTCTGCTTCTTCGCCTTCGGTGCCATCACGATAGTTGTAGGTTTTCTTCAGTACCTGCTTACAAATCCTTACAAGATTACGTGCCCTAGCTTTCTGCTCTCTCTTCCCTTTGTTCTGCCTTTTCTCTGCTCTTCCTTGAAAATTCAACTTGCGATAGCCAACAACAAGTTTTCGTCAAAGAAACACTTATTTATTTATACGCGAGGATCGCCGACTTGATATTGGATCAAAGCGGAACTTTCCTGAAACGGAATCCAAAAATTCGGTATTGATGCGGCTGATATCGCACGCACCACTGTCCGAAATGACGTTAAACTACCACATCTTATCGCCTCGTAATCGGGTTGCATTGATTACAAGCTCTGTCGCCAACATTCAAAATTTCAGTTAACATTCCACGTTTGGCAACATCCTGTCACCTGTCTCCTAACCATTTACGCACTTGCCGGTTTTGCAGGACAGACGGAGGATGGACACCACGGTTTTAGCACCTTTAACCTTGACAGGCCCATGCGGGCACTTAACTCGGCCATTTGACTTCACATTAGTAGATGCTAACCCCCCTTTAGAAGACGTAACCATAGCTACATCGGAGACATCCCCAGACTGGCCAGAACAGTCCACGCGCACGCTAGACCTGGAAGCTGGGGACATAACTGAGGACCCCATTAGTGAGGTCCTTATTGTTACGCATAGGGGTGAGACCAAAATGCTCAAGGTCAGTTCCTTGCTAGACGAGAAAACGCACAACGCAATAAAACAGGTCCTGCAAGACAACATCACTGTCTTTGCATGGTCATATGAGGATATGCCTGGGTTAGATCCTAGATTAATCTAGCATAACATTATCCTCGACCCACAAATTAAACCGGTTAGGCAAAAGGCACGCAAGATCAAACCAGAGATCGCGCTAGCAGTGCATGACGAAATCACCAAACTCTATCAGGCTGGTTTCATCCGCGCAGTCGATTATTCGGACAGGGTATCCAACATTGTGGTCGTGCCGAAGAAGACTGGGGGTATACGCATATGCATAGACTTCCGAGATCTGAACAAGGCCATAATCAAAGATAATTTCCCATTACCGAGTATCGACCAGCTAGTGGATACAACAGCTGGGCATGCGATTATATCCTTCATGGATGGCTTCTCAGGCTATAACCAGATTCGCATCAACCCAGAACATTAACTGACCACATCGTTTATGACACCCTGGGGGACATTTTGCTATACCATGATGCCTTTCGGTCTGAAGAACGCCGGAGCGACGTATCAATGGGCCATGACGTACATCTTTAGCGATTACCTCCTAGGAAGACTGAATGATTATGTAGACGACATAGCTGTAAAATCTTTGAAGTCAGAAGATCATTCAGAGGACTTGGGGTTAGTCCTTAAAAGATGCTCCATGCACGAGCTCCGGCTTAACCCAAAGAAGTGTGTGTTCGGAGTCAAAACCGGACGCATGCTGGGGTTTGTGGTATCGGAAGCCGGCATATGAGTTGACCCTGATAAGGTCAAAGCCATTGTCGCGTTACAACCTCCAACAGACCTCAAGAAACTACGCGGGTTACAGGGCCGCTTACAGTTCATACGTAGGTTCATTTCAAGGTTAACCGACAAACTACACCCCATGCAACATTTGCTAAAAAAGGGGGTTAATTTTGAATGGACCGATGATTTCCAGCGTGCGTTTGACAGTCTAAAACAGGAATTGCAACATCTACTGATGGTTTTCCCGCCACAAAGGGACCTGCCTTTTTTCATTTACCTCGCCACTTCAGACGTAGCAATAGCAGCGTTGCTTTGTCAGAAAAGGGAGGATGGGTCAGAAATGCCTATCTATTACCTGAGTCACGCTCTATATGCGTACGAGACGAGATATAACGACATTGAGCGTAATTTCTTAGCATTAGTTTTTACGCTCAAGAAATGTAGGCATTACCTTTTTCGCAGTCAGGTTAACGTCATTTGTAAAAATAACATCCTTAGGGCCATTACGCATAGTCTATACAAAAGTAACAAAATCACTCGCTGGAAGGCTATCACCACGGAGTTCGACCTCCACTACATTGGCCAATCATCCACGAAGGGCCAAACGATAGCCGACTAGTTAACAACTTCACCAATTGACAACCACGCCACTGTAGAACCAGANATATCTCTTGCAGGGTGAATTACCAGCTGCTTTAACGCGCGCGCAAAAAGACGCAACCCGTAAACGCGCTAGGCACTACNTGGCAGTGCGGCCACTGTTCTTACACTATCGCCTGAGGATGNTACGCTCCTTTGATGGTGTATTGCTCACCTGCGTTAACGCAGATCAAGCACAACACATCATTAGCGAGGTTCACGAGGGACTGTGTGGAGGCCACGTAGCACCACGGGCTATGGCCCTAAAAATCCGTCGCTTAGGGTACTACTGGCCATGCATGGAAAGAGATTGTTTGACAAAGGTTAAGACCTGTGACACGTGTCAACGTCACACAAACCTCATCCACGTGTCACCCATAGAGTTGCACACCACATAGATCACATGGCCATTCCAACGATGGGGACTGGACATTATAGGACCCATCACGCCAAAATCTTCTGCAGGACATAGCTTCATCAGTACCGCTACCGAGTACTTCACGAAGTGGGTAGAAGCTGTCCCCCTGCGGAAAATTACATCCCAACAGGTTTGCCATTTCATCTTGGATAACATTGTAACCCGATTTGGTCTCCCAATGACTATTGTGACCGACAATGGGCCACAGTTTAGTAGCGTGGATACCAAATCCTTCTGTGACAACCTAGGCATCAGGCAGTCCTTTTCCTCCCCTTATTACCCGCAGGCAAATGGTCAAGCTGAAGCATCGAACAAGATAATCATCAATTTACTCAAGAAAATGCTCGACGGCAACAAAAGGCGGTGGCATGAGCAGATCCTCTACGTGCTATGGGCATATCGTACTACGTGTAGGACAGCTACAGGCAGTACGCCCTATAGCCTAGTCTACGGATCTGAGGCGGTGCTACCTCTTGAATTGCAAATTCCTTCTCTGAGAATGGTCCTCTCCACCATTATAAATGAGGCTCAACACACCGAGGCTCGAATAATGGACTTGGAGTCATTGGAAGAGAAGCGAATACAGGCTCTTGAGGCAATTGAGAAATATCAGGATAAGCAAAAGCAAAAGCATCATCATAACCTTCAGCAGCGTCCGATCAAGAAAGGAGACTTGGTTCTCAAGGCTGTGCGTGAACCAGTAGGCAAATTCTTTGCAAACTGGGAAGCCCCTTTCTTGGTAACCGACGCATACAGCAACGGAGCGTTCAAATTGGCAGACGTCAACAGCAACGAGTTAGCAAATCCTGTGAATCACATGTACTTAAAGCGGTATTTCATCTAGCGGCAACGACGGTCTCGACAGCATGACGGTACGCGTCCGCTACGACGTAAAACTGGCATCTTTTGCAAGCGTCCGCTACGACGTAAAACTGGCATCTTTTGCAAGCGTCCACTACGACGTTAAACTGGCACTGCTCGTCCGCTACGACGTTAAACTAGCACTGCTCGTCCGCTACGACGTTAAACTGGTAAAACTGACATCCACAGCACGGTCTCTGACACCTTTTTCACGCGTCCGCCACGACACTAAATTGGCACAGGTAAGTAGCCGTCTGCTGAGATGTAAAATCAGCACAAATTTGTCCCTGGGTCATGACATAAAACTGACATCCACAGCACGGTCTGCTGAGACCATAAACCAGCCTTACCACCGTCCGCTACGACGTAAAACTAGCACTTCTTGGTCTGCCCGGACTTTAAACTGGGACCATGGTCTGCTAAGACTTAAAACCAGTGACGGAAGTCTTCCAAGACGGGGTGGTACAGATCGCCACCATGTTCAAGCGAGCGTGATCACTCCTGTACAGTTGCGCAGCAGACGGGGTGGGATACTGAGATAGTCCCAGTATCGCCACCCCATCGGCATCTTACTGATCCCTCGGACAAGCAAGGAGGCATCTTACTGATCCCTCGGAGATGTTGCCACCGCACCCGCTGCAGTGGTCGCAGCTCTGGGAGTTTAGCCTCGTTAGCGGGAGCCCCAACGAAATCCTCGTTGGTCATGGCCCCAAGAGTCTCCACCAATCATCGCTATCGGGCGCCGGCTTCGCAGATTCATCTGGCCGGTTCCCGGTGCAACCAGTGAGGTGCACTGTGTCTGTTGCCTTTTGTCGAAGATATGCAGTGCCAAATCATCAGGATTGGCGGCTCCGCCCAAGTGCTCCAGCTCAACATTTGCAGTTCGTTAGCTCCAGCTAAAACTAAACAGCATGGGCTCCAAGAAACCCCGTCTTTTGTCCATAAGCAATGGCGTCCTCTGTTTCATTTTGTGGTTGCAGGCTGCTTAACTTCGAGGATGTCATTCAAAGGTGCGTCCATCTGAGCGGCGAAGTACAACAGCGTGCTGAAATGGCCGCTCAGGTTTGCCCACCCACTCCGCTTTGCACATTTCTTCCTGACACGCATCTAACCTTAATCCTTATTTCCTTCCTCCCCACCACCCAGTTCCCATACGCAGCTTTGCTTTTCATACACACGCTAGCAGAGACATCGCAAAAGTGATGCGCAATGCTCCTTTTGCACGCATTCCTGCTACAATTTGTAACAGAGATATCTCAGATTTGACGTGCAACGCTCGTCTGAAAGCATTCCTGTTGACATAAATAAACACACCGTTTGCATCTTCCCCGAACCTGTTTCCAGTTATACCCTTCCTCTCATACTCGCCAGCCTTCCTTTTACGTAAACAGAGCAACACCTGAGTAGTCATGGATGAACGTTGTTCTTGCTTCTACCAATCCGGTGTTTCGCATTCTTTGTCGACGTTTTTCGGGTAAGCCCTCTAATCATCAACAAAGAGGGGCCATTGAAACACCGTGAAAATTACGGATCGGCCTCAGGCGAAGATTCGTAATTTGAGCGAGAACGCGCCTCGAATTTGTCTAAGGACAAGTTTACGCTCTATCACGCACGGCAGCGTGATGAGCGTAATAAGCTCCAAAACAGTTGAAGGAAAAATCCAGAGAGGCACGACGAGTTGGCACTTTTTCTTGCGTCGCATACATAAGTGGCCTTTACGCTCGTTACGCGGCGGTGCGTACCAGTGCGTGGGTCATGATTCAACTTGCACGCTCCTTACGATCCACCACGCGCCGCTGCATGATAAGCGTAAGTTATGCATTATTTACGCTTTATCACGCGCAGTTGTGTGATGAACGTAAGTTGTACTTCGTTTACGCTTCACCACGCACGGTTGCGTAGTGAGCGTACGTTACATTTACGCTTTGCCACGCACAGCTGCGTGGTGAGCGTAAAACGATCTTGAACTCATTGTTTTTACGTCAGTGCGCTCACACATGCAACACAAAGCGAATGAGCGCAAACGCAGCCGAGACATGCCTATCATGGGCCTAATCTTTACACCCACAGCACGCAATTACACGCACAGCACGCAAAAGAGCGTGTTGAGCGTAGTCGCAGTTCGACTTAAAAGAATCGCGTCAACAGGATCCGTGACATTCGGGCCCACATCATCAGGGTTGCGCGTGTCGCGGCCTATAAATACTCCGGCTGACAAATATACAAAGGGGATTTTGGAGAGAGTTGGCCACTGGACAAGAAAATGAACCAGAGCACCAGAGCATTTTTATCGCTTTTTGTTGGCAGCAGATCAAGAGGACAAGAGCATTTTTTGAGCAAGGGAACACTTATCGCCTTGAACAGAGAAACAAGAGCAACCTTTTGGTAATCACTGCAAACACGATCCTTTAGCAGAAACAGAACGCAGCACGCCTGAGTCCTAACAGCAGATCTACCTGAAGTAAAGAAGCAGAATGGGAATTGCGGGATCGTCTCGCCCAGTTAGCAAGTTCTATCGTTCAAGAGAGCGATAGACTTCAGAGCTTGACCATTCCTGCACCTAAGCTTTGGGCCTACAAGGTAGATCAGACTTCTGTCCAGACAGTTTTCTTGTTGTTTTGTGCTCATTTTGTATCCAATTGTTGGGGGTTTTCTCCCATTGTAACGTAATATATACGCAAGTATACATCTGATCCAACATTGAAACATAGATCATTGATCTTTGCGACATCCACTTGTTTTTTCTCTCCCGATTTGCATCTTTCCGACGTTTTAGCATTATCTTCGTAGCGATCCATCTACGTCGTTGTCTCCCCGTTTTACGATCTCTCGCAACAAATCATGTCACGCAAAAATCCGTAATCATCATCGCTTTTACTGACCCGTAAGTCCCTGTCTGATCGACAAGACCGTTCAGGGCACCGCGGATTCGTTTTTCCAGCTTAGCCCTCGCGCGGATCCGTGGTTAAAGCTGTGTACAAGGAATTTCGGTCGGTATTTCCAGCTGCCGACGTTTTTTGTCGTTACAAAGGGTAACAACAATGCCGACAGCCTACAAAACATCGTCCTCGTAGGAAAATACCCCTACAGCAGCAAAGGCTACAGCGTCGCAAAGTGAGTGCCTCAACTAGCATGGTTGTTTGAGAATGCAAATTCCGACACACGCGTAGCAAAGCTCACCATGTGAAAGGCTTCGATAGGCAAGTCAAGACTCTCAATGGATGTAATATAGCTCATCCTACGGAGGGGACACCCGCCTACAGGAGGTTGAAGAACAGTGCCAGTCAGGGATGAAAACACAAACGAGCCTCTCAGAGCACTCCGATGAGAGACCCAGCTAAACATCATCTCTGCTCTCTTCCTTAACCTCCGTGGCACCAATGCAACACCCTCGAGCATGGCCAGGAAACATCTCAGTACTCACCAAGTGATAGCCTCAGCATTTCACCCGCTGTGGTGTTTTATATTCTTTGCTGACGTCCATCGAAACTGTTCTCCAGATGTTGACAAAGAGGTGCCAATGAAACACCCTAAAAGAAAATGCGGGATCATTCTGGCTTCACCAGGGTCTTACAGTCTACACAAGCATAACAGCAGTCCATTGAGAAAAGAACGTTCTGAGTCTAGGATGGCCAGTTCATTAAATTTTTGACTTTAGGCATGGGTGAGTTTCATACCAACTCACCCGCCCACCAAAGTAGTCTGAAAAACCGGCACACTACTCATAAATGGTGTCCAGAATCAGTGACAGTATTCTAGATGCACGAGAGAAGCAGTTCAGCATGTTTTCTAACTCACAAAGCGTGCTACGCTATGATGTGTAGCGTAGTAAGCCTCAAGAAACAATAGCGGAACAGGATGTTACGCTACGCACTATCACATGGTGTAACATAGCAACAACTTCACTGTTCGCTCCCCTCACCCAACTTCAAGTTCTGTAGTGACCTCTCTTTTTGTAAGGAAGTGGTAGACCATGTCTACTGCTACGCTATGCTGAGCTACATGGTGCAGCAAGGTGTAGCAATCCTACGAAAAGGGGCATAAGGCAGTTCGAAAGGTGAAATCAGCAAAGTGTGCAAAACTTGCATCTTAGGGGAATTTTTTGCAGATCAGTGAAGCTACCACGATCAACGCCAATCGCTATGCTATGTAGCATAGCATCACATAACAAATACGTGACATATAGCGAGACACGCGGTAAGAGGCTACATCATGCCAAGCAAGTCATGTCACAAAATATAGCACGACATGAAGGTGGTTGTGTGACACCAATGCACTCCACCTCAATTGAGTCATTGTCACATGCCTCTAGGGGCTGGCAGCATAGTCACGATGTAGTAGGATTGTAGTTATTGCTCGCATCGCAACAATCTGGCAAGCCCAACGGTTACAAATGGCTCAGGTAGCTCCAGTGAGGAGGTGGAGGTCTGCAACACGTAATATTCAAATGGTCACCTTTGCCTACCTTCCACCCTATAAATAGCCCATCAAACAGCATGTACAAGGAGGCGGTCCACAAAAAAAAATACCTACAATCTTACATTAAGAAAAGAGAAAAGGGGAGACCAGCAATCTATAAAAAGGAACCTCTCTCGGTTGGTGAAAAGGTCAGGGGGGTCTCGTCCTACCACCTTGGTAAGATCTCACCGGCATTGTATATACGTGGAGTCTATGCCCAAGTGCATAGCTATTTTTATATTCCCCAGTACACTTTGGTCACCCCAGGGACTTTCTGCACTCTGTCACATCATGCAACCAACTGTGCCACTTCCTGACCAGACAGATTTATAGCTCTGAAGTGGTGCATGTTCGTAACTGTACCTTATATTACTTCTTATTTACTGTCTGGCTTCCTTGTATTATTTTCTGTTTTGTTTACCTTCAAGAATCATCTCATATCATTTTCGCACTTACATTTATTTATTATTTCACATCATCGTTGCATTTTTAGTCCCTTTCTTTTCCTGCTGCAAGCACCACCCCGAAACTCATACAGTTTATATTGCAAAAGGCTATATTGACGCTGATGTAAGTCCTTGTCTGATCGACCAAACCATTCATAACACCCCGTGTTTGCATACATCTAGCACCGCCCTCCCGTGAGCACGAGGTCGGAACTGTTGTGTCCACCGACCTTGGCGTTATTCCAGCCGTCGACATTTTCGGTCACTAGACTAACCCAAAACTCATGCGAGGGCCTTACTAGAAATGGAGATGGGATTCCCAGAATGGTCTTGTCGATTGAATAGGAACTTACATGGTTCTATGTCAAGTGAGTGCTAAAGGTGTTACATGGTGTTATCGAATGGGCACTAGGGCTAGCTAGGCCAATGTGTAGTAAGGTATCCTAGCCTAAAAATGGGTGTGAATGTGAAAATGCATGCAAGAAAATAAGAAAATGCAACTACTATGCTAAATGTCAAAGAAAAAAAGCTTGAAAATGTAACAAAACTTGAGAACACAAGTGCACCACCTCAAATGGAGAAGTGTAGTAATTGCAAAAGAGAGGTGAGAGTGGTACATGATGTATAGATAGGTGTAGTAGTAGTGTAGTAATGTATTCATAGTCTTTGAAGCATCTAAGCTATGAAACTACCAACTACCATAGAGTCTAAACCTACTAGGTTGAAAACAATGGTGTTTCATGGGCCAAAGTGGTGAACTACATGCTAAATGATGTGCACTATGAAACACCATAAAAACTTTGAGGCCTCGATGATTCGGAAAAATCTAGCGACTCAGGCAAGGAGTCACAACAAGGCGCAGCACAATACAAATGAACTTCAGAAGACAGAACAAAACAATGGGTGCACAGCGACAAGCCTTCAACTTTGCAAGTTTTCTATGTTTCAAAAATCTCAACATTTAGCATACTATGCTACATTACACAACATAGCATAACGCCACGTTACGCAGTGTAATATCAAAGGCAGTCCACTGTAGCATCAAAGATGGCAAACATTCAAAACTACACCTTGAACGAAATCCATGAATCCATCATGGAGGCCCATCTACTGGAAATCTTCAAAGGAGCAGTCAACGATTTTATCAAGTCTAAGTTGTACTACCTCGCACCCCTTTCCCTCAGCCAAGCCTTTGCTCAGACCAAGAGCATCCAGGATGTAGCGTAGGCTAGTAAGGATTCGGCATATGTGGTCCACAAGAATTCCCATAGTAAGGGTAAGGATAAATTCAAAGCCACGACAACGATAGTAGAAAAAGTTGCTGAGGGGGCCAAGAGGAAAAACAACAACAACAAGAAAATGACTGTGGAGCCTACTGAGCAGACAACTAGCTCAAATGGCACCAATCAAGAAGATCCTTCTGCCCCCAAAGCACCTCCACAACCGAGGCCAAAATTTGAGTGTAAGGATCACTCAAATTACGTAACTCTACCTGTGAAGCCTTCATAACTTCTGAAGCAATTACTGGGAACTGGTCATATCCAACACAAGCCGGTGTCTAAGGAGGCTCTGAAACGTCATAGAAGCCATTGTGAGTTACTCAAGAACCCCTCCTTGGCCCAACGTAATGAACCGCTTGTTCCCAGGAACTTTAGGCTAGACTGATTTTGTGACTACCATCAATTGTGTGGTCATGACATAGATTACTACAGGGCGTTGAAAGATGACATTCAACGTATGATCGATCAAGGTGACCTGATCTTAGACAGCAATAGTCCAACTCGCCCGGAAAACCAAGTCATGCATGTGTACCAAGACCCGTTAAATGCAAATAATGCAGGGTACACAATTAACGTGGTAGGAGTAGAGGGTGATAATCAGGCATAGCCGAAATAGCCTTTCATGTTGCGAACGCATCCTCGATCTCCTCAAATAACGGATCCATTAGCATTGACAAGTGATGCTCCAAGGCAACCTTTTATCCTTTGAGCCCCTTCTCAGATAACTTCTCAACAGCCTGCTGTTGGTAAGGCCACGGCCCAGCCCATGCCTACGCCTAAGACACCCTTTGTCATTAGGCTGCCAAAACCATCAACCATCCCTCCTATGCAGAGGCAAACCTCCAAGCCAACTTCCCGATCCCAACTTAACAAAAAAGGAGAAGGAGGTATGACAACTGGTATAGCCAAGGACCATCTTACGTTGGGGTTTCCCAAGCCTAAACCTCTTACTTCTGTACCCTTGGCCCCATTTTCTAAAAATGAGGAAGTTATGCAAATGCAACCATCTCCTCCTAGCCAAAAGAAATGCAATCCTTAACCAAGTTTCACTCCTCCCCGAGAAATTTTTCTCTTTGGACGAATGGAAGAGGAAAAGGGTGACAAGCAGCCAGATCATGGGCAGGATCTCTTCAATGCCTTTATGCAAGTCAAACAAGCTCTAAAACAAAAAAATACAACATTGATCCTTTACGACTTACTCATGACGTCACAGAAACATCGTGAGGCTATGGCTCGTATGCTAATGTCTATACCCATGAACGAAAGCCTGTCAGTGAATGAAGAAGAGATTCGTTCCATTATGCTTCTTTCGCAGCTAAGAAGCCTAGGCCTTCCCTATTGACCTTTCATGATGAATCCATTAAGGATGACCCAGAAAAGAGTTAGGTGACAATGGTGTCCATGTTCATCACCATCTAGGTTGGCCAACATCGGATCCCGAGAGTGCATGTAGATGATGGGACGACGGCTAATGTCATCCCATATCCCATAGTGGATAAGCTAGGCCTGATCGATCATATCAGTCCTAAGACAACGTCGTGTCTAAAGTTGTTCAACAAGGCACTAGTGAAAGTCAAAGGGATGGTTCACATCAACTTTGTGGTAGGGGAGCAGTTCCCCACAAACACAACATTTATTATCATCGAAGAGATGCCTGGCTTCAACTTGATCCTGGGGAGGTCTTGGTTGGCTCAACTGAGGGAAATTTCATCACCTATGCATCAAGAGATTCATCTGCCCTATGCAAGAGGAGAAGTGGTCATCCATGGTGATGAAATAACCCCTCAGGCTATTAATAACATAGAAATAGAATAGGGGTCAGAAATCGAAATGCCCGAAGATCAGTCCCCTGTCCAAATACTCGAACAAGCCGAAACAGTGGCTGATGACAGCCTAACTTGGGCTGAACTACCATTCCAAGAGGAAGATTGTGATGTGAAGTAAAAGGATCATAAATCCCCTCACCTTTATGCATCACGAAAAATAAAAGTAATCATGAAGCAATTACACGTACTTTTTCATCAGTTATCCTATTTTTTCTTTACAAACACTAATCACATTTACGCATATATCTTTACGATTCCACCAAGTGTTCTCATTTACGCTTATGCTTATTTTTTACGCTTCCACCATCTATCTTTGTTACTCTTAACTTTATCTAAAACTAATCATGTACGCTTTACGCTTCAATTATCCATGGCCTGAAATGGCCTAAAACTAACCGCACCCAACCATGGCTTAAAACTAGCGACTTGGTGTTATTTATTTTATTCTTTCATACATATGTCCAGGGCCTGAAATGGCCTTAAACTATCCAGAGCCTAAAATGGCCTTAAACTATCCATGGCCTGCAATGGCCTTAAACTACCTATATAAATCATAGTTTACGCTTGAACTAGTTAAAGGCTCGAAATGGCCTAAAACTAGTTATCTTATTTACGCTTTGCACCTAAATTATCTAGTAGCTTGCAATGAATTTAAACTAGTAACTTCATTTATGCTACATGCTTAAAATTATCTGCCATTTCTCATAGCATCAAAACCTATTTATTTACGCTTTACATAAAACGAAAAAAGTAAAAGAACATTAACTCATACCAAATTTGCATTAAACTGTCAAAGAAAAATATTGTCTTTCCCATCATAAAAAATGAATTGTGGCTAGTACAGCCACACTATGCATCTCCTTTGTCCCCACTATCGCCCGTATCCCTCAGCTCAATCTCCACTCCGAGCAATTCATCCTCATAGGGGCCACCTTTTTCAGGTGGCATTTCTTCGTGAAAGTGGCCCTTCCTGCCAGGCTCCTCTATATGAGGTCATTTTCCATGGTGTTGATCATCACCATTATGCTCTGTCCTCTACAAACCCTCTCTATGAAGATCGTCATCATCGTTATGTTCGTCTCGCTGAGGAACCTCCTCAAGTCATTCCTACAATTAAACATAACACGCATATTGACATTGCAATCAAAACTAGGTATGAAAAAAAAGCATAATAAAATAACAGCTCACCTGTGATAGTCCTGCATCAATAGCAAACAGGATTTTTTCTATGCCAACCCACAGATGTTGCATAATTTCATCCTCAATAAGCTCAGACCAAACCCCATCTCCTAGATTAGCTTTGGCCTTGACCTTCCCTTTCTCCATAGGAGTCCATCGGGGTGGTTCAGGGAAGAAGGAAGGGATGGTTATCTCCCCCCCAGGAAGAGTCATTTCCCTTTCTAGGGAGGCACTTACCTTCACTTGCTCTTGGAACTTCTCAAATGCACTGGAAGCACAAATAACGTCGAGGAAGAGTCGAAGAGATTGAACCGCGATGGAAGAGTCCCTGTAATGTTGACGATAGGTAGTGCATTCCCGCTTATAGATATATTTGTGATCTTTCTACATCTGCTGCCATTCTTGCACACTTGCGCTAAAGTCCTTCCAGTCTTGATTTTTCTGAGCTAGGAGATCCATTTGCATCCACTGCTCGACCAGTTTAGGGCTGGTGTGGACACTATTTTGGATGAACGTCCAATAACGGGCATAGTCTACAATAGTTGTCTACTAGTCCTCGTTGCCTGTTTCCTGAGCTTGCAAAAATTCGTTCCGCGATCTCAAATCTCCCACTTCATCACCTAGAGCCACCCTCTCCTTCTTCGACCTTTGCAATCTCTTCCAAAGGTCTTCGTTTACGCTTTGACATTTCCATAAGGAGTGAGTTGAGTGTATAGCACATTTATGCATCTCATCGTAAATGTTGTGTGACACGACGGTTGCTTCTGATGAGGGTTCGGTGGTGTCTAGATCAATAGGCTCCGACGGATCCCATCTGAGTCAAGCTCCTAATAACATAAAATGGTGGTTAGGCATAATTAGGTAACATAATACCATAATGAAACAACTTCTGTGTAATGATCGTGGTGTACCTGCTTCAGGATCGATTTACTCCAAAAGATTGATCATATCTTGGACCACCCATTCCATAAAGGTGAATTTATCAGGAAATTCACCCCAAGATCGAGTCACCACTGTTGAAAAGTGTACATCCTAGTCACCTATTATGCAGAACAAGTTCCATACAAGGACATAATTGAAACATTATGATGACCAATATAACCTTTAGAAGCAATTTCCTAGAGTTGAGTGCACTATAAAAGTTAGCCTCATAGAGTCACAAATCATTTACCTCTTCTTGTCTGGGCCTCTTCTTGTCTGGGCAAAAATGACTTCGGCATCTTCCACTGTTGCTTCCTTCTCGAGTAATGGAACCTGCATGCTGCTCACCTTGTTGACTATAGCCTCTTCTTCCAAGGCCGGGGCCTCTTCCTCGTGCTGCAAAACCATAGTCCCTGTTTCAGGGGTTAACCTTTCCACAGCCTTCTCCTTCGTTGTTACACAACATTCTCAGTTAACATAGAATTTTTCTCTAGTTCAATAAATATTATACGATGCAAAAGTATCTATACATAGCATAACTATAATTATTAGCACATTTCTTTGCTTACCTACTCGAGGATTACTCCTCCGAAACCTGACTTGCACCTTCTACCTCGCACCACTCGATGGCTCAATGGGCTCCTCAGTCAAACAAGGCTTCTTCTGGGACATCGACGAGTCCACTATCTTAGCTACCAGGTTCTCCCCCCTCGATGCATCACCAGTATAGGAAGGGAGCACCCCACCCATGTTGTCTTGACCCCACGTTCAAGGTGCTGCCATGTTTTTAGTCATTACAGACAACAACTCCCCAATTCCTTCAGGAGGATCTTGCAACTGGATAGTGCTAAAAACATGGGAAATCCATGGTTTGGAAAACTGGCTGTGGTCCTACTGCACCCAGACTCCATTTCTTTGGACTACCAAAAACTTGACAAAATTCTGGAGGCAAGGTATGAAAAAGGAAAAATGCACATTGAAACAGGATTCAAGCTTCTTGCGAAGCTTGACCATTTCAATGCGCAGGCCCTCTTTGGACTACCAAAAACTTGAAAAAATGCTAGAAGAAAGATATGAAAAAGGAAAAATGCACATTGAAATGGGATTCAAGCTTCTTGCGAAGCTTGACCATTTCAATGTGCAGGCCTTCGGCAAAATAGCTGGCCCAATTAAATCACGTCCCCTCCTCCATCACCTCTCGCATAATTTGGGCCTGCTCGATAGTGAGGAATCTCCCTTGGGAGAGTATCTTGGGGAAGGCCCAGGCTTAAAAAATAGTTAAGCCAAAGTAATAAAAATTAGACAACTTCACATATCATCAGTAACTGATAACATCGATATAATTCATCATCATAATGAAGTTTACGAAGTCCGAATGGCAAAGGAAACAGAGGGACTTTCCTTTGCACGTTTGCAACAGTGAGGGAAGGGTCCAAGGTCCATTTCCTATCTAGCCATCTGAGATTTCAACATCTAGAAAAGAATTCGGCATAGCAGGTTAGGAATTCTAGGATTTCGAATGCTAGTTGTTCAATGACAGTGGCCCACACGTTGCTAATAGAAGTAAATTCACTTATAGCCCTTTCAGTCAATGACAATGTATCATTATTTCGCAGGAGACCACTATCATTGATGCAAAACCTACACCATAGATAAAATCCTTTACACTCAACGTAAATTACATACTACAACATAGTGAGACAAGACAAAATAGAAGAACTTACCCGCTGGCATAATACACAGTGCCAGGTGGATTCTGGAAGTAAGTTGTGAGATGACGGGCCATGAACAAAGTATTGTAGGCATGATAACAGTTGAATCTGGGCATCTCCCAGATCCAGCTCAAATGCCTCAAACCTCTGGCACTCTATTCGTGGTCTTGCACCCACATAGTTTCAATTGTGCTGTCTATCAAGAATGCCAAGACGCTCTATGTTGAACCAACCAATAGCATCTCTAAAATAGCAGCAGCTACATCGCCTAGTAGATGCGACCAAAAGATTATGGTGTAATTACCGAGCAAAAACTGCAAGAATCCCCCCATGCCCCTTTGGAACCACACTGCCTCCTCCTTTATAAGAGCATGAGGAGGAGGAACATTGGCCGTGGAAACATGCATGCAACATGGAATGCCCACGATGTCCAAAATGATTAGGATGGGCTTTAACATAATACTGTACAATGAAAACATATTACTATTAGATAAAACATTTATACATGAACATTCATCACGCTACATTAGGGTTCTCCTAATTCCTAGAAAATTACAGATTCCACTGGAAAACGCATTGCCAGAACTGCCCAAACCCTTGCAATAGTGCAAGGTCTATCCCTGACAACGACGATGAAAGCAACACTGTGTATTACTCCAATGTAACATCTAATTATTATAAAAATAAAGGAAAAGAAAACAAAACCCTGATTATGCTACCCACAGGTACAATACTTAGATTTTTCGATTATACACTACGTTTTCTCAGCATTACTCAACATTACCTAAACCCTTGTAACAATATGAGGTTCATCTCCAACAATGAAGAAAAAGGTAATATCACAAACCACAATAAGCTAGTCCGTGTAAATAGATATTAACACTCAACACAACATATGATTTCAAGAAAATAACATACAACCATGATGCTACAACAAATATAACAGTAGTGAAAAAGGGTGGACGATGACTTACCAGTTAAGTGGGGTAACTTCCCAAGCCTCAACTTTGGCCTACGAAACCCGCTACAGACCCTCCTGCACTTCGTCAATCCTTGCCAGTTTAGCATTCTTCCCTTTGACCTTTGGTGCCATAGTTGCAATTGAAAGAGTTTTTGTAAAATCATCTTTTTATGCCTTGCTTCCACTCCTTTGCTGCTATAGCCAGATCCAAACTCGTGATATCTGTAATCTATTTTGAGTATGAACCACCGGTTTATAAACAAAATGCTTGAAAATAACTTTTCTTTCTGCCCAATCAATGTGGAAATTTCAAAAAATGCTGATGTTAGTATGACATGAAACGCGAAGATCAGGGCATTAATTTCATGGATATCGTGTAGATCACGGTCCAAAATGACCCTAAACTAATACATAATTTATCATCTCGTAATCCAGCAGCATTAACTATGGTCTATAAAAAAATTCAAATTTTACGACAGGCTAGACATGCCATGTTGCATCTTTCATCTTATTTCATACGCTAGCATCTAGGAAGCCGAGCTCGTCATTGTTTTACAGACCAGGCATATTTGTAATGATCCACTAAGACCTTAAACTGGAAGCCTCTTTAATATGAAACCCTAATGCAATGAAAACAAAAAAAAAACTCTTATCGTTCAATAGATTGGCAGAAAAACAATGTAACAACTTCTTTTTTTGGCATTTTTTGCAGGGCGATTCGCAAATGAACGCAGCCTTATCCGCACCATTAACCTTAATAGGCCAATATGGAAAGATCATTAGACAGCTTAATTACACGCTGATAGAAATAGACCCTTCCCTTTGTGACACAACTATAGCAACATCGAAAATATTCCCAAATTGGCCAGAACATCTGGCCCGAACTCTAGACTTGGAGGCTGGTGATGTGACCGAGGACCCTCTCGACAAGGTCCCTATGGTTACACACAAAGGAAAAAATAAAACTCTTAGGGTTAGTTTCCTCCTAGACCAACAGACACAGTGTGGCATAATGCAGGTGCTCCAAAATAACACTGCTGTATTTGTGTGGTCATACGAAGACATGCCGAGATTAGACCTAAGATTAATACAGCATAACATAATTTTAGACCCATGCATCAAAGCATTTTGATAGAAGGCATGAAAGATCAAGCCCAAAATCATACTAGCAGTGCATAATGAAATCACTAAGCTATATCAGGATGGTTTCATTCATATAGTTGATTACTCAGACTGGGTGTCCAACATCATAGTTGTTACTAAGAAAATGGAAGGCATACGCATCTGCATAGACTTCCAGGATCTGAACAAAGCCACGATTAAGGACAATTTCCCATTACCGAGTATCAACCAACTAATCGATACAACAGCTGGTCATGCACTTCTATCCTTTATGAATGGTTTCTCAGGTTATAATCAAATTTGTACTAACCCAAAACATCAATTGACCACAACATTCATGATGCCCTAGGGAACCTTATGCTATACTATGATGCCTTTTGGGCTAGAAAACACCAGGGAAACGTATCAACGAGCCATGACATACATCTTTAGCCACTACCTCTTAGGGAGATTGAATGACTACATAGATGATATAGATGTCAAGTCTATAAAGTTGGAAGATCATTCAGAAGACTTGGAGTTAGTCCTTAAACGATGTCTCCCAAAGAAATATGTATTTGGAGTCAAAACCAGATGCATGTTGGGTTTTGTAGTATCAAAGACTGGCATCTGAGTCGATCCTGAAAAGGTTAAAGCCATTGTCGATTTATCACCATCTACAAACCTTAAGAAACTATGTGGGTTACAGGGTAGACTACAATTTATCAGGCGGTTCATCTCGAAGTTAACAGATAAATTACATTCCATGCAACACCTTCTTAAGAAGGGTGTTAATTTTGAATGGACCGATGACTGCCAATGTGCATTCGATGACTTAAAAAGGAAGCTGCAATATTTACCAATGATTTTCCCACCACAAAGGGATCAACCTTTTTACATTTATCTAGCTCACTCAGACATGTCCATAGCTACATTACTTTGCCAAAAAAGGAACGATGGATTAGAAGCCCCTATCTATTACCTTAGTCAAGCTCTATTTGCGTACAAAACAAGGTACAATGAAGTGGAGCATAACTTTTTGGCATTAGTTTTCACACTTAAAAAATGTAGGCATTATCTTTTCCGTAGTCAGGTCAACATAATTTGTAAAAGCAACGTTCTGTGGGCTATCTCAAACAACTTATATGAGAGTAGTAGGATAGCTCATTGGAAAGCTATCACAACCGAATTTGATTTACATTATGTTGGCCAATCGTCCACCAAAGGTTAGGCTATAGCTAACCAACTAGTGACATCGCCTATTAAAGATCAAGCTACAATAGAGCCAGAATTCCTGGATGAACATGTACATAGTTTAAGCCTTGTGTCGACAGGTCTCGAAGTGACGTTATACTTCGATGGAGCTTCAACTACTAGAGGTGGTAGTGCTGCCATCGTTATTATGCTTACCCCTGAGGATGTGCACCCATTGGCTTACCGCCTAGCCTTCCCTTGTATGAACAACATGGTAGAGTATGAGGGGCTCCTTAGAGGATTGTTGATAGCCAGAGAACTCAACGTTCAACACTTGGCCATTCGAGGTGATTCGATGCTCGTCATCAATCAAATCACAAGAGTCTACACCTACAAAGTTGTGCATCTATAGCCCTACTAAGATATGGCTAAAGATCTCCTAAAAAAATTTGTGACAATCAATGCCCAACACGTGCCGCGTAACAAAAACGCTGTGGTCGATGCACTCGCAACACTGGCACTAAACATGCCACCACACTTGTTTGCCACTTGGCCCACTTTAATGATGGAATGTATAGATCCTATCATTCAATTGGCATAGATTTCTTCATTAAACATGGGGGGGAATGCTAGAATGGTATGAAAACATTAAGACTTACATTTTGCATGGAAAACCACCACACGAGCTAACGCATACACAAAAGGATGCAATGCGCAAGCGTAATAGGAAATACGTTATCATTCGAGACAGTACTCTCTGTAGACCCTCTTTCGATGAGGTATTGCTCACCTATGTTAATAATGATCAAGCACAACAAATAGTTAGTGAAGTCCATGAGGGGCTGTGTGGAGGACACGTAGCACCGCAAGCCATGGCCACTAAAATCAGATGCCTAGGGTACTATTGGCCATACATAGAAAGAGACTGCCTTACCAAAGTTAATATGTGTGATACATGCCAATGTTATGCTAACCTAATACACATGTCGTCAACTGAGTTACACACTACTCAGATTACTTGGCCATTCCAACGATGGGGATTGGATATCATAGGTCCCATTGCGCCTAAATCTTCTGCAGGACATAGCTTCATTATCACCGCCATCGAGTATTTTACAAAGTGGGTTGAGGCTATTCTCCTATGAAAGATTACATCTCAAAAGGGTTGTCATTTCATCTTAGATAATATTGTAACCAGATTTGGGCTCCCTATGACTATTGTGACTGACAACGGGCCACAATTTAGTAGCACAAAAATGAAATCTTTTTGTAATAATCTTGGTATCAAGCAATATTTTTCTTCACCTTATTACCCATAAGAAAATGGTCAAGTAGAAGCAACAAACAAGGTAATTATCAATCTACTTAAGAAGATGCTCATCAATAACAAAACATGATGGTATGAAAAAATCCTCTACAAGCTATGGACGTATCATACGACGTGTAGAATAGCTACAGATAGAATGCCCTACAGCCTAGTCTACAGATCCAAAGCAGTGTTACCCTTGGAATTACAAGTTCCCTCATTGTGGATGGTCCTCTCCATAGCTATAAATGAGACTCAACACAATGATTCTAGATTCATGAATTTAGACTCAATGGAGGAGAAACGCATCCAGATGCTTGACACCATCGAAAGATATCAGGACAAACAAAGACAGAAGCATCAGCACAACCTGCATCAATGATCGATCAAGGAAGGAGACCTAGTCCTCAAGGCCATTCATGAACCAATAGGAAAATTCTCCACAAACTGAGAAGGCCCTTTCTTGGTCATCGGCTCATATGGCAACAGAGCATTCAAGTTAGCGGATATCGATGGCAACGAGCACCCCAACCTAGTGAATCATCTGTACTTGAAGCGGTATTACGTCTAAACATTGACTCAGCTCAAACACAAGGTAATAAACATCCACTATAATGTAAAAATTGCAAATTTGTACACATCTACTATGACATAAAACTGGCACTTCTTGCACACATCCACCAAGACGCTAAACTAGCAAAGTTTCCGACCGTCCGCCATGATGTGAAAATGGCAAGGTAAGCATATGTCTGCTGAGATGCTAAACCAACATAGACTTGTCCCTGGGTCATGACATAAAATTGACACCCATAGCACAGTCTTCTAAGACCATAAACTAGCTCTTCCACCATCCTCTACGACGTAAAAATAGTAGGTTTCAGTCTGCCCAGACATTAAACCAGGACCACGGCTTGCTGAGGCTTAAAACTAGCAACAACAGTCAACTTGAACTCAAAACTAGAACCTGTTAATAGATAATACACAAAGAAAGTGAGCATGGTCACTCTTGCACTGCATCCCTACCAGATGGAATGGGTAAGACGTTGGAACAGACGCAACACTGCTACCCCTCCAGCATCCTACTGATTCCTCAGACAGGCTGAAAGGCATGCTACTAACCCCTCAGAGATGTTGCTACAACAACCGTTCTATAGTTGAAACTCCTGGGATCAACTTCATTGCTTGGGGCCTTGAAGAAACTGTGGTCATCCGTAGTCTCAGCAGCCTCTATCCATCGCTGTCGCCAAACTCCGACTTAGCAAATTCATCTGACTTGTTCTTTGCCTAGTCATTTGAGCAAGATGAATCTGGCTATTGACTACAGCTCCATGAACCATGACATCAACATTGGGACCCTTTCTCCTTGTCACGATCCCTGTTTCATGGCCTACACCCTCCTTTTCACTTTGGACGGCACTTGTTTCAATAGCCTCCCTCCTTAGTGATGAGGACAATTACTTCTACACTCTACTCTCTGTTATGTTTTGCAGGTTACTTGCTACAACAGCATTGATTAAGAATGCATTCATTAGAAGGTGAGGTGTAACGGCATCCTGAAGTGGTTGCTCAGACTAGCCTGGCCACTTAGGAGTGCAAACCCTACCTCTCCCTCCTTCGGATGCATTACTTCATTTTCTTCTCCCTTTATCCTCACGACTGCCTTTACCCCCTACTTTTCTTGTATAGAGCATGAAAATTCAATCAAATTCTTTCACATCATCATGTCCATGAACTAGCGTAACGCAACTCGCCTAGTGGAATGTAGTTCAAAAAAAAAGGTGGAAAACGTTTGACAAAATGGATGTAAAACAACTCATCCAGGCCACATGGGCATAACACAAGTCATCCGCACAAGCCCTTCATATATAATATGATGGCGTAACCTCTCCAAAATACATTCATAGAAAGACATAATGACTTGTTCATGAAAGTTTCATGTTCACATGCTTGAGTCTTCCCTGAACCTCCCTCCTCTTACTTCTGTAAAATCCCTTCTATGCTTTCTTCCCTACCCTACCTTTGCACTTCCAGGTTTGACAAAGTGACATTTAAGCAATCTCTGATGGATGCTATTGGTGCCTTTACCTCTCTGGTATTTTGTATTCTTTTTCGACATCTTTTGGGCAAGCCCTCTAAACGTCAAGGAGGGGCCATTGAAACACCATAAAAATTTTGAGGCCTCGACGGTTCAAAAAAATCTAGCGACTCAGCCAAAGATTCATGACAAGACGCAACACAGTACAAATGAACTTCAGAATATAGAACAAAACGATGGGTGCATGGCGGAAAGCCTTCAACTTTGTGAGTTTTCTATGTTTCAAAAATCTCAATATTTAGCATACTACACTGCATTACGAAACATAGCGTAACGCCATGTTATGCACCGTAATATCAAAGGCAGTCCACCGCAGCATCAAAGATGGCAAACATGCAAGACTTCGACAACCCAGCAAAAATCTCAAGGCTTACTACGCTGCATTACGAAACATAGCGTAATGCCATGTTATGCACCGTAATATCAAAGGTAGTCCACCGCAGCATCAAAGATGGCAAACATTCAAGACTTCGACAACCCAGCAAAAATCTCAAGGCTTAAACAATGATCTACAGCATGCCATGCATTTCAGCAGGTTTTCTTTCTTGGTTAAGGGGCCTATTACGCTGCGTTTTCTAGTGCGGCGTAATAAAACCCTAGAAGAATTGATCGAAGACAGAGGAAGAACGATGACAACACTTCCATTTTTTGTAGGTTCACTATTTTACGCTGAATTATGCTATGAGGCATAATTTAGCATGATGCAGTGTAATCTAGCATGGTGCAGCGTAATACAAACAAAGATAAAAGTAGTATAATATGAGCATCAACAGTTCATACGTCACGATACACTCTCTAGCGTATCGCAGCATAATCCAAGAATAGCCTATTGCCAAAGCCCAAACAAGGGTGGTTTATGATGCAATACGCAGTGTGGCACCACAAGCTTTAGCAACAAACACATCAGGTCAATGACATTATGCAGGTTTAGGACACGCGTCATCTAAACTACATTTTATCTCCTGACCCTAATCTTATAAATACTCCAGTTGATAAAGATCAAGGTGTGGGCAAAATTTTCTCCTAAGATTAACAGATCTTCTCTGTGGGTGATCTTTTGGCAATATTTGGAAAATTTTAGCAAGGATTGACAAGAGAGCAAAGAGGATTAGTAATCACAATAGTATCGAAGATAATTGGCAAGAACGTTTGGTCAGAAATAGCAGTTTGATGGACATTCTGCTTTAGGACCAACCTCCTTGTACCCAGATCCACCAGAACAAGGTAGATCGACCTTTGCTTGATTCATCTTTGAATAGCCTTCCTATTGTTGGTGTGTACTTTGCTTAAATCGAACTCTGCTTGTAATCATTGTATCTAATATATTTGGTTCGTGAGTTGAATCCTAGATCTTGGGATTTCTTGCGTTCTAAATCTGATCTCTTGTCTTTAATTCACACGAATCTCACAAACCGCTTTAAATCGATTACATCATTTTCAATTATCTTCAAAGTTAACAATATTACATTTTCTCACAAAGAACCATCATTTTGTCATCCAAATATCACAAAGTTTTTATTGATCAAGTAAGTCCCTGTCTGATTGACAAGACCGTTCAGGGCACCTCGGATTCATTTTCTCTCCAGCACGGTCCTCGCACAGATCCGGGGTTAGAACTATGTACACGGACTTTCGTTCGGTATTTCCAGCAACCAACGTTTTCCATCATTGCACACTAGTGATCACAGGTGTTCTGGGATTCTCTAGGATGCCAAATGTGCTTAGGTGTAAGGAGAGCTAGAGTGCTAGTCATGCTAGAAGATCACCAACTTTGCCCACTACTAGATGAAGATGCTATCTTGACAACTTTTGGCTTAACATGTAGGCAAACTAGCCACTAAAATGTGTGCTATGTTGGCTATGCTCTAGAGTGTAGTAGCACTAGCAATCCTAGGAGTTGGAGAATTTTCTGAACTTTTTCTTCTATGCCAAGTCATCTTGATAGTTTCTAGCTTGGAACTTGAGCAAACTAGCCATAGCAGTGTGTACTACACTAGCTATGCTCTAGAGTGTAGTAGGTAGAATGAGAGCGTAGCACAACACTTAGAAAATGTTTTTTGCAACTGTTGTCAAAAATTAGAGAATTTTGCAAAATAGGGTCTATGATACATGCTATGCTGGCTATGCTCAGGAGTGTAGTACCAACTTAGAAGAATTTTTCAAGTTTTAACACTTAGACAAATGTTTAGTTGCAATGTTGAAGCTTGAAATTGGTGGTGTTTCATTCGTCCCTCTTTGTTGAAATCTAGAGGAGTGACCCAAGAGAAATTAACAAAGAATACAAAAAAACATAGTAGACATGACACCAAAATTTCTCATTAGTATCTGATTAGATGACACTTCACCATGCTCAAGTGTGCTAAGAGAATAAAGTATGGCAGGGAGAAGGTTAATAACAAGGACTAAGGGATAGCATGTGGAAGGGATGCCAATTGTGTATGTAGCTGCAAAATGTAGCACCATGATGGCTACTCATCAAATCATGATCCCTCATTGAAATGCTTGTGAGGGAGTCACTGTTCATGGAACGAGGATGGATTACCCCTAAACTTTTGACCTCACATTAGAGTGCTTGTGAGAAGGTCAATGCGGATTCAGAGTTGGACTAGTTGTGAAAATAAAACCTTGCTAATTTTTGTGTGGGAACTTGTTTTATCCTATTCTTATTTTTTCTTATTTTTTATTTATTTTTAAATTTTTTTCTTTTTTTGCAAAATGCTAGCTACAAGATGCTTCTCATCAAATGTATTACATAGCACTCAATAGGCTTTACTTAGAGGCAACTGCATCACATCTATAGGAGAGGTGTTTCCTCCATGTGATGAGTTGCATTACATTTTCTTAGGCTTTGAACAACCCACAAAAGCTTACCATGGGACAAGTTACATTGCATTCATCATGGGTCCTACCATCAATTGAAACAATGGTGCCATGTGCATCAAAGAAGCTTGCAAGGAAGGTGGGAAAGGTAAGGTCGAGAAGGTAAATGTGAGTATGCTATAGTGGAATAACAAGGATGTGCACTATTGAGTCGCTTGGTGAGTTCAACTAAGGACATTAGAGCAATGTGATGCCTTGCTACTGTAATCAACCATGCCTTTGAACAACTACCTCTGGGGTGTTGTCTTGCAAATACAACATAGAGAAAACAAGAGAAAAACCACACAACATGAGAGCTAAAAGTGAACTACTAGTTATAAGGGTGCTATAACTACTATGAATGTTGAACTAGTTGCAATAGCTTACAGTGCCAAAGAAAGAAGGCTAGTGTAGATGCTAGAGCCAGGAGGCTATAAAATCTCCAATAGCTACACCAAAAGCAAGCACCCCAAGGAGGCGAGTAAGGTGGCTGAGGGCAATGGCGATGTAGGTGCTTGAGACTCCACACCAAGGATAGGAACTTAGATATCTAGTAAGATGGTAGGGAGCCATGCTACTGGATACACTTCCAAGCCTAGGAAATGGTGAGGGCTAGAGGATAGTAGTGTTGAGGCTAGATCATAGTACAACTAGGACTCTAGTGGGTGGTGCTAACAGTGAGAACGCCAACCACTAATGACACACCCAAGGCCAATGATGCTATTGGCATAGCCTAGGAGTGGTACTACTGGTGATGGTGCTGATAGCTTTGGAAGGTCAGTAAAATGCTAAGGGTGATGAAGCTGCAAATGTTTAAAAGGATTTTTCTTGACAACATGAACTTCATTTTGGAATTGCAATGCCCCACGCTACCTAGCCCATTGAGATGTGGGTAGAGGATTAAGAATGAGAATTATTTGCAGTCACCTGTCCACAAAACTATGGATGTTAAGACATGCATGCTAAACTACAAACCCAATTTAAGGTCCTAGCAAATCGCATGCTATGCTATTTTAATGTCCCAAGAGACTGTGATGTGCTAATTTTAGGTCGTAGAAGACTATGTGCTAACTTAACATCATAGAAAATGGTGGATTGCAAGTTTAAGATCATAGAAGACCATGCTGTGGGTGCTAGTTAATGTTAGATCCCAAGGACAATTTGTACTATTTTAACATCATAATGTTATAGCCCAAGGACAATTTGTACTAGTTTGATGTCATAGTAGACATTCTATGCGAATATAACATGATAGCAGACATTCTATGCCAATTTAATGTTGTAGTGAATGTTTGCTTACATGGCCTTTAGTCAATGTGAGATACATGTTAGGCATAGTAGAGCTTCATGTACAAGTGGTTTACTAGATTGGCAAACTCATTGTCATCTAGATCAACAAGCTTGAATGCTCCATTGTCATAATCCTTTATGACCAAGAAAGGCCCTTCCCAGTTGGCTAAGAATTTTTCTATAGTTTTGCAAAAAACCTTGAATACCAGGTTCCCTTTCTTAATTGGGTGCTAATGTTGATTGTAGTGGTGTTATCATAGTTTCTTTTCCTAGTACCATTCAATGTAATCAAGTGTCTACATGCATTTCTCATCTATAGAGTTGAGGTCAATGGTTCTCAACTCATTGCTCTGCTTCTCATCAATGAATCTCAAGAGGATCATGTAGAGTGATGGAACTTGTAATTCAAAAGGAAAATTTCATTAGACTCATACAAAAGGCTATATGGTGTCTTACCTATTGCTATTCTACATGTCTTGTGGTAGGCCCACAACATGTAGACCAGCTACTCATGCCATCATCTTTTTCTATTGCTAAGAATCTTCTTCAAAAGGTTGATGATGACTTTGTTTGTGGCCTTTCACCTAGGGGTAGTATCATGACAAAAAGAATGTTTAAAGACAAGGTGTTCATAGAAGGCTTTTAATTCTACACTACTAAATTGTAGCCCATTTTTTATGACTATAGTTATGGGTAGACTGAATAGGATCACTGTGTTGTCAAGGATAAATTTGCAAATCTATTATGACATCATATTTCTAAGGGGAATGGCTTCAACCCACTTGTCAAAGTATTCAATTGTGATTATGATGAAGCTATGTCCTATGTAAGACTTAGGGATGATAGGTCTTATGATATCCAACCCCCAACATTGAAATGGCCACATGATCTGAGTGGTATGTAGCTTAGTGGATGGCACGTGCATTAAGTTGTCAAGCTATTGACACACATCACACACCTTAACTTTGGAGACACAATCACATTCCATGTAAGGCCAATAGTAGCCTAAGCATTTTATTTTCAATGCCATTACCTTGGCTACTATATGGCCTCTACACAGTCCCTCGTGGACTTGATTAATGATTATTTGTGCTTCACTATCACTAACATAGGTTAATAGTATGCCATCATAGGATTTGTGACATAGTGTGCTATCACCTATGATTACATATTCCCATGATCATTTTCACATTGCATCCTTTTTGGCAATTCTCAGATGTTGTGGAGGCTCACATTATTGATGTTACACCTTAATGTCATTATACCATTCTTATGTGTGAGCTGTGCTTATTGTGGCTATAGATGCAATTCCAGTTACATTTGTGATAGGTTCAATGCAATCCATTAATGAGGCTAGTAATGCATGAATCATGTTGGGTGTAATGCTTAAGGCTAATGTTGCTAATGCATCAACAATGACATTCTTGTTGCGAGGGATGTGTTGGATATCTACAACTGTAAACCATTGGAGCAAGTGCTTCACCAAGTCATAATAAGGTTGTAAATGTTGTGCTTTAAAAGCGTAAACCTCTGTAACTTGGTTGATGACTAGTTGTGAATCATCTCATATTGCTAGGCTTTAGATTTCTAGGTCACAAGCTGCTATGAGATATCTAAGGAGACCTTTGTACTCTACTAGGTTATTAGTGTAAGGAACTATAAAATGATAAGTGAAGGGTTGGATATCCCCATAGGGAAACATGATTATTGTAGTGGCACTACCCCCTTAAGAGGTTAAAGTACCATCGAAGTGTAAAATTACCTCAAATTTGGTAGGCACCTAGCTTATACTACTAATATGCTCATCTAGAAAGTCTATATCTATAGTTTCTTGATCATTTATTGGTGAAGCCATGAGTTGTGTGATTATTGCTTGACCTTTGGTTAATGCTTATGCTATGTAATGCAAGTCAAACTCCATAGTTATTACATTCCATCAGGTGATTCGACTACTCTCATAGATGTTCATTGTGATTTCTTGAAGTACATTTATTTTGCAAATGATGTTTATCTAGTTGTGGAAAAGATAATGCTTCCACTTTTTAAGTGTAAAGACTAAGGAAAGGTAGTTCATTTCCACATCATTTTATTTTGCTTCATGTGCCACTAGCACATTGCTTAGGTAGTAGACAGGGACCTTTGAGCCATCATCTTACCTTTGGCAAAGTAGAGAAGTGATGGACATGTTGGAGGTTGCAAGGTAGATGTAAAATGGCTTATCTCCTTATAAAGGACGGACTATTAGAAGTTGAGCTAGCTTCTTCTTAAGGTTTTTGAATGCCTCTTGGCATTGAGCTATCCACTCAAAGTGGATCCCCTTTTTGAGCTGATGTTGTATTGGCTACAACTTATTAGTTAACCAGGCAATAAACCTACAAATGAACTGTAGTCTACCTTGTAACCCGCGTAGCTCTTTAAGGTTTTCTAGTGGTGCTAACTAGATGATGGAATTAACCTTATCAGGATCTACACATATGCTTACCTTTGATGCTATAAAGCCTAGCATGCGACTAGTCTTAACACCGAAGACATACTTCTTGGGGTTTAACCTAAGGTCATGTCTAAGGCAATGTTTGAGTACATGGTCAAAGTTACCTACATGGTTATGCATCATTTTGAACTTGATTGCTATTTCATTGACATAGTAATTGAGCAAGTTTAATAAATAGTCACTAAAGATATACATCATTATGTGTTGGTACGTTGCTCTTGCATTCTTTAATCTGAAAGGCATCATTAGGTTGCAAAATGTACCCAAAGGGGTCATAAAGGTTATGCTGAGCTAGTTCTCTGGGTTGATAAAAATTTGGTTGTACCCTAAGAACCCATCCATGAAGGACAGAAAACCATGACTAGCCATAGTATCGATGAGTCAGTCAATACTAGGCAACAGAAAGTTGTCTTTGATGTTGCCTTGTTCAAGTCCTGAAAATATATGCCAATGCATATACTTCCATTTTTCTTAGGTAAAACCATGATGTTGAAGATCCAATCTATGTAGTTGACTACCTAGATGGAATCAGCCTTATAGAGCTTGGTGATTTCATTGTAGACTACAAACACCACCTCAAGTTTAACCTTGTGGGCTTTCTACTTAACTAGTTTTTTGTCAGGATCAAGGATTATGTTATGCTACACTATAGGAGGGTTTAGGCCTAGCATGTCTTAATAGGACCATGAAAATGCCTTAATATTATCATTGAGGACTTTGGTGATGTTGTGGGTATGCTGAGGTTCTAATAGGAAATTAAGTTTTAGTGTCTTTACCTCACCACTAAATGCTTTTATAGGGACTTCAACAAGGATATCTTCTATTATGTCACCTACCTCTAGATCGAAAGCCCTAACTAAATGGTTGGGCTAATCTAGCGATACCTCTAGGGATGCTACACATTCATTATAGGCTATAGGCTCAAGGTCTAGGTGTTTAGGATTAATGCATCGCATGGAATCACCATAAGGCTAAATTAGGGCTAGGGTTGAATGAAGACATTCGTATGTGCTCATGTTATAATTCTACTAAGAATTATACAAAACCAAAAGAAAGGCAAGTTGCAATCATCTCAAATGAAGTTAAATTTCATGAAATAAAGAAAGAAATGTAATGAAAATTTTCCTAACTATGCAAATGTGGGATCAATGAGGCATGTATGAAAGTTGGTTTCTAGCCTCGATAGGCCATGGATTCCCAATTTAAGGTCATCGTAGATCATGGATTGCATCGAATGCATTGGCTTAGGCAAGGTAGGGAAGGTTTAAAACATGGGATTAAGTTAAACATTTACTAGATAATTAGAAATCTGGGAGCACTAGAAGAGTTAAAAAAAATTTCTAACTCTAGCTACTATGCTCATCCCACATTATGCATGGGACACGGGACGCTACCTAAGGTAGGTGATTTATTAATTATCCTAGGAGGATATAAATGTGCATTTTCACCACGGTTAAATTGTCATTTCCAAAAGTAAAAATGAGAAGTCACTGAGCGTAGTGAAATCAGAGCTAGGAGAGTCAGACTGTAATAGAAAAAGATTAGAAAAGAACATAGCCACCAACCATGACACATCGAAGTGACTACCAACACCCCACCCTTGCCAACATGGGTGAGGGGGAGCACACACTGAGATGTATTCCTATGGCATGCATTGAGTAGAGGAAGTTACCATCAGCTAGCTATGGTGCTACACTCCACACTTTTATTTTCCTTTATTCCTTTGCTTGGTTGTTTCCTTTGTTTGCAAGGGGTTGGGATTTTGGGGTGACCTGGCTTGTGTATGGACCACCACCATCATAGTGGTTGCCATGGTAGCCATGGCACACAGTTTAGGGGGGGCAAAGAATGCAATTTTCTAGCTATAGCTAGCATAGCCATAGCCTAGGATGAGGGATAAATAAAGCAACAATCATGGGTTTAGGGAAAAGGGTTTTGTTCAAGTGAGCATAGCATAGGAATGCATGGGTTAGAGGTAAGATGAGGGTGAGGTACTGTAGGAGGTAGGGACATGTGGTTAAGCCACAATATAAGGGACTTGTAAAAGCATGACAAGGTTGGGTAGTACAAGGCACTGAAGCATGACAGAGTGGAAAAGAAAACTACAAGGGTGGTAGCTATGTTATGTACAGTACATGTTATGTATAACTTCTCTCTTCCTTGTTTTGTGCCTAGATTTTCATGTCTTAGTGCTATGCTCCAATGAGGACTTAGAAAAATTTACTAAACTTGTCCATATGGAAGTTATCCTCTCAAGAACATAACCAGTAGTTTAAAAAAATTTCTTGATGGTTTTGAGGGTTGAAAAACATAACTAGTAGAGTTAGAGAATTTTTAGGCAAAGCCATGGGTTATGTTTCCAAAGAGTGTAACCAAGAATTCGAAAATTTTCAATCAAAGCCTACATAGGTTACACTCCCAAAGAGCATAATTGAGAGTTAGAATTTTTTAGGTATCCATGGGCTACACTACCCAGATTTTCCAAGTGTAAAAATACAGTTACCAAGTGCAAAAATACAATGTCGAACATAAAAAATGCTAAGTGAAAAAATGACATGTGGGACAAAGTACAAATTCAAAATGTCTAAACCTATAAATTAAACATGCTAATTTCTAAACATGCAAATTAGGTGAATGAAAAACACGCAAATGTGAAATAGGAATGTTAGTGTTGTGCCATATTGAGCACCAAGTGCATTAGATGAGTGTACTAACGTTCTGTGCCCATGGGGCTCATACGGGGAACTAACTTTTGCTAACACGCTAAGTGTAATTTTAATGATTTTTTTATGCACCCAATGTATAAAAAAAATTGTTGTTATGATCACAGGTTACTGTTGAAACCCATCCTCATTGTGGTGGAGCTGGTGGACATCCTCTGTTGTATGAGCGAACTCATGCAAAACACACCTACCCCAAACATGTGCATGGGTCACTAGGTAGTGTGGTTAAAATCAATAGCACATGAGTTCCTATAATTCCTACTCTAACACTTCAGTGTGATAATGTGGTCAGACTTAGCTATAAAAGTGGTTGGTTT
The DNA here is from genome assembly GCA_015680685.1 of Gnetum montanum. Classification (NCBI taxonomy): domain Eukaryota; kingdom Viridiplantae; phylum Streptophyta; class Gnetopsida; order Gnetales; family Gnetaceae; genus Gnetum; species Gnetum montanum. Next base: position 2,846,421 of record MNCI01020044.1, read on the forward strand.
CATCAAAAAGACATTATTGCCTAGGGAAAATTAGGGCATTCTAAGATTCATGTCCAATGAGCCCACCACTAGTGATGGAGTAGGGAGTTTAGGCTAAGTCCATAGGGGCATTAGGCCCTTATGTAGGATTTGGCATATGCTAGATTTTTAGTGTTATAATAAGAGAAACACCCTATTTGTTGCTTGACTTGTGCTTACTCTATTTCAGAACCCACTTGGGATAGTGTATTGTGTTGGAGGGTGAGTCCTTCTATGATTTCAACAATATCTATTTGGTTATAACTCATATGAGGATGCTAACCACTTACATCCATTTCTAGATTTATCATTAATAAGGTTGGCCTTCACGATGAGGAGGGATATTTGAAGCTAATTGACACTTCCCTACAAGAATTCTCATCCTTTAAGAATATTCATGTGGTGAGGATTGAACAGATAGGATCTAACTTAGTGGAATACCCTCATCAGTATCCTAAGGCCTATGAGAGGTGTTAGATCCATGGCTAGTAAGATGCAAAGTGGGTGACCCATGTACCTAGCATGGAGGAGGTCTTAACCCCACCACCACCATCACACACACCATTTGTACCACGTAAGTAGTTTGATGTTTTGCTCTTATGCATTTGCTACTTTTCTTTTCTCAAGATGCTAACTTTGCTTTTGCCTATTGCAACTATAATCACTTTGAGACAGGTTACAATGGTTGATACAACTTTCACTAAGGCCATCCTCATCATGAAGTATGGTGATGTGGAGGATGCATAGTGTTGGTTGTGTTGTTAGGCCTTAGTAGAGTTGACTAGTAGGCTTCAATGGGCTAGGCTAATGGACCTTTTCTTGGCCCTTAGCCTGAGCATCCCAGTGGTCAAAATGGTTGTAATCATTTACTTCTTTAGTGAGAGTGCTAATTATTTTATTACATGGGTTCATGGTGTGTGAGTGGTCTTGGACCTTACAAATGATTTTTTTGTAGATCTCTTCAGCCTTCCCTCTAAGGGCCCATTAGTTGTTGAGAAAACCAACAAAGAGGTGGCCCACAGGGAAGACAATGAGGAGTGGCTAGGGGCTCCTACATCCTAAAAAGGAATATTCATCAAGGATGTGCAAGTGCTTTTGGTCCACAAGCTCTACCCCCTCTTTCATGCTCATGCATTCTTGAAGCTACTCTCCCAAGGAACGTTTCTTGGGGTGGAGAAATCTTTGATAATAAGGGACATGTTAGAGGAAGGCATGAGTTATGATTGGGCTTCCTAACTTGCCAATAGCCTATGCACCAAGATCATCAAGCTACACCACAACCTCTAGGCAAGGTCACATGTACATTTTCTGTTCTTCACAAGGTGCTTATAAATGTTTGTAGAGTTCTTGGTAATTTAGGAGGATGGGTGATGGATGATGCAGCACTACAAATAGCTCTCTAGGCCATGGATCAAACACCATTTTTCTACCACGTGGTCACAAAATCCCCTAGAGGTGATGTGTGAGTTATTTTCTGTTACAACTAGAGGTAATCTGGGGTGATCTCACTACTTATGTGATAGTGCAGGTGTAGCCTTTCTAGCTAAGACCAAGAACATGAGAAAAGGGTCACACCTCATTGCTAAGGTAGTAGGATTGTCTAAGATAAAGATTAAAAAGTGATGTCCTATGGAGGAGCCCACTCAAAAGGTAAAGAAGGAGAGTAGTAGGAAAATCTACTCAAGATTATGTGATGTGCATCCAAGCATTGTAGGTGAGTATGAGCCCTTGGAGGCATTTTTTTTAATTTTAAGCATTTATAAATTTGGTTACTTTTTTTTTCACTATACTATGCTATGCTAAGTTGGAATGCTAAGTGTTGTAGATACTAATCTTAACCTCTGTAAATCGTTGGATGTAGGTAAGAGGGCTGCTGGAGTAGCAACAAAGCTTGAAGCAGATGACATCCCTTTTAAATCTAAGGAGGGATAGGCACTCTAGGATGATGGAAAAGAGGCTACAAAATTCCTATAGTAGCTATAGGAGAAAGGGTGAGTTCGATAACCTCTTTGATGGCATGAAAATGGATGACACCCCCCCTCCCCGCCACCACTCTCACACCCAAGGGTCCGTTGGATAGGAGTTTTGCACTAGCATCTATTGTTGCTCTTTTTAGCTATTGCATCTTTGGCTATTTGATAATTGTTAAGTGTGTTATTGTATCATAGCGACAAATGTGTCTGCCAATGATTCAGTATCTACTTATGCCTTTTGCATGGAGCCTTGTGTAGAAAGCACCTAATAATTGTACCTTCATGGAAGGCCTAGTTGAAGACATAGTGGATCACATACAAAAAATGGATCCTAAGATTAGTATGTCCATGTTTTCTTTTTTTACCAACCTAATTTTCTACTTAGTCTGTGGCTAATGTGCTTTTACCTATTGCACACCAGTAGGTTCCAAGCTTCATTGGGATCCAAGTAGGGTGGCTAGAGTTGATGCCATCCTTGAGTTTTCCCCTAAAGTGGAGCAAGTGCCTGATCATGTGTATGATCAAGTGAGTAAGTATGTGTTATCATGTGTAAAAGAGTTATGGGCATGTAGGTGCATGAACAAGAATCTATGAAAGTAGGTGCACAAGCTCCAAGATAGGGGAGCAAGCCAAGATACCAGACTAGAGAACATGTAGGTTTGCTATGATTTCCTAACAGCTCACAACCAAGGTAATGGTACTTGGAAAATAGCTAAGGTACTGGTCAACAATTCATAGTAAGAATGAGGCCACCTAAGAGTTGATTGAGTAGTAGCTGTAGATGGACTTGCTAGCTATGAAGACCCAAGACTAGAAGGACTATAGTGCTATGGTGTACCAATGGGGTCAAACTAAGAAAAACCATAAACACCACTACAAGCATGAGTGAGAGGCATACCTTAAAAGGTACAAGGAGGAGTCTATGGAGCACCATTTTCATCATATGTTCCTTGATGCAATCAGTGTAACATGGGCTTATGAATTGTTCGCTAGTCACATAATGGTAAGTAGGACTCTTGAGACACAGATCATTGTGCCTTCAAAACAGGTTTCCTCTATAATGTTTTCACCAGAGCTGCTTGCATGGTCCACTGTGGACAAAGGCAAGACCATTACAGGCATTGACTTTGACTAGGAGGATTGGACATAGCTTTTGAAGTCAAGGATTCTCTAACATTTGGAGGCAGGCCTCAGTAGAATGCCTCCAAATATCGATGTGGGCCCCTCTTAGCTTAGCTTAGTTTGAATTATTTTCTACATTCTGATAACTTTGCATGCTATGCATTTGTTAGGTAATTTATTATTTTTTTTTGCTTTAAGTATGTTTTGGACAATGGTGTAGGCTCCAATAGAGTAGTGGAGGAAGAGGAAGAAAAGCCCCAACCCCTACCAAATATCACTAGCTAAGTAGCCCATGATGTAGCCTTGCTATTAGGAAATTTTATGCTTTTGGACATGATTTTATTTTTTTATGTACACTCATGCTAGATATTTGATTGATGGATTAATGGAAATGAGATCATGATTTATGTTTATTGCTTCTCTTTTGCTATGTGAATCACATGTTTGCTAAGTGTTGAACATTAGTATGTGGTTAGTTGATGTGCTTAGGCCTCTTATGGGTCCCATGACAATTTGAAGCCATGGAGAAAGGGCTATTACTAATTTTAGGCCATTTCTAGCCATGGAAATTGCTAGTTTAAGGCCATATCAGGTAGCACATAAGAGAGAAGTTGCTACTAGGTTTAGGCCTTGGTGGGCCATATAAATTGCTAGTTTAAGGCCATTTCAGGCCATGGTATGCGATTGCTATTTTAAGGCTATTTTAAGCCATGATGATAGGATTGCCAATTTAACACCATTTTGTGCATGAAAATGCAAGGAAGGTTGCCAGTTTTAGGCCATGGTGGGCCATGTGTTAGTTTAGGCCTTTTTAGTTCATAGTGCAAAAGAAAATAAGGCACCATTTTCAGACCACAACTAGCCATATAAATTGCTAGCTTAAGGCCATTTTGGGCCATGTGATAAGATTTCTAGTTTAAGGCCATTTTGGGCCATGATGATGCAAGAAAGGTTGCTAGTCTTTGAACATGGTGGGGTATTTTTTTTTATTTTATGATTTTCTCTTCTTTTTTTCTAATTTTTATGTGTTTTGGTGTTTTCTAATGCATGAAAGGGCTAAGCGGAAATGCATAAACTAAATAAATGGAAAAAATAATGCAAAATGCAAGCAACCATGTGAAACGTAAGTGTACAAGTAAAAGCAATAGAAGTTAGGGGCATGTAGGCACCTAGTACGTGAACTAAGGGGATGCCTTAATCATGCAATTTTTTCCTATCCTGATGTGGGTTAGGAAGTGCATAGGCCTTGGCCTTGGAATGCAGAAGGTGATACTCTCCTCGACCTTCATCGATGGTGTTGAAGGGAAATTCTTCCTAGACAGCTTCCTTAGGGAGGTTTCCTGCTTCATTCAATTGTTTAGATGGATCTACCAAATAAGGTTGGCTTTCATCCTCAATGGGCAACATGTCATTGGGGAATTCTACCTTTGACCCCTATTCTATATCAAGATTGTTGATGGGTAGGGAAGATGCATTGTTACCATGTATGATTACCTCTCCACCTTCATATAGAAGGTGGATCTCTTGGTGAATGGATGAAGAGATGAGCCATAACTAGGCTAGCTAGGGCCTCCCTAGGATCAAGTTAAAGTTGAGCATCTCTTTGATGATGATAAACTTGCACATAATGGGGAATTGCTCCCTTACCATGAAAGCTATCATGACCATTTACCTCATGACAACACATGGCCCATTGAAGGATTTCAAACATGTCATCTTGGTTAGCTTAACCTAGTTAGTGAGACTGAGTTTGTCAAAAATTGGGAATTGGATAGTGTTATTTTTCACCCCGTTGTCAATGTGCACCCTACAAATTCTACATTTCCCTATGTGAATGGTTATGAACATTGGTGTACTAGTGACTTGACCCCTTTTAGGATTAACCATAACCACTTCATCGCGAAACACCAAAAATGTTAAACCTAATTCCTAAGGCATAAGAAGCATCATAGCGTGCATGGCCTATTCATCTACTAGAATGTCCTCCTTAACAGGAATGGATGTCAACATGTATACTAATGCTTCATGGTGAGTATATGAGGTCATCACCAAGTCGTACAAGCTCATAGTTATGTTTTTTTTGCTTTCGAGCCTGCTTGACTTGCACTAGTACATCTAGGAAGTCTTTACCACTATCTATTTTTTTATTAGCCTTTACTTCTTCAATGCAGCCTAAGAGATAGATCTCTAGGAGAGGAGATTTAGACTTTGCCTATGTAGTTAGCTTTTCGAGCCTCAATACTTAGTTGTTGATTGCTTGCACTTGTAGTGGCATCTTGAGATGATGAGGCCATTGAAATGGCAGACAAGGGGACAAGCTTTGGTGGGCCTAACTTCATACATTCCATAATCATCTTGTTGGCAAGGCATTCTTTACGCCTCCTAGATTGCAAACTAGACTACCTGTTGTTTAGTATGAGATAAGACTTTGGGCAAATAAGACTTGACAAGGTTTGCACCATTGAACCCTAGGCAAGTGAGGAGTTTGCATGTCATATCACCCTAATGATGAAGGGTGTTTGGATTGTTGTTGCCAAAATGTGCTACAAGGCCATAACCACAAAGAATGTCATGGGCATCCTAGGTGGTACTCTAATAACAAAGGGGGACCTTAGACTGATTGATGCCAAGGCTCTAGCGTTACCCAAGGGCACACGAACCACAGATGCCTCTTGTGTTAGTTCTGCATTGTTTTCAACATTGATGGAATTGATGAAATATCCTACACCACTAAAATTAAGAGGATCTTTGTAGACCTTCATCAACTAGTTTTTTGGGTGCACAGGATTGTTATCATTAAGGATTAGTTGTCCCTGATTGATCATGTAAGGCCAAACAATAATCTATATCATGGCCAGGTAGTTGGTGGTAGTTGCAAAATCAATCCAACCTAAACTTTTTGGAAACTAGGGGCTCATTTGGCATGGCTATTGATGGGTCTCTATGGATCTCATAGTAGTGTTCATGGCATTTGCGAGCATCCTCAAACATATACTTATGCTAGATGTCCCTAGCACTAAGTAACTAGCCCAAGAGCTTAGATGGATTAATGGGCAATGGTGTATACTTTGAGCACTTCTTGCACTTAAAGATTGGCCTCTACGTAATTTTCTCCATGGTTTCTGATGGTGTGGACTGGTTTCTCATTATAATGCCAAAGCTATATGCTTTTTTGTTGTTGGCTAGGGCCTTAGGTACTTTGGCTATCGATTTAGCATTGTTTGGCTTGATCCCATTAGCTACTACTACAATGGTTGCAATTTCCTTCCCATTTTCATTTTCCTTATTTACATGTATATTTTTGTACGCCACATAGGTAGGGTTCTTCCTTTCCTTCACTGCATCCTAGATGTTCTTTAATTGAGCAAAGGCTTAGCTTAGGGAGTATGAGGCTAAGTAGTACAACTTTGACTTGAGGAAGTTTTTCACTACACACTTGCAGATGGCCAATAGGTGGATCCCTACTATGGGCTCACATATTTCATTAAGTGTAGTATTCCAACATTGAATGAACTTTTGCACAAGCTCTAAGGAACTTTGCTTAATATCCATTAGTTGGTCTAGGGTTTTCTTGGGCTTCAAGTTGCACTTAAAGCACATCACAAATTGACTAAGAAATTCCTCCAAAGAAGATATGAAGGCCTTGGGAAGCACACGATACCAGACTAACGCCTTGCCAATTAGGAACATGGTGAAGATATAGATAATCATGTGTGTTCATGCTTATTTGGAGTGAAAGCTTACTAGGTGGGCATTGGGGTTCCCCTCATCATTATGTTTGATGAAGTGGGGAAGTTCGACCCCAAGGATCAAGGTTAGTGATGGGACTACAAGACTAATAGGATCATCTTGGTAAAAGTCCATCATGTGAAACATTTCAAAGTTAATGGCTTTAAGCCACTTAACTTCTTTAGAAAGTGTTTGGATGAGCTAGAACACTTTGTTTAAGCTCAAGGTGGATGCAATGGGCTATGCCAATTGTGTTGCTTGTTGTGTCATTTGAGTGGCGCATGACCCTACTATGGGCTGTATAACCATGTGAGAGGATTGTGGCAAATACTAATATGTATGTTTTTGTTGTGCCATGGGCATAGAGGGTGGTGTCAACCATGTGGTTATCATATGGGCTAATGTAGGCAATACTAATAAGACAAGTGGAATGTATGGCATCTAGCTCATGTATGGCTGAGACACCTATACCTTGTGCACATAAGGTTATGTTGGCATCACAAAGGATAGCATGGAGGATTGCATGAATTATGCCAAGATCACATAGGGCATGGTGGCAGATGGTGCTACACCTTGGTGTACTTGAGATACTAGGTGGCTTGCCATAATGGGTATGGACCTAGGAGGAAAAGCTGATGCCACAACCTTGATGAAGGTAAATGATTGATATTAAAATAGAATGAAACTAGAGGTGGGCTACTAAAAGGAGGTATAAAAGGGGTTCTCATTTCTAAACAACCCTCAAATTCATCTTACCCATCCTGTAAGGGCTCATCATAGTCTATTACTATGTCATTCTCATTTGGCTCACTCATTCACATGAGTTGGTCAAGGAGCCATCAAAAGGTATCAGTACGAAGAATAAACTCATTAGGTGTAGGAAGGTATCTCTTTCCATTTTGGTGTATGATCTCGTAACTACATTTCATGTCCATTTTTTGGAGATCTAAGGACAAAATCATCTAAATTTTTGTGCATAAAAAGTTGTATTTTTCATCATTGAGTACCATGTACTTGGGTGGTTGATGTCACACTCTAAGTGACTACCATGCTACCAACACTAGACTAGGTGGATGATCAACTTTTGCCACCTACTGAACAGGGCAAGCAACAACTGTGCTTTAAGCAAAGGTTGAAGTTTGCATAGTATGTTGTTATGCTATGTGAAAATGCAAAAATTACAATGCTAAGTAGAAATTGGCTAACTGTAGAAAACACTAGAAAAGTATCTAAGTAAAGAAGTGCTAAGAAATTTTAAAAACTAGCTAACCATAGAATCAGCCAAAGAATGATCAACTCTAGGAATGCTACTAAAAACCTAATTCTACTGCTATTCTCATTATTCTAGAGGTTGCTACGCTCTCATTGAGAACCTGCTATGCTCGCTAGAGCATCCAAAGGTTTAGTTGAATACAACAAATATGCTTGGGCTTTCTTTCTGAGGTTCTAGGGGAATTCACAACTAGGACCAATCTACATCAACCAGCTAATAGACAACTACTGTGTTAGTCTAGGATTCAACTACTACCATGACAAGTCCATAGGTCAACAATGTAAAGTGTTGAATCTTTTTAACAAATTGGGAACTTGTAAATGGTGTTGGAGGTTAGTTTCTATAGGTTCTTTGGTTCATGAATGGGGTTGTAAAATATCTATCATTTCTCTACAAAAATGGCTACAAATTGGATGAAAAATGGCTGCAAATTGGTTACCAAATTCAAGTAACATGGGTGCCCAAATTTGGGGGGTTTTTATACATAGTAAGTGCTTTCCCCCATGGCCATTCCATTTACTTGAAATAGTAACTAGGGCACACCTTCCATGATGGAGATGAATCTTCTCTATTAAGCTCTCCACTATTCTTGCTGAAGTGGATGGTTAATGTTGAAGTGCATGAAGTGATGAATTATGGCTTTTGTGGCTTACACACTAGGGGATTAAATTTTCCATGCTAAGGATGAAGCCTCCACACTAGGGGGAAACTTCCATTCTAAGGGGAAAAAATTTCCAAGCTATGCATGTGGTCTCCATGTTGAGGGGGAAAAGTTTCTAAAACTGCCATCCTTCCATGCTAAGGATATGTGAGATTTACCTCCTCATATGTGTTTCCAACATAGAAAAATGTATACCCCTCATAAAATCCATAAAATTATGTTTTTAACATTCCAAAATGCATTGTTGACCCCCCAAGTCCAAATATAGATACTAGGTAACTTTTTTCACTTGGGGAATGAGGCTTTCACCACTTCTGAAGTATTTTTCAACCCCAAAAGTATAAAGTATGTGAAATTTCCCATTATGGGTTACAAGCTTCGCATTTACAATGAAGTTTTACCTTGGATTTTATGAGGTGAAAGCTACATGATGAAAATTGGCTATAACATGCAAATTTTTGTGGTGTTTCAATGGTCCCTCTTCATTTGTGCATGGAGGATTAACTTGAGAGGTACTAAAAAATAATAAAAAGCATTTCTACATATTACAATGCTATAATGGATATAGGTCACATGAGAATTAGGCTATCCAAGTCACCAAGGTTATGAATTTAAAGCCATTATGGACCATCATACTAGTTTAAGGCCCTAGTAGGCTATGTTGCCAATTTAAGGTCATAGCTAATCATTTAAAAGAAATCTTGCTTGTTGATGATCTATCAATTACATGTAGTATGGAATCAAATAGGAATGATTAACAAAATGGGATAGTTCATTTTCATCCATGTCAGTTATCTTGAATGCTCCATTTTTGTAGGTTCTAGTAACAAGGAAGGACCCTTTCCAATTAGTTGAGAATTTCTCTACATGCTAATGAATGGCCTTGAGGACATGTTCCCCTTCCTTGATCTTGTGCATGGTCAAGAAATGGTGATGTTGCTACTTCTACCTCTCTTAATGGTGCTTGATGTTAGTAAATGCTTGCATACAATGCTCCTCCACCAAATCTAGGGCTGTTATCTAAAATTCCTTATTCTTCTTATCATTGATGAAGTTGGTCAAGGCTACGCAAAGCAATGACACCTACAATTCAAGAGGTAAAAAAACTTCAGAATCATAAACAAGGATATAAGGGATCATGCTAATTTTCATGCAATAGGTTGTTCTATATGCCCATAGCACATGGATAAGCTACTCATGCCACTTCTACTTGCTATTGTTGAGAATCTTCTTGAGCAAGTTGATGATGGCCTTGTTGCTTGCTTCTGCTTGTCCATTGGCTTGAGGGTAGTAAGGTGATGAGAAAGAATTCTTAATGCCTAGGTTGTGATAGAAATCCTTGGTTTCTTCACTACTAAATTAAGGTCCATTATCCATAACTAGGGTCATGGGTATGCCAAAACAAGCTACAATGTTATCTAGGATAAATTTGCAAACTTGTTTAGATGTGATCTTCCTTAGGGAAATAGCCTCAACCTACTTGGTAAAGTGTTTGGTTGTAGTGATGATGAAGTTATTTCTTGCAGAAGAGTTAGGCATTATGGGTCTAGTGATATCCAACCCCCATTATTTGAAATGGCAATGTCATCTAGGTTGCATGTAACTTACTTGGTGATACATGTATCAAGTTGCTATATTGTTGGCATGCGTCACATCACTTAACCTTTTATAGGAAATCATTTTTCATATGGAGTTAATAGTATCCTAACCATCTAATATAGTTATGCTTTCCATTAGGCTATATGACTACTTTTGTAGATGTTGGTCGTTATGGCTCTAAGTATGTTGTCCTTGTAAATTATGTTGACTTGGCTTCTGAAGAGGTGGTGTCTCCATTTCTTCAATGAGAAGACTAGTGCTAGACAATACTTCTCTACCTTAGTGTATCAGGTCTCATGGGCTACTAATGCATGGCTAAGGTAGTATACAAGAATTTTTACTCCATCATCAAATTTTTAACAAAGTAGAAAGTTAATGGATGTATCAAAGATGGCAAGTTAAATATAAAATGGTTTACCCTCTTGTGGAGGATAAATTATTGATAGTTGTGTCAATCCTTCCTTAAGGTTTTTAAAGGCCTGTTGGCATTGAGTTGTCTACTCATAGTAAACTCCTTTCTTAAGAAAGTATTGCATGGGCTATAACTTATCCATAAGCCTAGCAATAAACCTATAAATAAACTATAATATAGCTTGTAATCCCCAAAGATCTTTTAGGTTGGTAGGTGTTGCTAATTTAGAGATTCCCTTAACCTTATCAAGATCTATGTGTATTCCTACTTCAAATACTAAAAATCCAAAAATCTTACTAGTCTTGACATTGAATACATACTTCTTAGGATTAAGCCTAAGCTTGTATTTGAGGCATTGTTTAATCACAAGATCTAGGTCATTAGCATGGTCATCAACTATCCTAGACTTCACAAATATGTCATCTATGTAATCATTAAGTAAACCTAACATGTTATCACTGAAGGTATAGGTCATGGCTCTCTGGTATGTTGCTTTAGCATTTTTAAGGCCAAAAGGCATCATGGTAGAGCAAAACGTACCCCATGGGGTCATAAAGGTTATGCTAAGTTGGTGCTCTAGGTTGATCCTAATTTTGTTATATCCTGAAAATCCATCCATAAAGAATAATAAGGCATGTTCGATTGTAGTATCAATAAGTTGATCAATACTAGGAAAAGGGAAGTCATCTATGATAGTTGCTTTATTTAACTCTCAAAAATTAATGCAAATATAGATACTCCCATTTTTCTTAGGAACTACCACTATGTTTGATACACATTTTATGTAATCAACAATCCTAATGAAACCTACTTCATATAGCTTTAGGATTTCATTGCAAACTATCATTGCTAAATTAGGTCTAACTTTTTTAATGCTAGGATCTAGTATGATGTTTTTTTGGACTAGACATGGGTCTAGGCTTGGCATATCTTCATATCACCAAGCAAATATGTTAATATTATTCTGTAAGACTTTGCTGATGTCTTGGGCACATCAAGGCTCTAGTGAGGAAGTTAGTTTAAGGGTTTTCTCCACACCATTGTGTGTTGTGATAAGAACCTCAACTAGAGAGTCTTTGGTTATGTCTCCTACTTCTAAGTCAAGGGTTTTGGCTAGGTTTTCAGGCCATTCTAGAGGTTTCTCAATTAAGGCTATGTGGTCTACAATACTCTCTTGTTGAAGATCTAGGAAATCGGGGTTGATACATTGTTTATATCACCATGAGGCCCATGTAGATACAAAGGAAAATTAATTTCCTCCAAAGTAATCATACTTTGATCCTTCATGTCAATGAAAAGCATATTGTCACTAGGGTAAAAGTGAATAAATAATGTTAAATTGTCATAAAACACATGCAAATCTAATGTAAATAAGGCCATTTGAGATCATGAGTGAGATAAGGTTAATTTATAAAACTATAATAGAGGTGAACAAAGATCACCTAAAGGTTAAACAAGGAGAAGTATAATGCTACAAATGTTCAATAAAGGCCACCATTTCACCAATTTTACACCTTAGAAGGACATGATGCTAGTTTATAGTCTTGGTGGACTATGATGTCAGTTTAAGGCCTTAGTAAGCCATGGTCATAAGGTGGAAAATGGTGGTCAAGGAAGGTAAAACCCCACTATTTGATACCTTTAAAGGCCAAAAAAGGTAAATATAGCTATAATAAGACAAATAATGAACATGGAAGGCTATATAAAGGTTATAGAAGGTCAACTGTGTCATCATGGCAACATAAGTTTAAAAAAAATATTAAGCATTATGTAGTAGGGAAAAAATCAAGTAAAATATGTTATATATGGTAAAATTTGGCTAATATAGGTAAAAACGAGTTAGGTTTTACTAGTTCTAGGTCTTAGTGAGCAATGTTTTGAGGCTAAAAGTCTATTAGGTGAGTTCAAGCATTAATCAGGGCTATCTCTTAGCATTTTGGATCTCAAAATCAAGTGTTTTGAGGCCTCCATGCTAGGCTTAGCATGGAAATAGGGACCCTTAGTGTGGAAAATAAGGAAAATATATTTTTGGATGCTTAGAGGTCCAAAATTCAGGTTCTATGACCTTCCCAAGCTACCGTAGGGTTAGATCTATCAAAATTGGACACTCTAGAGGTTTGTAAAGGGTAGAAAGTAGGTCTTGAAGCTTTTTCCCCTTCTTTCCATGTTTTCCAGCATCAAAAAGAGAGGATTTACCATCAAGAACCAAAATTAAAGCAAAAATGAGATAAAAAATGATCAAACAAGTAGTTGGAGTGTAGATCTAAAACTTGTGCATCTCTCAGCTTCATTCTAAGGGCATTTGAGGTAATTTTTAGTGTTAGGATGTGTCAAAATGGCTTCCCCATTTTTTTCACATATACTACAGTATCCTCAATGTGAAAAAATTTGGAGACACTTTTTTTATGAATTTAGAGTGATTTATGAACACTTTGACCAAGTTTCTAGGCCCCTAGGGATATAGACTTTGATTCTATGGGTTTCTAGCTAATTATTGGCTCATTTGAAGGCTTCATAAGGGTACTTAAGGTTTTCCTCCCTATTTCCACACCAAGGGAGTTACCTCAATGTGGAATAATGGGTGGAAAAAATTTTAGAGGTTAAAATAAGGTTAGAAAAGTAAAGTCTTGAGGCTATGAGGTCCTAGGCTTCTCTAGTGTAGATTTTTAGCTTCCAAGAGTGCCATCTCACCTCCAAAAGTAGAAAAGTAGCTTTCCCCCTTATTCCCATGCTAAGAAAAGTAGTATAGCATGGAAGAAGTAATAATCCTAGATCTAGGCCAATTCATGTCACAATTGATCATGCATGTTACCTCCCAAATTTGCCAAGGTCAAGGGCTATGGATCCATGTCAAAATTTAGTAGTTTTGTACATCCCTAAGTGGTTTTTTGGATTCCCCCATTTTTTCATCCTATGCATGAGACCTTAGGATGGGAAACTAAGGGGAACAACTTTTGATCATCTAGGATCAGTCTTGTGAAGTTTAAGGGCTCCAATGTCTACTACTAGGGTTCTAGAGTGCATGAAAGATCATTTAATGTTATTCTAAGATATTTATGAGCTCCTAAAAAGGTTTCCCTTGAATTTCCACGTTGGGGATACTATCCTCAACATGGAAAAATGGATCCCCAACATGAAAGAGTCATGAAACTTAGATCTAAGCCAATTTTGACCTCAACCAACTATGCATGTTAGCCTCCAATGTTACTAGGGTCGAGCACTAGGGTTTGGTGTGAAATGTTTGTCATTTTGGATATTTCTAAGAATTTTTTTGGATTCCCCAATTTTTTAATAGTTGGACTAGGATTCTTATAGTGGAAAATTAGGGGGAATCAATTTTTGGCCTTCTGACATTAGTTTCTTAAAGTTTGAAGGCTTCAAACAATGTCAGTAGGGTGCTACAAGATATGAAAGTTTAGTTAATGTTGTTTTTAGGTACTTATGGATTCAAAATGTGTCATCCCATTTAATTTATACATTGAGAAACATGGAGGAAAATTTTCTAGAATGGAGGTACCATAAAACTTAGATATAGCCTAGTTTTAACTTCAATCGACCATGCATGTTAACCTTTGGGGCTACTAGGTTTGAAGACTATGGTTTCAAGTGAAACTATGTAGTTTATAGGTTTTCCAAGTGGTTTTTGAGCTTTTCCCTCTTTTTCCATACTAGGTATAGTATGTCTAGCATGGATAAATGGGGGGAAATATATTTTTATCTTTTTTCCTATTTTTCGATCATGTATGTAAATCCCTGAGGTTGCTAGTAATGATGGTCAGTGCCTAGTGTCAACATTTTTCTCTTTTTAAGGTTGATGTATGATCTTTTGGCTTTTCCCACTTTTTCCACACTAGGGTTTCCATTCTCAGCATGGAAAATATGGGAAAAATATTTTTGATTCTTTGTGATCACTTTTAGTCATACATGCAAGCTTCTATGATTGTTGGCATTGATTGCTAATACTTGATATCAAAATTTGGTTGTTTGAAGGATCATTAGGTGATTTTTGGATGAAAATTTGTTTTATCTTTCTATGGTCCCTTTCAGTCACTTATGTAGACTTCTACAGTTTCTAGTGTCGACTACTAACATATGATGTTGAAATTTGGTTGTTTCAAGGCTACTTAAGTAATTTTTGATCCCCCCCCCCCTCCCTCATTTTTCCATGCTAGGGGTCCCATGCTGAACATGGAAAAATGGAAAAAAATATTCTTTAGCTTTCTATGATCATTCTAGCTTTGCATGAGTGTTCATAGGATTACTGTTGTTGGTCATTAGTGGCTAAGATCAAGATCTTGTCATTCTAGAGGCTGAGGGGGGATTTCAAGCTTCCCCCAATTTTTACATGCTAAGAGTTGAAGTTTTAGCATGGAAGAGGTCTCCTTCAATGAGAAAGTTAGATCTAGGCAAAATCGACAATCGATCGACCATGCAAGTCAACCTCCAGTTTTGCAAATGTTAATGGTCAATATTTGGTATCAACATTTGATAATTTGGAGGCTTCTAAGTGCCTCATGCAATCTTCCCCCTTTCTTCCATGCTATGCATGGTGGCCTCAACGTGTATGCGATGGGGATGGTAGTTTTGTATTATCTTTGACCACTTTTAAGACTTTGGGAAGCTCTAGAGGGTTCCAACAGTGTCTAGCAATCACTAGGCATCAAGAAATAGTCATTAGGTAGTTCGTATAGGTTATTTTTGGCTTCCCTCATCTATCCATAGTAACAGTCAAAGGCGTGGTATGTAAGAAGCCTCTCCTAGTGTGGAAAGCACCAAATCCTAGATTTTAACTAGTTTTGACTGAGTTTGATGGGGTTCCCATGCTACTGGAGATTATCGAAGGGATTCTAGATCATGTGAAGCCCATTTTGGGGTCTAAACTTGTGCTAGATGGGTGTTGGGAGGTAAGAGTGAGTGTTTCCACCTTTCTCCATGCTAGGAAATGTTGTCTCAATGTGGAAATCCCTAGTTTTTAGCCTAGGTCTTATTCACTTTTGGAAACCTAGGGTTGAAAAAGGTAGGTTTGGGTTACAAAAAATAGCAAAATATTTGTAATTCTATTGAATCTGTAAAAAAAATAGGCATCTTTCCATGCTAGACATGGTATTCCCAGTGTGGATGCATGGGGTTAAGATTTCCATAAGGTTTTAAGAGCCAAAATTGGCAAAAATCTATGCATTGATGCAAGTTTTGGTAAAGAATGAAGGTGCAAGGTGGGGGCCACAATCCAAAAATTTAAAATTTTGAAAAGTGATGTTCTTTCTCATCCAAAACCAACATGAACTAGAATTTTTCCCTATGCACATTCGTTCACTTGTAGTTATGGTGCACTAAATTGGTAGTTGGGGTTTCAAGGTGTGTTTAAATTTTAGATGAGTTTTATATGTCAAATTTTGCAAGTTTTGATTACAACTATCATTCTACATAAACAATGCATTGGAGGAGAGATCTGACAAATGTTTTTATGGTAGCAACAACCAATTCTCACTATGGAAGCCTCCCATCTTCCTCACAATCAATATTGATCTCTCATCCTTTTTAGTTTCCAACCATTCCTAGCATTGAGCCTAACATGGCATCAAAGTAACATGGGGATCAAGAAGAGGTACCTAGGCCCATCTCCATCTAGACATCTTCTACTATTGCTCCAAGGTAGGCATTTCTACCTACTTTTTCCATTTTTCTAAGGCTTTTCAAGTCTTTGTTTCCATCTTTTAGGGTCATTTTTTCTAGATCTACTCTAATGTAGGGATGAAATAGAATGTTGATTAAATCCCACCTTCTATTTTGGCCATTTCCACATGGATCCATGATCATTTCATTATTTTACCTTTTGTAGATTTTATTTTGAAAATAGAGCTTGTTGTTTTATATTTTATTTCCCAAAATTTTAGGGTATGGTCATTTCTTCAAATTTAGGCCTTAGGATTTTTTAAAATTAAGTTTTAGCAAAATTATACCCTATTATTTTGATGAGAATTATGATGGGTTTTGCTAGTTTTAGTTATTTCAACTATTTTCATGGTTATGTGACATCTAGGTTTTGATATTTTTGAAGTTTTAACATGAAAAAGCTAGCAAAGTTGTGTATTTGTTTCTAGTAGAAAAACTACACATTTGTAGAATTGAAGGCTATAGATTTTTAGCCCTTTTTTTAATCTTTTTTATGGCTATTATTTCATTTAATTTGAGTTTGAAATGATGAAGTTATCACTATTTTTCTAACATTTCATAGTTAGGTTGTTTGTGCTTCTTTTGCAATTTCATGTAATTTTGCAAACATTTCCTAATAAGATGAAATATGTTTTGGCTATTTTCTAGTAATGGCTACATATTCATTACCTTTAGCTTTCCAACAAAGGTGGAATCACTCTGATTGGACATAAAACAAATTTTCTATGAATTTTTTACTAAGCCTATGTAGCAATGATGTTTGTGTTACTTTTGGATTATTGTCCAAATTGAAATATTTTCCCTCCATAAATGGAAAAGGTTTTGAATCTTTTCTAAGCATGGGTTAGTAGGGCTCAATTTAATCTTTCAAATAGTGGTAAAGTCACTCCATTTGGAGCTCAAATAAACTTTTTATAAATATTTTTCCTATGGCTATGTGAATCAAGAAAAAACTCACCGTTGTAATACATTAACCATTTGCAAATAGAAGTGGTTAATATGTATAACTTATGTTTTTCTTTTGTAAACATGTAAAACTAATGCTTACATTTTATTTTTTAATAAGAGTAAATTTTTTTTCTATTTTAAGTAAGCTTTTACTATGGCTACATGGATTTTCCTAAGTTTATTATGTTTTTCTTAAATTTATGCATAACTAAGATGATTTTTCCAAATTTATGTATAATTTTGACTAAGACATAGTTTTGGGCTATAAAATTTTGGCTATAAAGGTGATAAAATATGGTAATGACACTTTTATGGAATATATTAAGCTAATTTAGATAAACATTTAAGAGCTTTTTACAGAGGCTAATTTCACTTCTAACTTAAGAATTTTTTTCTAAATTTGTTAAGAAATTCTAGTTGGTCATGATTTAAGGTTATGCAAGGTTATAATAATGTTTTCTTATGGAATTACTTAGGCTAATTTAGATAAACACCTTAGAACTTTTTATGGATACTAATTTCACCTTTGAACAAGATTTTTTATCTAAGTTTGTTAAGTAATTTTAATTAGTCATAATGTTTTTATGCTTTGTTTCATGCAAGGTTTTCTTGAGGCCTGTCCTGATCATAGTGGAGCTTGTTGATATCTTGTGCTATATTGGTCATCCTAAGACCAACACCCCACTACATGACATGACTTTTTTGAAGCTCTCATTATGTTTTTGACTTAGGGAAAGGAACTTCCTTTCCTACCACATTAGGAACTTCAGTGCAATACTATGGTCACACTTGTCCGTGTATGTAGCTAAAGTTGTTGTGGAGACCATGTTGCCTTGGGCATCTAGCCTGATTGCTAGATACATTATTGAGAAGATTGGTCATTTTAGCATCATCATCCAAGATGTAAAGGTAAACATGGATGTAGGTGATAGCCTCTTTTATGACTTATTTGATGTCCTTATTTATGGGGCGAAGGTTTCCACCAAGATAGTAAGGGAATCGAGCCATTGTGATGAAGTTCTAGATTGGCTTGATGTTAATATGGGTTACTCTACAATTTTGATGGATAGGTTCATGAACCCTAATGCAAAGGAATCATATCCTTTTTTTAGGTCTCATGCTTTTCCTAAACTGCTATCACAAAAGAAGGTAATCGATCTAGCATAGGGGTGGACCTTTAAGAAGGTCCTGATGGAGGGCATTAGATTTGACTAGGAAGCTACTTTTGATAATAGGCTTTGAGAGAAAATCCTTAAACTTTATGTTGATACCTCTATGATAATCCATATGCACTTTGTATTTTTTGCAAGTTTTCTAAAGAGTTTGGGAAAGTTTTTGGTTGTGTATAGGAATGGAAAATGAGTTTCCCAAGGCCTAGGCCAACTTTCTAGGCCTTAAATAAAGCACATTTATTCAATAGTGTAGGTCTATAACCCATCAAAGGAAATGGATAACATCGTGTACCATTCTTACCTCCTATCCAATTAAGAGTTATGCTTCCCAGTTTTGGGACGATGCATTTCTCTACTCTCAAGCCTTTGTTTCATTTCTTTTCTAGGCATTTTTTTCTAATATTAACCATAACTCTTGCATTTCTCTACTGTCAATACACATTTGCCTGTTGATGTCACTATTTTCTAGTCAGGACCTTACACTACACTCTTTCTTTTTGTCTTGGCATTCATGCATAATGTTCCATTAACTCTTCCTACAAATGTTCATTCTAACACCATGTAAGTCCTTGTCTAATCAACTAGACCATTTAGGGCACCTCATTTCTATTTCCCTAACATGGCCCTTGCATGGATTCAAGATTAGGCTATACACCCATGGACCTCTCGGTGTTCTAGCCATCAACATTTTTAGATGTCACAATTTTTGGCACTAGAAGGAGGGCCTCTCATTCCTTCTGTGTTCAAGGGTAGTCTCATGTGCTTTTTGCACCTCTATCACTAGCAGTAAGCTAGCATATATGTAACACCCCTATGGACCTACCACAACATTAGCTGGATCATAGGCTAGCGTAGGAGTTATCTACGTTCTGGTCAATATAGATTGGTCCCAGTTGTTAGTTCCCCTGGAATCCCATAGGATAAAAAGCCCAACTGTGTCTGTCACATCAAACTCTGAGTGCTCTATAGAGTGTAACAGTCTCTCAAAGTGTAATGAGTGTAATACCAAAGATAGCAATTTTTTCATAATATTTTTAAAGTTAGTCATTTTTGGCCTATTTTTGTAATTTTCATACTTACTTGTTTTCTTTTAATTTTTTCTACACTTCAATGTTTTTTTTTTTTCACCTTCTTTTCTCATGCTTTTTCTATCAACAAAATGAACCCCGTCAACACCTTGGCCACTACCCTAAGCATGGAGCTAGCTCATCCCATTTCACAAGTGGGAGATGTTGAGTAACTGCTTAGCCCTATGTGACCACAATGACAATCTCTTAGACTATGTTACCAATCACCTGAACATAGGATATTAGATTATGAATGGTACAACTTCTTGTGTGAAAAGCTTCAGGTGGGCCTATCATTAGACCACCAAGAAATGGAAGGCAAGCACAGTTTTGAAATCATTCATCAAAATGGGAGGGAGTTCTTACCCATCCATGACATGATCATACCACTCACTGATAACTTTAAGTCGATATTAGACTAACTCATTAGGGTGAGTGAGCTAAAAGAACAAGATGCAGTACTAAAGTACAATGAACCCCTATAGGATGGGTAAGAATAGTTTGAGTCCTATTCTAATAGTGGTGTCCCATTCTACATCATGGTCCAACAACCAACCTCCATTTTCATTCCACACCAATCACATTCCTTTTCCTTCTTTAAGGTAGTCATGATGCTTCCATAGCCTAAGTCCCCACCAGTGGTAGCTAGCCACCAAGTCCTACCTATGCAACAGAGTGTAGGACCTTCTACTTCTTTCCCCTTTGTCATTTCTTTGTATTCTGTTTAGCCTTCCCAGCTAGCATATGTGATTCCAACGTTGTCATATGTGCACACCATGCCCATATCGTAGTCACAAATAAGTAACATGCCCTTTTTCCCAGCCATCTCCATCCCACCATCAATAATAGCCCTAGCCTCAACTATGTTGTGGGTGGTTACTCCTATACCCATGGTACAGCTGTTACATGTGTTGTAGTACATACAATAGCAAACTCACCAAGTGTCACATGTGGTAACATAGCCCACAACAAGGTTGTTAGCTACTCTAATGGCACCACCAATAGCATAGCCAATGCAACCCTCTACAACATCCCCATATTTGGATCAAGCATTCTAACTCATTCAAACCCTCACTAAGGAGGTCAGGTAGCTTATAGTAGCCAACTCAAAAATGATCCACATAATGAACTTCTATTAAGATGATTCCATCAGTCCTATAGTCCATCTGCTACCACTGCTTCCTAGGGCCCAACTATCCCAATTCATGAGATAAAATGACAAAGGAAACCCCAACATCCACTTATTTACTTTCCATTCTAAGTTCCTACTATTGCAAGCATGGCCACATGCGATCATTCATGTCTTTGTCATGTCTCTAACTGGAAAATCTCTTGATTGGTACTGTGCACTCCCTAGAGCTTCCATTTCAACTTTAGAGGAGCTACTAAGCTAGTTTGTATCTTCAAGTACAACCTGAACCCCAAGGCCATGCTAGACCAACTGATGAACCTCAAACAAGGGACGTTAGAGATGGTGCAAAAGCTTATACAATGTTAGAGTGCCTACCTCAATGAAATTCTTGAACCGATAGCTGAAACCCACCTACTGGCTATCTTCCAAGGTGTAGTAAACAATTTTATCAAATCAAAGATATACTACTTATACCTACATTCTCTTAGCCAAGATTTTCTCAAAAAAAGCACATACAAGATGTGGCAAAAGCTAGTAGGGACCTGGCCTATGTGGACTACAAAAATAGGCATGCGAAAAAAGATAAAGAAAAGGGAAAGGCCACAAAAACTATTGTAGTTGTGGTTGATGAAGAAAAATCCAAGAATAATAAGCCAGTGGGCAAGGTACCTAAGGCCCCTACCAACAATAATAAGGCATCAGGTTCTAGCACTGCATCATCAGTGGCCATAGGACAAGCTCCCCAAAGGCCAAACTTTAAGCACAAGGATCACTCACAGTAATCCCCTTTCTTATCAATCTATCAGAGATCTTAGATCAACTACTTAGTGCTCGATGCATTCAGCACAAACAAATGTCTAAGGAAATGAAAATTCCACAAGAGGTACTATGAGTTCCTTAGAAACCCTTTTGTAGCTATGTCAAATAAGCCTCTAGTATCTAAGAACATCAGATTGTACCAGTTTTGCAACTATCATCAGTTGCATGGCCATGACATGGACTACTACTTGGCACTAAAAGATGACATTCAATGCATGATTGATCAAGGAAAAATAGTCCTTGATGAAAGTAGTCTACTATGGTTAGAGAAGCCATCCATGAAGGTCTACAAGGACCCACTCAATGCTAGTAGTGCAAGTTACATCATCAATGCTATTAGCATCAATGATGATGTAGAACTAGTGCATGAGCCATCTATGGTTCATGTGCCCTCTGATGACACTAGGGCCTTAACATCAACTAGACCATAGGCCCCCTTTGTCATGAAAGCACTACCTCAAGCACCCATGACACCCTTGTGGTTAGGGCCCCATAGCACATGCAGTGACAGTAGCCTAGAAACCTTTGATCACTAGGTGTCAAAATGTGTAGATCCCCCACCTATCTAGGGTCTAGTGGTGGGAACTGTATCATAACCTACCCACCTAAAGAGATGTGATGAGCATCTAGTCAACAAGATGACTAGGGAGTGCATCGAGCTAGCTCCTCTTAAGCCCACCCCTTTGTCATCCATCCCCATGGCCTCATCATCTTAGGCCACTAACACTAACATGGATAGTAGATAGACTAGCACTAAAGCTTGAAGGCCCACCACACAACCAAAAATCAAATCTCCTCCCCAATAGATCTATCTGTTAGGATGCATGGAGGAGGTAAAGACAACCAAAACAACAGATGGTGGAAAATATTTTTTAGATGCACTGGCATAAGTTAAATAGGTTCTAAATATTTTTTCCTCGAATAGTTGACCAGTACTTGGAATAATCAATTTTATCCATGTGTCAACTATCATCTAGCTTGTCATGTGCCACTAGGATGTTGTAGCATGATTATAGGTCTTCCAATCTTGCCTCCTAGTTCATCCCCTTTTCTTGAAGCTCTTGCACTCATCTCCATAGGTGCTCATTTACATGCCTACACTCTCATAACACTTGTGTAGAATGTAGTGTGTACTTTCTTACTTCATTGTATACGTGATGAGGCACATGCTCTACTTCAAGGGGAACTCAAGTATGGTGTCAACTTGGATTGCTCTGTTTAGGTCTCATTTGAGTTCGAGGCTGCCATTGTATAATAAGTGATAAGAAAATCAATAGAAAAAAAGAGAGGATAATAATAATAAAATAAACATACCAATCTCAAGGTCTATTTTTTTGAGGTAATCTATCATGTCATCCACCATGCCTTGCATGAAGGTGAACTTATCTAGAGTTTCCATCCACAGTTGTCTATAAAAGGTGGATGTTGATGCCGGACATTTGGTGGAAGCACTAGCTGCTATAACATAAAGATCATCAAGCAACCAACATCCATGGAGAGAATAAAAAAAATGAAAATGATGATGCAAAGATCCCACCCAACAAGCCCTTAGGTGTAAGAGTAGGAGCATTGCCAATTTTAATGCCATCAAAAAAATGCTCAAACTCACCATCTTCAAACTACAACCCTTCTTCATCGAGTTGCCTTAATACTTTAATGGCTTCCTACTCATCTTCATCTACCATGTGTCCCTCAGTTTGAGGGACATTGTCCTCCATGGGCTCCTCTATCACTGTAAGGGCCTATGTTACATACATTCAATTTGGAATGTCCAATAATGAATATAAAATAGCATTAAACATTACAACAACATTAAATAATGCATACTTACTTGCTTTTTCAGAACACACATTGTGGATCTTAAATTATAAATTCTTGCCTCCCCTCCTCCACTTCATGCATAGGATCCTTTGAGGGGTGAGGCTTCTTAAAATTTATTCTTGATGACCTCACTATCTCGATGATGAGTTGTGCCTCTCTTATTGCACTGTTATTATTGGTTGGTGGAGCCTCCCTAGCACTGTCATGTGTGTGGTAGGATTTCCCTACATGGCCTTTAGTCATTACTAAGAATGACTTCCCAATCATCTCCAAAGGGTCTTACGACCTCATGGTGTGAAATAGGTGGTAGATCCATAGCATGAAGATCTAGGTACAATCTTGCACCATACATTTCCCATTCTTGCGAACCATCAAAAGTTCCAAAAACCTTTGTAGGCATACTATGAAGAAAGAAAAATGCATGTGTGATCATGCTTGGAGGTTGCTGCGTAGCTTAATGATTTCAGCCCCTAGGCCATTCACAAGGTAATTTTTCCAATTGTACCATGTACCCTCCTCTATCACATCTCTCATGACCTAAGCTTACTCAACCCCAAGGATCTTTCCTTAGAAAAGAAGCTTTGGGAATGCATGAGGTCAGAAGACTGGGTAGAGGTGGTGGATCACAAGTACTTGCACCATCTTCATGGGTATACCTTTATGTCTCTTTTAAGTGCCCAACCACTCCTCAACATCTCCTCTATGGTCTAGGTCCTTGTCAATCTTTCTTTTCACCAGTAGACCTTTAGTGGGGATGGCAAACAGGTTTGTAAAGAGTTCATCTGTGATTTCAAGGACTACCTACATATTATGGATTCACATGCAAAATTAGTCAACATTCTCAGTGAAGGAATCGATTAGGGAAATCATCTTAACCACTAGGATGTTTGGGTTAATGGCCAAGAAAAGGTCCATGAGCCTAGCCTACTAAATATTCCTTGCTACTTCTGCAGAGGCCTCATAACACAACTAGCACTGTGAACTCTCAACCTCACCATATTTAAAGAGGAGAGTGGCCTCAATGTGCCCTGAAGAAACAA
This sequence comes from Gnetum montanum, assembly GCA_015680685.1. NCBI lineage: Eukaryota > Viridiplantae > Streptophyta > Gnetopsida > Gnetales > Gnetaceae > Gnetum > Gnetum montanum. Next base: position 2,870,880 of record MNCI01020044.1, read on the forward strand.
CTGTAACCTCTGTTGAATTACTTGTGACTATAATAAGGAAAGGAAAAATCAAAAACATGATGAAAAATAAAACCAAAAGTGCATGAAAATATGTGATATGACTTACATGGCACAAATGTTGTATGGGATTATGGTAGTGGGACTGAAACTTCCTCCACACTTGGTATACCAATGGCCAACTCAATGTCCAACTAGGTAAGAGCCCAACACCTCTTGTAATATTTGGAATACCTATGAGGGTATTCTATCAAATTTTTCTTGATTTGCCCAATTATTCCAATATGAACATTCTTAGTAGATGAGAATTCCTATAGGGTAGTTTTGATCATGTTTAGTACCACCTTTTCATCATGGAGGCCATTTTCATCAATGAAAAACCTAGCAATAGACATAAGTAGTTAGCATCCTAGGTCATGAAATAATAGGCAATATAAGAAATCACAATAGGGTTCACCCTCCAGTGCAATAGACCATCCCAAGTAGGGTTTAGAAAATAGTGTGTACATGTTGAGCAATAAACAGTGTTATTCTTGTTGTAGCATTGAAACTCAAGCATTGCCTAGATCCTAGACAAAAAACTAAGGCCTTTTTGATAGTAGCCCAAGCTTCTTGCCCCTTCATCATTAGCAAGATCATTAGACATGAACCTTACGATGGCTTGGTTTACCCTTGGCATTAGTGTCTTTATTATGATGACTGCTTCTTTGGTCTACAAGTATGAACAAATCATCACACTAAAGTGGTGAACCAAAAATTCTAGGAATTCTTGCATGCCCAACCTAAACTAAATAGCCTGGTGTCCCACACGTGTCTTTGGTGCAGGTATGCTTGGTATAGGATTGCTCATACAACACAAAATGTCCCCTAGTTCAACTACGATGAGGACGAGTTTCAACACACCTGCAATACCACAATTAGTAGTATGAGGGAAATGTTAGCATTCAAGAAATAAAAAAAATCATAAAAAATTACATTTAACATGATTAGCCTTCCACTAGGCCCCATAGGAAAGGGACATCAACATACCCATCTAACATACCTAGTTCATAGTGGGGCATAACACTAACACTTATGTCACATTTTTATAAGTATTACAATTTTAAAAATATCAAAAAAATTTCTAATTGTCAATTATGCTCCCCATAGGGCATAAGTTCCTCAGCTTCAAAATTTTTCTAAGTGTTCGTTATGCTCCCCATAGAGCGTAACAACTATCAAACTCTTCAAATTTTTCTAACTATTGGCTATGCTCCCTATAGAGCATAACAAATGGGAAAAAAATTTCTAAGTATTGGTTACACTCCCCATAGAGCATAAAAATTTCAAAATTTTTCTAACTATCCACTGAGTTGCTTGTAAAGTGTAGTGCTAGGAATCCAAAAAAAAATTAACTTTTTGTTACACTCCCAAGGACACCAAGGTGTGAAAAACATGATCCTCTCAGTCACATTACCTTGACCATTATGCTCTATCATCACCTCTGAGTAGCCTTGGCTAAGTCTTATCCCATGTTGTTGTGCAGGATGTCAAAAACCCTAGTTCCACACCACAGTGCGAGACACCAAAAACCCCTATTCTACGCTATGGTGTGGGATGGTAAAATCCCTTGTCCCACGCTACAGTGTAGGATGCTAAACAACTTTGTTTTGTGCAATGGCACAGGATGCTTATAAAACCCTTACCCTGCATCATGGTGCAAGACACTAAAAACCCTTGTTCTATGTTATGGCATGGAATTCCAGAAAACTGTTGCCCATGTTAATACACAAGACATGTAGAAAACCTTGTCCTACACTACAGCAAAAGATTCCCAAAACCCTCAACAAAAATGTTCAAAAATGATGACAAAGAATATAGAAAAAATGCATCATGTGCACTCCCATCCCTAGCCATGACCCATGATAATCATGGCAACGATGGTGGTCCCTACCCATGGCAACTGATCCTCAAAGTCCAAAAAACCCTAAAACTTACAAGAAAAATTAGGGAAAGAAAATCATAGAGGTAGAATAAAATACCTTCCCTAGCTTACGGTGTCTCCTTACGGTCCTCTATGTGTACCCTAGGAAGGCACCTTAGGGTATGCTCTCCTTTATCAATGTTGGTGAGGTTGGGGTGTTTGCATTCGCTTTGGTACATCATGTTTGGCTGCTATGCTCTATCTTTCTCCTTATCATGCTTAAACTTCCCTCTATTTCTACTATGATTTGCCTTGACCACACAATGCTCAGATGACTATAGACTCTAACATTGAAAATGAAAGGTTTACCGTAGTAAAACCCCTATTTGTACCCTTCAAGTTTAAAGGACAGATCATCCTCTTGGGACATTCCATGTTCTACGTGTAACATAGGATGTTCCATGTTTTGTGCATAACATGAAATAAGTGTGGCACCCAGAGTTAGAAAAATTTTACAACTTTTCCAGCATCTCTATACTTTGCAATTTTTCTAATTACCAAATAAACATCTATCTTAGCCCCACATTTCAAACCTGTCAAGCCTTTCTTAAACCTATCTCTACCACATAAATTATGGTCCACTATGACCTTAAATTGGCAATTTTATGGTCATATAATGCTGCAAAAAAATACTTCATGTACTACATAGTTAGCTAAATTTTCATGACATTATCTTCCTTATTTTATGCATTTTGATTTATTAAGACAAGTGCTACGTGACATTTGTTTGGTTGTTATGTAGAATCTCTTGAGCAGAATTACAAAATGAATGCATATGAGAGTCTTAATTTGCCCCTAGTCTTGACTAGAACTTATAGTGGTTCCACTAGATGCATAAACACTGAGCTCCTAGACTTTGAGCCATGCACTTATTACACAAATGTAGCATCCCTAGAAACATCACTAGACTACCTAGACCATCTAGTTAGAGCTCTAGACTTAGAAGTAGGTGACATAATCAGGGATCCTCTCATAGAAGTCCCTATAGTAACATTTAAAGGTGAGGCAAAAAAATTGAAACTTTCTTCCTTGTTAGAGCCTCAAATCAAACTCTCAAGGTACAACCAAATCTGAATCAACCTAGAGCATCAACTTAGCACTACTTTCATGAACCCTAGGGGATGTTTTACTATACAATGATGCCATTTGGACTAAAGAATGTAGGAGTAACCTACCAACATATGATGACATATATCTTTAGCAACTATCTACTAGACTTGCTCAATGACTATGTTGATGATATGGAAGTTAAGTCCATGTTAGCTCATAACCACATAGATGACTTGGACCACATCCTCAAACATTTCCTTAGACATGAGCTTAGGCTAAATCCCAAAAAGTATGTCTTTGGCATCAAAACCAGTCACATGCTAAGCTTTTTAGTATTAGAAGTACGCATACATGTAGACCTTGACAAGGTTAAGGCTATCACCAAATTAGCACCACCAGCAAACCTTAAGGAGCTACATGAGTTACATGGTAGATTACAATTCATAAGTAGGTTTATCATAAGGTTGAATGACAAGTTGCAACCAATGTAACATTTGCTCAAAAAGGAGACCCACTTTGAGTGGACAGCTCAATGTAAAGAGGCATTTGACAACCTAAAAAAGGAGCTAGCTCAACTTCCAGTAGTCTACCCTCCACAAGGAGATAATCCTTTCTACATTTAACTTGCAACCTCAAACATGTCCATTGCTTTTCTACTTTTCCAAAAGTGAGAAAATGGCTCAAAGGTTCTTATTTACTACTTAAGCCATGTGCTAGTGGCCCATGAGGCAAAATACAATGATGTGGAGAAGAACTATCGTGCCTTAGTCTTTGCACTTAAAAAGCAGAGATACTACCTTTCGCACAGTCAAGTTAATGTCATTTGCAAAAGCAATGTACTTCAGGAAATGATGAAGAACATGTATGAAAGTAGTTGAATAGCATAATGAAAGGCAATAATCATAGAGTTTGACCTATACTACATAGTGCAAGCATCCACAAAAGATTAAACAATAGCTACACAACTCATAGCTTCACCTGTAGATGATCAAGCAACAATAGATCTAGAATTTATAGATGAGCATGTTAATAATATAAGTCAAGTCAAGTACTTGCAAATTTTGAGTCATTTTTACACTTTGATGGTGCTTCAACCACGCAAGGTGGTACTACCACTACCATTATCATGTTCCCCTCCAAGGAGTTCTAACCCTTCACATATCACTTTGCATTTCCTTGTACAAACAATGGGGTGGAGTACAAAGGTATCCTTAGAGGTATCTTAGTAGCTCATGAGTTAGCAATCCAAAACATAGGAGTTTAAGGAGATTTGCAGCTAGTCATCAACCAAGTCATAGAGGTTTATGCTTGTAAGGCATAACATCTACAACCTTACTATGATTTGGAAAAACACTTGCTCAAGCAATTTGCAATCGTAAATGTTCAACATATCCCCTGTAATGAAAATGCCATAGATGATTCCTTAGCTACTTCAGCCTTAAGCATAGCACTAAACATTTTTTATGCTTTTCCTGTTTCAATAGTGGATTGTGCCAAACCTATAACACAAACAACAAGCATCACATCCATAGATGCAATAAGCATAGCTCACGCCCAAGAATGGTATGATAATATTAACGCATATCTTCAACATGGGGAGCCTCCACAAAATCTAGCTTTTTCCCAAAAGGATGTAATACAAAACCAATCATAGCAATATGTCCTTGTAGGTGATAGCACCTTGTATTGTAGATCCTATGATGGAATACTATTAACTTGCGTTAGTGGTAGTGAAGTGTAAAAGATCATCGACCAAGTCCATGAGGGCCTTTGCAGAGGCTGTATATCCCACAGGGCAATGGTAGCAAAAATTACATGTCTAGGATATTATTGGCCTTATATGGAGTGTGACTGTATCTCCAAGGTCAATACATGTGACATCTGTTAGCCTTATCATTACCACAATTGAATATTTTACAAAGTCGGTTGAAGCCATTCCCCTTAGGAAGACAACATCATAGCAGGTTTGCAAATTCATTCTAGATAACATAGTGACCTAATTTGGTCTTCCCATGACCATAGTCATAGAAAATGGCCCACAATTTAGTAGTGTAGAAACTAAAGCCTTCTACAAAAACCTTGGCATTAAACATTCATTCTCATCACCATACTACCCATAGGTGAATGGTCATGTAGAGGCTACGAATAAGGTTATCATCAACCTTCTAAAGAGGATGCTTAGCAACAGCAAGTAACAATGGCATGAACAACTAGTCTACATGCTATGGGCCTACCGTACAACATGAAAAACAGCTATAGGTAAGATGTTGTATAGTCTTGTGTATGGATCTAAAGCAATGTTGCCTCTTGAATTGTAAGTCCCATAGACCTCTTCAAAACAACAAGTTGAGAACCATAAACCTCAACTCTATAGAGGAGAAATGGATGAAAACACTTGATCGCATCAAGTGGTACCAAGAAAAGTAACGACAAAAACACCATCACAATCAACATCAATGCCTAATCAAGAAGGGACACTTGATCCTCAAGGTCGTTTGCAAGACCACAAACAAGTTCTCAGCTAACTAGGAAGGGCCTTTCTTGGTTATAAAGGCATATGAAAATGGAGCCTTCAAGTTTTCTAATCTAGATGATAATGAGTTTTCCAATCTTGTTAACCACTCATAGCTGAAGGCGTACTACACCTAGTACACAGTATCACACCAATGACAAAAGCAAGGTAAGTGCACATCCATTATGATGTTAAGCTAGCATAGATGTCTACTATGACATTAAACTAGCGTAGACATCTACTACAACATTAAATTGAAACAAAACATCCTTGGATTATGATACTAAACTAGCACCGATATCATGGTCTGCTATGATCCTAAACTAGACATCCACCATCCGCTACAACATTAAACTAGCATAGTGGTCTACTAGGATCTTAAACTAGCGCATCATGTGGTCTACCAAGATCTAAAACTATGTTTGTAGTTCAACATCCATAATTTAACACACATAGTTCTGTGGACAAGCAAGAGAGAATACTTTCAATCCTCCATCGCTTGCCCATAACTCCTGAGCAAGATGGGATGAGGCATTGTAGTTATAGAACAAAGTTTACATCATCAAGGAACAATCCTTTGGGAAATTTGCAGCGTCACTATCCTCAGCATCTTTCTAATCTTCTAAAGATGCCTTTTAGCTTCTTGCTAACTTATAAAGCTACTTCCACCATTGCCAATCATCATGGTTGAAGCTCTCATAGTTAGCATCACTACACTAGACAACTAGCGGTACTGTGGCCCAGCCATAGCACTACCATCCTCCAACCCTCACCATTTCCTAGGCTTGGAAGAGCATCTAGCAGTGTGACTCTCTACCATGCTACTAGGTTTCCTAGCTCCTACCTTTGGTGAGAACTCCTAAGCACCTACATCACCACCACCTCTAGCCACATGGATGCTCACTTCTATTTTGGCTACCAAATATTTTGGATTCAACCGCCATCACACTTGCACTAGCCTTTCTACTTTAAACATTGCATGAACTTGTAGCTGACATAGCATTCATGGTCCTTGCAATGCCCTCGCAAACAAGACTTAGCCTTCATCTCACATTATGGTTTTTTTTCTTATTTTCTTTGTGTTGCATTTTCAAGATGAAGCCTTGGTGGCATCATTCAAGGGTGCATTTCATCATGATGGCAAGATGCCACATTGCTCTAATGTGTTCACTTTGGCTCATCCAACTACTTAAGAGTGCACATCCCTACCATCCCCTTAGCCAATTAACCTCTACTTCTTAATCTTGCATTCTCCCACACTCCCTAAAAGCTTCCCTGATGCATGTAGAACTTTGTCTGCAATTAACCATTGAACCCATGATAGGAGTAACACAACTTGTCCCATGGGGAGTCTTTTTGGATTGGTCAAAACCCCAAACTAATGTAACACAACTCATCCTAGGGAGGAAACACTTGTCCTACAGATGCGATGTGGTTGCCTCCAAGTAAATTTTGATTGGCACGTAATTCACCCAGTAATGCAAGAGAAAGTAAAAGCAAAATTGAAAAGAGAAAGGTATAAAAAAGAGAAGAAGAGAAAAAGAAAAATAAAAAAAAGGAGAAAAATAATAATATAATAAAATCAAAAATAAAATAAAAATGGGACAAGTTAAGTGCCCAAGTCAAATAGCATAGTTGTCATCTCATAACTAGTTCAGTCCTAAATTGACCATTTCACAAGCACTTCGATGAGGGGTCAAAATCCTAAGGGCAGGCCACCTCTAAATACTAACTTCCATACAAAAAATTCAATGAGGGATCATGTTTTGATGACAATCCATCATAATATTACATCTTATATTTACACATACCAATGAACATCCCCTTCATCTGTTGTCCCTTGACTCATCTCCCTAAGCTATTCCATACCATACTTCATTCCCTTGGCACTCTCAAGCATAGTGAAGCATTGTCTAATCAAGGACTAATGATTGGTATGGGTTTCATGATCATCATGGTGTTTCATATTCTTTGTCAGCATCTCTTAGGTCAATCCCCTAGATGTCAATAAAGAGGGGCCAATGAAAAACCATAAATTTTGAGCTTCTGAAATTCAACAATAAATTTATCTAAGTGTCAAAAATTGGACAATTTTTTTCTAAATTTAGCACTACACTCTACAGTGTAGGAAGGGTAGCACACATTAAGTCTTTTTTTTATCAAAATTCTTGTAAGTGTCCTGTTATGCTCCCAGTGTAGCAAGTGTGGCACACACTTACATGGCCAATCTACACAAATGTCAAGCCAATAATGGTCAAGGATTTCTTGGGATGGATCAAATACTTTAAAAAATTTTCTATCTCCCAAGCTATTAAGCTTGCTACACTCTCCAACATACCTAGCTTAACACATGTCCCAGTTGCCATTTTGGCCAAGTACCAGGCTAGAGTTTGTCAAAAGTGTTTAGGATGGACAAAATAGTTTTCCAAGTTTTCTATCTTTTAGGCTGCTACACTCTGCTATGCTCCACAAAGTAGCAAGTGTGACATAGGTTTTAGTGCCCAATTTTTCCTAAGTATTGGACAAGGATCTGTCAACCTAACTCGATATGGAGGATGCATTTGGCACATTTCTTGGCTTTTGAGGCTGCCTACCCTGCTATGCCCCAGAACGTAGCTAGTGTGCCATGGAGGAAGACTATAGATTTTCTAAAAATTTATCAAAGCATCATTTCTACACTCTATAGCATAGCCATCATAACTAGTGTGACAAATCAAAAATTTGCAAAATTTCACTAAGTGTTGTGCTACGCTCTAGAGTATAGCCAACTTGACACCAAGAAAATGCCTCCAATAGCCTTCAAAAACCTCCAAAACTTAGCATCAACCTTCATTCTAGCTCCAACATCCATCCAGCAACCAAGATCAATAATTTTCATTTCTTTTGCATCCACCATTAATCCCCAAAGTTGTCTCTATGCTTCGCCCTACTCAAAAGAGAGGGAAGACATAGTCTTGGAGTGTAGTCTCCAAGTTGCATTATGTTGATACTGTTGGTAGGCACATTGTAGTCTCTCAAACTCTAGCACATGAATTCTAGGTAGTGTCGTCATAGTTTAGTAGTCTTTGGGTACCCATTGTTTTCCTTTAAAGTGTAACACTTTGTTACTCTCATGAGAGTATAACATGTTAGTGTAACCCTATCTACGTTCATTCCATGTGGCACCCACATCATGTGGTGCCCGATCCATGTTTTACACTAAACCTATCTCTAAAAATACCCTAATTTTTAGCACTTTAGGGGTTGGCATATTAAAGGAGTATTGAGCATTCAAGCCTCTTGAGCATCTCTTTCACTCTTGCACTTGAACATCAAAGCTTCACACCATGGAGAATATTGCAGTGTAGTCCATCATTGCACCAATAGAAGATGATGACAGCTAAACTAGTAGGTTCAACCTCCCTTACAACTACTAACTCTATGTCCCAGACATCCCAAAGACTATGGCTACACTACTACACTACCACTATGCTTGCCTGATGCCACATACCATTCTTACCTCCTATCCAAGCAAGAGTTATGATCCTTGATTTTGGGATGATGCATTTCTCTATTCTTAAGATTTTGTTTCATTTCTTTTCTAAGAATTTTTTTCTAATATTAAGCATAAATCTTACATTTCTTTACTATCAATACACATTTTCATGTTCACGTCACTATTTTCAAGCTGGAACCCTATGCTACACTCTTGCTTGTTGTCCCGGCATCCATGTGTAAAATCCCATAAAAGCTTCCTACAAATGGTCATTCTAACACCATGTAATTCCCTATATGATCAACCAAACCATTCAAGGCACCTCATTTCCATTTCCCTAACATGCCCCTCACACAGATTCGGGGTTACGCTATACGCTCATAGACCTCTTGGTGTTCTAGCCACTCATGATTTTGGATGTCACAGAGACATGAAGAGAGACTCCTTGCCTAAGCTTTCCTTTGATGTGTCTAGCATGCCCATGAAGTTATATGAGACTATAATTAATTTACCAATGTTATACATAAAAACTTCATGGGATCTAGAGAGGTCCAACAAATCCCTATGGGAGAAAGTTGTGGCCTTAAGGGAAAAGACTTAAAGATAAGAGGATATGATTAGAGATCTTTGAGGTTGTTAGGTCTTTTTGAAAGCCCAAGTGGCTAACTCAAGAGAATTATGAACTAAGGAGATCACATGAGCCTACTATTGGCATGTTGTTCAGGACAAAGTAGTGGTCCTATAGGAGATGGCAAAACAGTATATGTAGATGGACCTCATCTTTCAAAAGGTTGAGGATTGGAAGAATCATTGCACTTGGGTCCTAATGTGGGACAATATACAAAAGGTCCATAAGAAATAATATAATATCAATCATTAGGCCTACCTAAACAAACTCAAGGAGGAGTTAGTTGAATGGTGCAAGCGTGAGCTATTCATTTAGGGAATCTAGGTAGATAGTGTTGATTAACTTTTTGAGAGTACTTTCAAGCTGAAGTAATCCCCTACCATTTGGATTACCACTATTTGAAGTGAGACCTCTATAGCTACTACTACCCATGGTCCTCCTACTTTGACTCTTATAGATAGAACCAACATTCTTTCTGGTGTTGATCTTAGGGATGTTAACTAGGTTAAGATGATGGAGGACTAGATCCTCCATCATTTGGAGGTAGGTCTTCCCCATCTACCCTCAAACGTTATGGAGCCATAATCTCCATAGGTTTGATTTATATTATGTTTTAATTCATAATTTTGTCTATGGGTTACTAAATTGCTATATGTTCTTGCATTTTAGGCCTTAAGAGACATTGGAAGCCCCAATGGTGAGGGTGGGAATGACCCACCACTTACTCCTCTAGATTCCACTCAGCAACGTCCTTTAGTTTAGCTTTTTGGCTATTCATTTTTGTCTATATGTTGATGGCTACGCTTAGCCAAGAATATGTTATGAATAGTTGTTATTTTTTTGACATTCTTGCTACACATTATGCTCATGGCTATTTATGTTATGAACATTTTAACTTTAAATTTAAATTTTGATTTTATTTTTGGCTATGTGCATTTATAATAGTAGTGAATGTTGTAAATGTTGTAAACATTGAAAATGTATATGTTTGTATTTTTGGTTATAACATTTAATGGCTAATCAACCAAAACAAGTGTCATAATAAGTAAGATGTTTGCTAGTTTTAGGTCGTCATGAGCATAGGTTATATTGCATGATTGTGGCTACATTACTAGTTTAAGGCCATGATAGGCCATAATGGTATTTAAGGTCTTAGTGGACCATAGCACCAGTTTAAGGTCATAATAAGGGTGGTAGTAAATAAGCAAAAATGAAAAAAATCTTAGGCTACATGTATAAAACAATAAAGAAATAATAATTTGCAAATGAAAAGTAAGGCTAATTAGCTATCAATGCATTTAGTCATAGGGGCATGGGAAGGTTAAGGTGAACTTCAGTTGTGAAAATTCTTCCTAATCTTTGCAAGATTAGAAAGTGAGTAAGGCCTATTCTGCACAAGCTTGTACTCACCATCCCATAATGTATCCCGTTGCCTATTTTTATCATCATTGGCTATCTTAGGTTTTTTCTCCCCATAGCTAGAGCTTCTTCTTGAAGCTCCACTTCGGACCCCTATTCTATATCTACGTTGTTGTTAGCTAGGGAAACCTAGTTATCACCATGAATGATGATTTCACTTCCCTTGTAAGGAACATGAATTTCTTAATGGATGAGCAAGGACACAACTCATAGTTGAACCAACCAAGGTCTTCCTAGGGTTAGGTTGAATTCTAGTATCTCTTCCACCATCAAGAAGTTGGTGGTTATAAGGAATTATTCTTTAGCTACAAAATCCAATGAGATAGATTACTTTACAAAAACTCTTGATTCATTGAAGGACTTAAAATTTGCAATGGTTGTATGTTTTACTTGCCTAGTTAAGCCCAAGCATTCAATGATGATGCATATGATGATGTTGGTTACAACTCCATCATCAACATCGACCTAATATATTTTAAATTATCCTATTCGTATGGTTATGAATAAAGAGGTGTTAGTCACTTCACCATTAGAAGGATTAACCTTAACGTTTCTATTGTGACATGTTAAGGATGTTGAATTCTCATCCTCTACTAAGGGAGGAATCATCACTGCATGGATGGATTTCTTGTTAGTAGGAATATCTTTACTAGTGGGTATGGAGGTCAACAATCTAACTAGCACCTCACTATGTATGGTAGAAGTTATTATCAGGTCATACAAGCTTAGGGTTGTGTTTTTCTACTTGAGGAATTACCTAAATTGGTCCATAGCACTAAGAAATCTCTTCTTGTTGGTCATGGGCTTGTCACTCTAGTTGTGCTTTACTTTCTCCATGCATCCCAAAATAAGGACTTTGGCTTTAGGCTTTGGTTGTTGTGGCTCTTCCTTATTGTTTTGGTTGAAAGCTTTGATATCCTCTTGTGGCTTGTTTTTTGAAGAGATTAGGGTAGAGGAGGTCATGGGTATAGTTGAAATGGAAGTGGGCTTTCGTGGAGCCACTTCCTTTTGTGCCTCTGTATGCTTGTCTCCATTGTTGTTGAGCTTTTACTTATGCTTCTTCCTTTGTTTGGCTATAGTTTTTTAGTTATTAGAAATTGGTTATAAGTAAGAGGTAGCAGCATTGGCCACCATAGGAGATCATTGTGTAGTTGATTGGGCTATGGCTATTTAGGTTATATTAGGTTGGAAGACCTTGATTAAAAAATTTTTTCTTCAATGCATTCATCATGGTACTCTCACAATGAAGGGGGATCTTGAGCTATGGGAAGTTGAAGAAGCCCTTTCATTATAGAGAGGTACTTAAATAATGAATATTTCTCTTGTAGGTCTCTAATTTTCATCGATGTTGAATGCTAAAATAACATAGGGGCTATCATTAACATTCAATGTGTCTTTGTAGACCTGCATTGACTAGTTTTATAGCCAAACTAGGTTAGAAGCATCTAAGAATAGTTTTCCCTTATGTACCATCCATTGCAAGTCATTATTTAGTGCAAGGAAAAAGTCTATATCATGACCAAGTAGTTTATGATAATGGCACACATAATCTAGTTTGAAATATCTTGATAATTGGGGATCATCTTCCATTACCCAAGTCGGATCTTTGGCTATTTTTCATAGTTGCTCATGTTTCTTTCGAGTGTCTTTAGTCATTTGTTTGTGTTGCATATACCTACTTATCAATAGTTGGCCTAGAAACTCAGATGGTTTTAATAGAAATGTAGTGTATTTAGACCTATCCTTCCTTTCAAATTTAGGTCTATTTGTTCTTGATGTAGTGGTCCAAGAAGTTGATGGTTGGATATTGTGGTTATTAGTGCAGGCCTTAGGTGGATTGACCTTCAGCCCTTGGTTTGTGCTCTTTGTTTCCTTGGTTACAGTTGCTATGCTAGTGTTGTTTTGTTTTCTCTTTTCTTTTTCTCTTTGAGTGTGTTGATTTTTATATGCTATATAGGCTAGATCATGACTAGCCTCTATGACATCCTCTATATTTTCAGTTTGTAAGAATGCTTAGCTAAGAGACTGTGGATCAAAGTAGTAGAGTTTAGACTTGATGAAGTCACTAACTACTCCCTTGAATATGGCTAACAAGTGGACTTCATCTATGGGCTTTGGTATTTCATTTAATAGTCCATTCCACCATTGAATGAATTTTTGTATAGGTTCTAAGTGCCTCTGCTTGACCTTCATGACTTTTTCAATTGTTGCATTAGGCTCCAAGATATACTTGAAATGGTTAAGAAACTAGGCTACTATATTCTCAAAAGAGGATACGCACCCTCTGTGGAATGCATGATACCAATGAAGTTCTTTCCTAGGTAAAGACATAGGGAAAATCCTCATGATGGTATGAGGCCATGGCTGCAAGAGTAAATATTCAAATCGAAAAGTAATAAGATGACCATTAGGATCACCTTCTTTGTTATATTTACTAAATCGGGGAATGGGGACACTAGGAGGAAGTATCAAGGATGGTTATAGGACTTATGGGATCATCTTGGTAGAAGTCCATAATCTTGACAATTTGTGTGATATAGGCTTTAAGCCTCTTTAGCTCCTTTGTTAGGTCTTAAATCATTTGGAAGGCTTGATCCAAGCCTTGTAGTGGCCCCATAGGTTGTGAGGTTTGTACATAAGTTTGTGGTGTCTATTGTAAGGCTTGTGGCCCCACTATAGGTTGCATGATAGAAGGAAGAGGTTGCGTTATGGTTGTGGCTTATGGGCCAAACAAGGAAAAAGATGCTTTTTATAGGACTTGAGGCACAAATGGGACAAATGGGATGCATGACTCTATGTTGCTTCAGGTTCCATGGTGAATCCCATGTAAGTAGTTAATGGATTTTTCATGGTAAAAACCACCATTAATGGTTTTATATATTGAGATTTTGTTGTAAATGGCATTGATGTGCTATAGTTAGTTGTTTGTGGAATTGCATGAGTGTGATGTACCGTAGCAAGGTAGGAAGGAGTGGCAACATGCCCATGGAGAAAACAAAAGCTTGAGAAGAAGGTGTTATGACCTTGGGAGTTGTTTGTTGGAACAATCCTCCCAGGATGTTTTTAGGATCAGATTTTACCTTAAATTCATCCTTCTCCTCTTATTGTTCCTCAAAGGTAGGCTTGTCATCTTTCTCTTCCATGATAATCAATTAGGCTAGGATGCTAGAATAGATATCATTAAGGGAAATTTTCTCATATAGGAAATGGATTTACTCTTTCCCATCCCTATGTATGAGTTCAAAATCCTTTTTGGCATTGGCTTCAATTCATGGAATTAGCATGGTTGCCAATATTTTAACACAAATGAATTTATAACAATCTTCATCTATGGCTACAAAATTAGGACTCTCACCTCTAATCCTCAAAGATCACCTACACTCAATGATGGTAGGATCTTTGGGATCATACATCCTCATGGCTTGCTGGCTATGATCTTCACCAGTGAAGGTGATGGACAACTTAGTGGACGTTTGGAAAGACATGGCTATAGGGTTGAAAATGGCATAAAAATAGGCTATAAATGGTAAATGAAGTAAATTCTAGTGAATGGAATTCAAAAACTCTTAGAGGAAATAAAAATGTCAAAAAATAATGTACTTACTATAATTGATAATTGGGAGATAAGGGGGTTTACCCATTTACCATAAATGGAATATTGAAAACATTGGTTTCAAACCTCACCCAAGTTGGCCTCCCAACTACCTCTATGCTTGGTATGGTATGGGGGGGAAAGAAGGGGGTTGAGATAGTGGAAATGTCACACCTTCTTATTTCAACATTTGAGAGAGGAAAAACGTTTGAAGATAAAAATGGAAACTTGGTAGTTTCCAAAAATGGTTTTTGTAAGCTAACAACTTTTACCACAAAGGAGGAAAAAGTAGGCTTGGCTGGTATCGAAACCAACAATATTTTAGTTGACAAAAATCAGGCAAAAAAATTTAAATGGTTATTAGGACTTCCACGTTGGCTTTTCTATAGAAATTCATAGAAGATGTTGTGAAATTTATGCATCCAAATCACTTGCAACTTCTACGTTGAGCTTTTTTCTATAGGGAGGGTAGAGGCAGCACTAGATTCCTTTAGTTTTTTGGCTTCAAAAAAACTAGAAAATGGATTTTGACTTGTAATAAAAGTAGATCTAGTCATTAAATTGGTTTTGAACCTCACCAATGCTAGCCTCCTAAGTACTTCCACGCTGAGTATGGCAAAAGGGGGGAAATAAGGAGGTGAGATTATGGGAATCCCACACCTCCTACCTCAATGTTGATGAGGGGAAGGCTGAAAACCAAAGTGGAAAGTTTATGTTTTTCCACTAAAACTAGTTTTAACTAGCTACAAATTTTCTCAGCTTGGTAAAGTAGGGAGAAAGCCAACTCATGAAAGAGTTGAACCATCCACTTCTGGAAACTAGAAAAAATAATTTTAGCAGTAGAAAGGAAAAAATAATATAAGGGTTGGGGGGCAGGGGGTGAAAGATATCAACATTGGGTTTGAGCTATAAAGTTCACAAAAAATGCTATGTAAGGCTAAAATCCAACCACCTACAAAAATCAAAAAAAAAACTTACAAATGACAACATAAAGAATAGATCTAGTCACCAAATTTAGGCAAAAGTCCTCCTTCTAGTGCCAAGAAAAACTATTGCAACCAAAAACCTTGGTTTGTAGAAAAACCAAGAACCCTCGATGTAACAATTCCTCAACCCTAAATCCCTAGGGCCTTCACAAGAAAAATGGAATTTGATGTGCAGTAGTCAGTCAGGTAGATCAACTAGGGAATTATGAAATGCAAAACATGAGAATACAAATAGATTCAAATGATGCATAGAAAATAAATTTATTTTTGAACACAAAAATCAAAACCTAAAACTTTATTGAGAAATAATGAAGAATAAGTTAGATAAATGTGTACAAATGATGCCTGGATGTGGAGAAAGGGGCTTTACCTATGCAAGAGTTCAAGCCTATTAAAGCCAATGTGATTTGCTCCATGATCTAGGTACTAAGCCACTCCTAATGCTATCAAACCTTTCTCAACTACTACAACCTCAGATCCACATGTTGGGTCACTACTAAGGATGAGAAGAATGAAAAATTTGGATGTTAGATTGCTTTATGCTAGGGTTTGAAAATCCCAAAAGTGTAGTGTTGACATCCAAAACCCACAAATCTCAAGGCTACAATGCTTCCACACTAGGGTTCAAGACAATGAAAGTATGGGAACTTTCAATAACCCTTGAGTATATGAAAATGCCCCAAGTTTGAAAATGTGAGAAAATAGTTGAACTTCACTAAGAATTTTTTTAAGAATGTAAAGTGTTGAATCATGTCAAAAAAATGTTGAACTTGTAAATGGTGTTGGAGGCTACTTTTTATAGTTTCTTTGGGCCATGAATGGGGCTGAAAAATGGTCATTATTTGGTTGCAAAAATTGATAGAAATTGGCTAAAAATGGCTGCAAATTGACTGCCAAATTTAGGTGAGATGGGTGCCCAAATTTTGGGGGTACCTATACATAATAAGTGATTCCCCCCATGGCCATTCTATTTACTATAAATAGTGGCTCAGGTACACCTTATGATGAGTGGTGAGGTACCCCTACACTCAACCATATGAAACAAGTATAGCATGCGTGATCTGGTCGAACTCCGCAGACTAAATGCCTAAACGCCCCATGGAACACTTGGGGTTAATCATTCATTGTCTTCCCAAACTTACTTGTTGTTGTCACGGTGAATGGTTAAGTAAGTCTAAAGTATATGATTTTTATGGTCTTTTATGGTTTTTCTCTTATGATAAAGGGTGAAGGGTTGAGAGAACTAACTACTCTAACTAAGGACCTAAGACTAAATTAACTAGCGTCAGCATCCATTCCCACTTACCGTACACACCCTGAACCGATGCAACTGTGGCTACCAAATGCTAATCGTTACTGGGATCACCACACGTAATGCACATGCTCTAAGTGGTCATACTGAGGCACCTGACTAGCCTAAGTGTGATAAGCAGCCGATTCCTTGACTAGCCGTACACACCCATAGGTGCTCGTAGCCAAGTCGTACTTATCCCACGTTCTAGGAGTGAAGGGTGAGAGGCCCTAACTAGCCTAAGTGCGATGAGCAGCCAATTCCTTGACTAGCCATACACACTAGGACTACCACTGGGATTACCAAGCATAGATCCTGGAATACACTACTGGGTTACCAAGTAGTGACAATGCTCATAATCAATTCGTACTCATACCGCATGCGACGAGCAGCCGATTCCTTGACTAGCCGTACACATCCTTATATGCTCGTAATCAAGTCGTACTCGTACCGCATTCTAGGAAAGAAATAAATAAAAATAATTAAAATCCTATCCATGCACTGCAAGGTTTATCTAATCAAGTTCATCTTTATTGCCGTACACAACTTGTGTTCAAGTACAATGTTTCTCGAATAAAGAGTCGTTCACTCTAGGACTCCTACTACGGGCACATGGGAAATTAATCTAACTCTGGAGTGATCAAATTACCAGAGCTTTACTACTTCTAGCCAGGATGGAAAATGAGGGGAGTATCGCATCTTATTTATAGATTTGGCGGCAGACAGTGATATCGCAGGAGACGACGCGATGTCGCGACGGCCGCGATATTGCGTACGCGATATCACGGCTTGTGCATATCGCATCTCATCATACCCCCATGACTAAATGAAAACTCATCCTCTAGTTCCTTACAATAATATCGGGAAGGTATGGAATTATTGAGGGGAATGAAACTAATGGGATGACATGTAAACGGATCATTATTACAAGACTTGAAAAAACTGGTGTTCATGAAAACAAGGGTGAACACCTTATTACAATGACATCAGGCCTATGTTGGCAGCTTGAGAGAGAGAAAGAGAGAGATAGAAAGAAGTGTTGCTGCTACCAATGCCAAGATTGTGCTTTTCGTTGTCCATCCATAAGCACACCATCGATCTTGCTCCTTGCATAGCTACTTCAGTGCTGCTCCATTCCAAGTGTTTTGCTCCAGCTCCAGATCCAATCCGTTGTTGTATGATTGCCATTTGCACACACAACACAATCATATATTAGCAAGGGTAATTGAATTATTAAGTAATTAATACCTTTCTTCAGTGTAGGTTCATTGGCTAGGTTGTGGTATGGCTAATATGGGTCGAGAGATGTAGTAACGATGACTACCGAAGGTGTAGGGGTTAGGAAAAAAATCAAAAATTTTGGGGCTAGGAGAAAATTGAAAAAAGTGGGTCCCGTACCCCCATGACTAATCGTGAACATCCGATAGCGTTAGAATGAAGAAGGGAAAGGAGTAAGAAAGATAGATAAAAAGGGACAACTGAACACATCAATGAAGTAGATGTCAAGATGGGAATGAACAAAATAATAATTAATTGCAAAATTTTAAGGAAAAGAAGTTAACGAATGCATCAAATAGGAATGTCAGTGGGTCCTCCCCAAAGTAGGCTCATGCCCTTAATGCCCTAACAGACCCACATTCAAAGAGTCCGTAGGCTCTGGGAATGTCTTTTAAAACAAGAGTTAAAGTCTTAGCCACTAGAATTTACAGAAAAGAAAACAATGCATCAACCGAAATATATACACTAATGATACAACTGGAAATGAGGTGAATAACGGAGAGAAGGATTGAGAGGAGAGAAGAGAATGGACTGGAATCTCAAGAACAAGGTGGTGTATAGCCCCTTGTATGTTTTATGATTAATGTGACTTGGCAAGTCTCATTCCAACTCCGGCCTCAAACCAACCACTTCCAGTGACTTCGCATCAATGCATTTAGTTAAACCATCCACATGGATAATGAGGATGCATCTTCAAAGAGCCACGACCATTCTGATGAAACAAAGGAGAGAATGAGAAGCGAGAAGGGCCTTATTTAGAGGGAACACTTTTGGTTCCATAACCAGTGCGTGTAGCCCAAATTTTATTTCATCTACGGGGTGTGCTTTGTATTCTCACTTTATCTTCTTCTTCTTCTTTTTTGTGTTTTTTGTTTTTATGCGTGAGAACCACACCATGCAAAGACTTCTTATTTTTATTGTCTCAGCTTCCGATAATTGGGTAACATTGGAACAGTAAGAAAACTCAAGAAGAAACATCCAAGCACCCAAGAGAATGACCAACATAAAAACATCAAGTTCCCTTGAAGTCATACCCTTTGCAATCCTTGAGTCCTTCCTTAGTTTGAGAAATACCTAGTCACCAATTCGTTAAATTTCTTATTAGAAGGGAACTGTACATTTCCAAGCCAAGAGAAACCATAGAAATTGGTGGATGGATGAATGAAGTGATCTCATTGCCTACCATATCAAAAGAAACATACCCTAGAATCAACATTGTGACTTAAAGGTAAACACCAAACATTAGCAATCAATATGAAAATAGTTCATACCATCAATCCGAACACTTATTATGGGACAAACTTACAGGGTGGATACACACACACACTCACACAAAAAATGGAAAAGTGTAACGATGTTGTAAAACAAAAATTAGAAAACTTAAATAAATTTGTAAAACAAAAATGTGTAAAACAAAAACATGTAAAACAAAAAATTAAAAGAACTGAGGGCCCCATATGATTAGCATAGGTGGCCATCTCCCCCATGACTGAGTTGTAAGGGAGAGATCTAAAATAATCAGTGTCTATTTGAATTTCTAAGAAGTGCCCAGCTTCTCCCAATTGATGATCTTAGATTCACGGGTGGAAGTTGGCGACGCTCATGTTCCAATGTATATATGCTTTCATTATTAGCATGAGTTTCTTGAGTTCGTTCCATGCATTTTTTTCTACTCCTACAAGTAGCTATCAACCATAGGGTGTCTACTACTTCTTGTGTGGCTGCTACATACAGGCATCTTTGTTGCAAAGTTTCAAGGGCACACCTGTTACATGGAGGAGTTGAGCATCCCTCCATGTCATCACTCGATGAATCACTGTATGTGATGCATGGAACTTTCCTCTTCTCGATCTTTCCACATATGTTTATATTAGAGATTTCCAAGGAAAGATCGCGGATCCTAAGACATGCATCTACTGTGCTTAGCCATACCATTTCCATTCATCGTTGTTAACTTCGATCACTAGAAAACCCGCTCGGTAAGACCAACCACACATAGTGGTGATGATGTCTTCCACCAATCCCAAGGGAATGGTGATGGGCTGGTCTACCAGCTCCAGTTGAATGTTTCTCTTCTTAAGTTGGGGAAAGTTCCAGGCGTGATACATCTTTCTTCAAATTAAGTTGACATTGGAACTTGAGTCAAGAAGAGCCCTATGTGGTTCATTTCTGGCGATCTGTAAATAGATTAAGGGACTCCCAGGGTCAGTTACTTTCCTGGGAAAGTGGCCTACCTTGATCCAGTCAGTTATGGTATGCGTTAACATAACCGTATGCGTTACACCCTGTTGGACTGAAGGGTGCTCCAAAGTGTTAGATGGCGGAGGCGTGTACATGGCCTCAACCGCTTGTTGTTGCGAGATTTTGTCTAGGCTATTGGTTCTGAAGTAAGGTCTTCTCTTTTTACAGTTGTCAGAACCAGCAGCAGGTTGGATATTTATAGCTCTCACAGCGTGATGTTGCTACCGTTGAGGAGGAAGTTCCCCTTGCATTGTTGGAGCAGGAGGTGTTACGGGAACTACTAGAGGTGGAAGAGGTGCGGATGGATTAGGAGGATGGTGTGGGTATGGAGTGTCTCCCGGAGGAGAAGGAGTCCTTCTCAAGTACTCCCGAGCTTGGTAGTGACGGTTGGGGGTTGCGTGACCCATAGGGTCACTTGGAGAAATCAGCTGCTACACATAATATCCATAAGGGTCAGGCTACCGGTAAGGGTACTGTTGTTTCGGTGATGGCATCCCCCATGACTATGGGTATTGCCATTGCTGATGCTGTCCGATGGGCTGTGGTGGAGTTCCACTTGGATAATACGTTAGTGCTTGGTGGAACTGCCTTGGGTTACCTTGTGGATAAGGCAACCTTCGGGGTGTTTACCGTTGATTGAGTCTTGGATTTAGTGCATACACCCCAAACTCCTGTAGATGTGAGATAATAGGACAACATCCCTTAGGATGGTCATAGTAGTAGACCTCACATCCACCATCATCGTCTCTGTCAGAATCTACAGCCACATCGGAGTTAGTGATTTTTCCCTTACCCTTGTTATGTGCAGACCTTAAATCTCTCCACTTTTTCTTACCTTTGTCACTACTTTGCTCTACCTTAGACTCTTCTAAAATTTTTAAGATAGTTTCAATTTTAGATTCTAAGGAACTCCATACATCGTCTACCTTAGCTGCTATTTCTATTGTTAATTTTTGGATTGGCAAGGTTTTTCGGTTCACCAACTCTTTGATTGGTGACTCATCCTCTTCATCACAAAATTTCACTCCCTTCCTTCGAAGGGAGGGATCACGGTTGTATTCCTCCGCACTTTCCCTTTTGCATAGCTCACCTTCTTCATTTGCTACTTGCTCCAACAAACTTTGCACTTCATGGGCTCTAAGTTGTGACAACCTTTCTTGGGCGTAAGTTCCAAGGGTTCGTCTTGTTTCATGCCTTAGCCCATCCACGATGTGGTGCAGTTGATCCCACTATGCGTACCCATGGCTCGAGCAACGATGTAACAATGTGTAGTAGCGGCCCATGGCAGCATCCAAGGGTCTGTGATGATCTTGCTTCCATCCTTGGATCTACTTACGCAAATTGGACACTCTAGAGTACGTTTGATACTTTTCGTTGAACAGTTCTAGCATCATACTCCACCTTCTGATGGTTTCCAGTTCTAAGGACTGGTACCAGCTCTTTGCTTCTTTGGTGAGTGTCCTTGGGAACAACTTAAGCTTCTGCCACTCACTGTCTATATTCTACAAGGCACAGGCATTGTGGAATTCCTGCAAATGATTTTGTGGATCAACATTGTATCCCCCTTCAAATTTTGGGATATTGTTCATGTCTAATCGTTTGATCCGACTATCCTTCAAATGCCTTATGGGAATCCTAATTGCCTCCGTAATGTCAAGCATACTTCGGGTTGCGAGTAGGGGCTCGTCATGATCATCTCTTTCATGACACCTGTGATGTCTGCGTGATTCCCTACTCTCCCTATGTCCTTGCCCTTGTCCTCTCTCTCGACTCTCCCATCGAGGTCTTTCATCCTTTTTACTTTTATCCTCCCTTTTATGTTCATGGTGGCTATGCCCAAATGTGGAAGGAGAGGGTGAGTGATGTGAAGAAGGGGAAGAACAAGGGGAACCATTTCCATGACAATGTTTCTTGCCTTCTCTTCGGCTGCTACGGCCCCGATCGTTGTGATGATCCAAGTGCCCATCCTTAGCATGAGTGGTTGTTCCCTCTGTGAACAGTTGGTGTTCACGGGTATCAGAACCAGGGATATGTATCATTGATCATAGGTTCTGATACCCTTCCTCCTCACCATCGTTAGGAGGGGGAACATCATTTGTTAAAGAACCCGTGATAAGAGGTTCCTCATCTCTTATTTCGCTAAGGATGTGCGGGGTTTTGCCCTTCAGAAAAGTATGTTGGCTCTCCTACCTTAAATCTCTCATACGTTGGGCATCTGTGGGAAAATAATCCCTCATGTCAAAATCTTCTGCAACTTATTTAGTGTAATGTTCTTGTATGCCAATCTATACCAAGGCACAAAAAAGCATGCGAGAGATTGATCGATCTGGGGTTAACACGATGTTAAATCTCTCCACCGCAGTTGTTCGTCTTGATGGAGAACAAAAGTAAAATTGGGAATATACTCATCGGGATGAGTATATGTCATCTTATATTGTTTAGGACTTGGCTGATTTTGGTTATGTTTTTTTTGTTGTCGACTGTCTCGTGTACAATCCTTAGGTGGTGAGTTGCTCTTATGAGAAGAAGGCATTTTTATTGGTGTGCTAATTTCACCGTTATATATAAATTTTATTTTGATTAACCTAAAGGTTCGTTAAGGCTCACAACGATGTGAGTGATATCCCTTATGTTCTATTAGGTGCACAAACACTTAGTCCCCAGCAATGGCGCCAATGATAAGTGACAAGGCACCCCTACACCATACGAAACGAGCGTAGCATGTGCGATCCGGTCGAACTCTGCAGACTAAATGCCTAAACACCCCATGGAACACTTGGGGTTAGTCATTCATTGTCTTCCCAGACTTACTTGTTGTTGTCACGGTGTATGATTAAGTAAGTCCGAGGTATATGATTTTTATTATCTTTTATGGTTTTTTTCCTATGCTAAAGGGTGAAGGGTTGAGAGAACTAACTACTCTAAATAAGGACCTAAGTCTAAACTAACTAGCGTCAACATCCGTTCCCACTTACCATACACACCCTGAATCGATGCAACTGTGGCTACCAAACACTAATCATTACTGGGATCACCACACGTAATGCACTTGCTCGAAGTGGTCGTACTGAGACACCTAACTAGCCTAAGTGTGATAAACAGCCGATTCCTTGACTAGTCGTACACACCCGTAGGTGCTCGTAGCCAAGTCGTACTTATCCCATGTTCTAGGAGTGAAGGGTGAGAGGCCCTAACTAGCCTAAGTGCGATGAGCATCCGATTCCTTGACTAGCCGTACACACTAGGACTATCACTGGGATTACCAAGCATAGATCCTGGAATATGCTACTAGGTTACCAAGTAGTCACAATGCTCGTAATCAAGTCGTACTCATACTGCATGCGACGAGCAGCCGATTCCTTGACTAGCCGTACACATCCTTATATGCTCGTAATCAAGTAGTACTCATACCGCATTCTAGGAAAGCAATAAATAACAATAATTAAAATCCTATCCATGCACTGCAAGGTTTATCCAATCAAGTTCATCTTTATTGTTGTACACAACTTGTGTTTAGGTACAATGTTGCTCGAATAAAGAGCCGTTCACTCTAGGACTCCTACTGCGGGCACATGGGAAATTAATCTAACTCTGGAGTGATCAAACTACCATATCTTCGCTACTTCTAGCCAAGATGGAAAATAAGGGGAGTGCCGCCTCTTATTTATAGATTTGGCGGCAGACCACGATATCGCGTACGCGATATCGCAGGGGACGACACGATATCGCGGTGGCCACGATATCACGTACGCAATATCGCGTCTTGTGCATATCATGTCTCATCACCTTCCACACTGGAGATGACTCTTCTATGCTAATCTCTCAACCATGCTTACTGAAGTGGCTATTCAACATTGAAGTGCATGTACTAATAAATTTTCGCTTTTGTGGCTTCCACACTGGGGGATTGAATTTTCCATGTTGTGGATGAAGCCTCCATGATGGGGGTTGGGGGGGCTTTCATGTTGAGGGGGGAAAGTTTCTAGGCTATGTATGCGCTCTCCACATTAAGGAAGAAAAGTTTCCAAAACCCCCATCCTTCCATGCTAGGAGTAGGTGAGATTTACCACTCATAAAACCCATTAAATTGCATTTTTTGGAATTCCAAAAGAAATTTTTGATCCCTACACCCTCTTCCCCCACTCCCCCCCACAAGCCAAAATTTAAAAACTATGTTACATTTTCACTTATGGAATGAGGCTTTGACCACTTGTAAAGCACCTTTTAGCCCCAAAAGTATAAAGTGTTTTTCTTAGTAGAAATAGGCCATTTTCTCAAATCTAGTCAAAAGGAGTCAATACAATTAAATTTCAAAAAAATACCATGTCATTTTTTGGCTATTTTCATGTGGATATAAGGTTATTTTTCTATTTTCACCTTGGTAAATATGATTTTTGAAAGTAAGCTTGCTATTTTAGATGGTTTTTTTTAAAAATTCTTATGTTAAGGCCATTTCTCTTAGATCTAGGGAAAATAGCTCATTAAATTTAAATTATAATGACTTCCTAAACTCTTATTTTAGTGTTTTTTTTGATGGGTAGATGCTATTTTGGCTATTTTGGTTATAATCTATAGCTATATAATGTTAAATTTTGTGTTTTTTGATGTTCTTTAAAACAAAAAGCAAGTTATATTCTATATTTTTCATTAGAAAAATGGCTTAATTTTTATAAAATGTAATGTTTTTGCTTTTATTATTGTATTTAAGCTTTATAATGGATGTGGTCTTGTTTAATTTAGAGTTATATTGATAAAGTTATGGTTATTTCAATTTGTTTGTGCAACTAGGGCTTGTGCCGTTTTTAGAAATTTCATCAATAGTAATGAGTTTTTTCTAAAACCACCTCTAGGTTTTAAATTTATATTAAGTATGGATTTTTAGGGATTAATTCAAGATTTTTGAATCTGGTGAAATCACATTTTTTGGAGCCCAAATTAATTTTTGGTAATTTTTTTTTCTAACCTTGCACCAATGGGGGTTGATGATGATGACTACAATTTTGCTATTTCTAGCTATGTTTTGTGTAAGAATAGTTACATTTTTTTTTCAGTAGTCCTAGATAGAAATTTCATGATTTCAAGGTTCCTTTCATGGTGAAATCACTAAAATAGGAGTTAAGATGAATTTTTTATGAATTTTATAATAAGGTTATGTTAATTGGTCTAAATTTGGTTGCAGCACTTTACCCCTTTGAGGATGGATGTGGTTGTCATAGTTACAATTGTCAACCTCCATGCCCTTGGGGATTTTTTTTAAATTTGAATATATATTATTATTATATTTTTTAAATAAAATAGCTTTTTACTATTTTTAGGACGTTTTTTTATTTATTTCTATTATGGCCACTTCTTCTATGTTTTGATGGTTTTTCTAAATTAATGCATGATTTAAACTAAGGCATAGTCTTGGTTGTGGTATTTTGGTTTTAATAATTCTAGCTATGATGTCAAGTCTAGGAGAGGTTGTACTAATATTTTTTTTTGTGAATTTTCTTAAGAAAATTTAAACCAATATCATAGAGCTTTTTATGGAGGCTAATTTCACCCCTAACTAGGATGTGTAAAATTTGTTTAGAAATTATATATTTAAATGTTGTGTTACTGTGTTTTTTTTTTATAATTTTCCCTTTTCAGGTCCTACTCAAGGTAGTGCTCATTGTGGTTGAGTTGGTTGGCATTCTCTACTATCTCAATCAACCTATGGACCATACCCCTCCCCATGACTTGGCATTGGAGAAGATATTAGTGTGGTTTCACCCAGGGGAAAGGGATTTTCATGCCTATGTTCTCTAACACTTTAGTTTGATGATGTGATCACATTTATCTAAGGAGGTGGCCACAATCATCATGAAGACCTTGTTACATGGGTCTAGATGCTTGATTGCCTAGTTTATAACTAATGGTCTAGAGACTTGAGTAGCAGGAGAATCGGTGGATTTCATAAATCCACAGTACCTTTAAAACATCTAGGGAATGTCAAAGTATTCATGATACAACATGAATAATACTCTGATGGTGGTGCAAAGAGTCCACTCTTTATTCTAGAATCCTTTAGAGACTATGTACCGATTACAGGGGTAAGCACGACTATTATAGGTTTTAACATTTTGGTTTTATCTAATTTAGTCTCTTTTTTCTAACTTGTTTGTTTCACACATATGTTGTAGGTATAGGGTCAATGATCAAACCTTGGTGGTAGCCCATACTATATTGAACAAATTCACCAAGAACCCCAAGATTATACATGTTGTTTTCAAATAGCTAAGAAAGGAGTTTGATGAATATCTTAGTAGATTTGACCTTGCTTAAAAGAGGTGTGTGGCTGCCAAAATAGCACACAGCTGGTGGATAGCCCCCAAGGATATCAAAGATATGGGTATTACTATTAGGACCCCCCATGCAAGATTCTCCAAGCAAGAAGAGGAATAGTGAGAAAACAAGTCCTTTGTTATGTTAAAGATTTTATGGTTATTTAGGCTTTAATTTTTATATGGCTAAAACATAGTTGTATTGATGCCAAGCATATGTCTTTTGCTTATAGGGCCTACCACTCCTACAAATGTTATTATATCCCTCACTAGATGTTCTACAAAAAATCTCATCATAAATTTCAATATGGTGACACACGCATAGGAGTTATTAAGGGATAATGTATTTAAAGACATTCAAGCAAACATTGCTCATGTAGGTTTTCTTGAGATCTTTATGGCATCCAATCCTATCATCCGTTTTACAAAGATGTTGAATGTCATCAACTCTTTTAATGAAAAAGCTAATGTGTTCCACACCACAACATGAGACCTATCCATTGCTATTGCCTAACTACCCACCATAACTTGTTTAGTGTTCTTTCTGATAGGATAAGAGTTGTTACCAAACAAATGAAAGAGGCCTACCACCATGTAGAAGTTGAGGAATGGCTTGGTGCTACCAAGGACCACTCAAGCCATTCTTACAGACCTTAACACAAATGGATCTTATCCCTTGTTCAGATCTTAAGTATTTCCTAAATTGTTGTCAAAAGAAGGCGATTGGCATTGTGCAGGGATGGACCTTTAGGAAGGTCCCAATAGAGGAGACTCATTTTAACTAGGTTGTTTCTTTGGCTATCAGCCTCAAAGAGGGAATCCTTAAAATTTGCAAAAACTCTTCCATGATAGTCCACATGTACCATGCATTTTTTACAAGTTACTCGAAGAGGTTTGCATAATTTTTTGTGGTGAAGATAGGTAGATCATGGATGTGCCAAGATCCACAAAAACTTTCTAAGCCTTGAGTAAGGCATCTTTACCAAACCATCAGCACTTAGAGCCCACAGGTGGGTATGGAAAAATCACTATCCATGACCACAAAGAACCTTGATGTTAGTAGGTGTAAATCTCTTGATAGCATGTAGGAGGAACCTCTAACATTTTTAGCAAACATAAAGAGGGCTTGGTTGTTACATGTTTAAGTTTCTAGAGTAGCTAGGGCTAACGTGAAAAGGCCCACAAAAGAAGCACCACCAATAGCAAAGCCACTCTCCAAGAAAAAGATTATCTTCAATCCCACACTTGAACTAGGAAGTCATAGGCATACTTGAACTATGTTTTCTCCATTTTTTTTAGGATATTTTTTTTATTATGTTTGGTTTTGTGGATATTCATGCTAACTTATCTAACAATCTATGGCTATAGATCAACAATCAAACCTTATGGCCGAAGCTATCATTGTAAAAAGAAGAACAAAGACAAGTAGAGGAGGCACACAAATGTGCCAAGGAGGAAGAGAAGAGGTGTACAAATATGGCAAAGGAAGAATAGAGGCATGTAGAGGAGACACTCTTGTAACAAGATATTGATGATCATGATGCTTTTTTTAGTGGGCCATTTCCTAAGAAGTCTTAGATTGAAATCCCTGATGATGATAAATCTGAACATGAAAATGAAAGGAAGAGCATAGGTATACTCACAATCCACTCACTATTATCTATAGTTTTATGTTTCATTTTATATTTCTTACTTATCCAATAATTTTTATGCTTCTCATAGTTCCTAAATTAGCAACACAGGTCCTTGTACCTATGTTACTGTTGGCACATTTGGCCATGTCATGGAACAGGTTGACATGATTAAAGGTTTATGTAGTTAGACAAATTTCTATTTGTAACACAAATTAAGGAAGGCCTCTACAGTAACAAAGGAAATTTCATTTCTTAATAAAGCAATGCAAAGAGATACCAAATGTAAGATGCTGGTAAATACAAATCTTATGATGAATTGGGAACCTACACTGCAACTACCATGCCTACAAAATTATTGGTGTTTTTATCATTTTTTTTCATCATCATTCATTTCATCCATGATCTCTCTATTTCCCAACCGTGATTGTTGAATGCTCCATGACCCTTTGAGGAGCTCACAAGGAGATCGATCATCCGATGTAGTGGCAATGGTGTAACTATGCGGCATCAACAGTAATAGGTTGCAGGCACTGACAAACAAAAACTAAACTTATTATCTAGAAGATAATTTATGTTTTTACTACATAGGGAAAAAAAATTATTTTTCAAGGGCGAGCGACTATCCGCGTGGGTGCCGATACACTGATGAAGATGTGCACTTTGGAAAGGAATGGTAATTTCTTCATTTTGACCCTCGCTGGCAACTCCAACCACTGATTTAACCCTACCACGCTCAAAAGTATCAACGCCGCTCTCCACACCGTCGCACAATCACCTGACGCGGTCATGCTTGTCACAACAAACGAAGGAAGGTATTTTTCGAATGGCTTGGATCTGAAGTGGGTAGCAGAGGTAGAGGATGGCCAAAAAGATCTGAAAATAATTCTTCACAAACTTGAGGATGTGCTAGCAACCTTCATGCGACTGGGCGTGCCCACCATCACGGCCCTACGCAGTCACGTCATAGTTGGCGATCTCATGTTTGCCCTCAGACACAACTACCGTTTCATGTTAGACAGCCATGGCCATGGCCGACGTGGTCCCGTACTTTACATGAGTGAGGTGGATCTGGGCATGCAAATGTCGGAGAGCCTGGTGGTCCTCATCTGCAGTAAATTGACACCATGGGTAGTCGACGAGGTTTTGTTGAAGGGCAAGTTGCACGTGCGCCAAGCTCTAGACTTGAGCATTATGAACCACCTTTGCTCTAATGTTAACACTGTCCTGGCTAAAGCCGTGGTGGAGGCACAAGCCCTTGCTACCCGCAATTGGAATAAGGATGTCTACGCCCAGATCCACCTCTCCACCTTCCCTAGCATCATCGAGGAGTTTGATGCTCATCGTGATTCATATATCTTCCCTTCCATCTCCAATCTTTACGGTTTCGCAGGCAGATCGAGATTCCATTTATCTAGATTACAATTATTGTTCAAAGACACAACAAAGGTTACAACAACCATAGTTTTTACAGAACACATGATAACATTACTGAACGCAGTGGTAGAGCCTTCTTTCACAGTGGCAGTTGATATATGGTTCTGGCAGGGCACGATGATTTGAAACTATTTTTCGGCAATTCTAGGCCTGGTGTCTTCACATTCGGCCTTCACATTCGAAGACATTCTAGTGGTGCCAAGAAGCCACTGGCAAATTTAACGCATTTAAAATAAAAATTTGTAAGGGTCGGCCTTATTGACTTGTACAGCCGCCTCAACCAACATTACATTAAGGTGTGTACAAAATTACCTTTTTACTACCACCCATTTATAAAATTACTAGGGCTTCAATAATATTTAACATTTAAAACTTAAAAATTCTAAATAAATAAAAATAAAAATAACAATTATATGGAGCTCTTGGATTTATTTTTAAAAATTATTATTATTGCTTATAAAAGCAATATTTGTAAAGACACATGCTAATATTAGCATGATTTTCTCCTAACTTTCCTAACTTCTTGGGCAAGTAATCTACTAACTTGTTGGGCAAGTAAGATCTCCTAACTTGTTGGGCAAGTAATTAACTTCCTTACTTGGGATAAAGGTTAGAGAAGATATTTTAGAATGTAACTACCTTTTGAACCCTATAAAAAGGCTTCAGGGATAAGAAGGAAGAAACTACTTGGTATCACACACTTGACCACACTTGGGGTCACACATTGTGAAAGATTGCTTGTAAGATGGGTTGCTAAAGAAAAGATTTCAGCCTCTTTGTCATAGTCCTGTGAGTTATATTTTATTTTTATTTTTTTTAAATTTTTTAGCTAGTGGTTTAGATAGTATCATCCTTGGCAAGTAATTTTTGGATTTTTAAATTCTATTTATTGTTCTTCTTGCATGATAGAAAATTTCTATTAAAATTTTTTCATAGAAGCACTTGTATTTGAAAGCCTTAAGAGAATTTTAGTAGTGAATTTGATTATTGTGCAACATATAAGAATTGCTATTGGGATTGTTGTAAGAGAGCCTCTGCTTGTAGTCAAGCCATTGAACGATTCAATAGTCAAGAGGGTTCAGAAAATCTTTGGTATTTTGATGGGACCAGAATAACCTCTTTTATCTTTAAAGTCAATCTCCGTGGTATTTCAATCAGAAATTGTCAAGTCTTTTGAGGGTTCTGTTGAATGCAATTGTTGACATCCATTATCTAGACAAAATGGAGTCTCGTACATGATATTTTACGCAGCAATTTTCTGGTAGCATACTAGGATTGTCTTGAAGAATTTGCTTATTTGAGCCTTGGAAGTTTGAACAATTTGTAGTTATTGAATTTGAGATAGCTTTATTGCGAAGTGTTTACTCGTATCATTTTACCTTATTTAAACATTTGAGGTCCTAACAAAAATCTACTTTCTTTTCTGTCTATTTCCATTGAATTTTGCTCTATTTCTAGTTTTCTTGTGGAACTATCTCTTTCTCTGGGGAAAAATTAGAAGTAAATTCGCAGATTTGTGCTCAAACATTTTCACAAAATTTTATTTGTTACAAGTAGGTATTATAAGGATTGCATAGACTAGGCAATTAAACAAAATAGAAACTCTCAACAACTCACAGTACTTGGCAAAATTGGCTGAATCTCTTTAAGATAAGTCATTTGTAGTTTACACACAACGCAATCATTTCATCTTTCACAACCGCACACCGCAACAGCACACACACATACTCACATTAACTACTAAGTCTATTTGGAGGTATCTGGGCCTTGGTCTTACCAGAGACTAGAAATCACCTAAATCCTGTTCAAGGACACTCGTTGGCGGTCGTGTCCTAAACGGTCGCCAACAATTCTTTGGGCGCTAGAAGGAGGGCTGAAATTTTAGCCTCTAAGTCCATAAGGCTTATGATTATAGTACATCAACAATTATTTCTTACTATAAAGGCTTAAGAAATTAAGTACTATTTTTAGTTCATGACCAAGAAGATTGATAGTTTGGAAAATTTGAAAGTTTCAAAGGATATTCTTGATTCAAGGACTGATTCTTCATCAGAAGAAGAACAAAAGAAATTTTTTGAATTGGAAACAAGTAGTGGAGTGAAAAATAGAAGATCAAGAAGATCACCCATTATATCTGGTTTATCGATTTATAAGAGAAGATCTAGAAAGTCTAAGAGTTTAACTATCCAAAGGAATAGGATGGCAAATCCTTGGAAAAGAGTTACACCATTAGGATTTCAAAATTACAATGATATTCCTAAGGTAGTTTACAAATATTTCCCTAAGCCTTTCATTCTTGGAAAAGCTTATTTAGCTGAAGAATATATTCACATGTTTGAGTTAGCTTTAGCTCATGCAAATATTCAACATTAAGATCAAGCTTGTAGGTTGTTTGTATCAAATTTAAAGGATATGGCTCAGATTTGGTATTTGAACTTACCAAGTAATAGTATTACAAGTTGGGATGACATGAAGAATCTTTTCTTAGCCCAGTTTGGTAATCAATTAGATCAACAACAACTATACTGTGGGCTAATGCAAGCTAAGCAAGGAGTTAAAGAGTCAATTAGAGATTTTAACATCAAGTTTCAACGAATTTGTGGACTCTTTCAAAGACAATATAGGCCATCAGAAGAAATGCTTAAAGAAACTTATCTTAAGGCTGTCAACCCCAACATTTCAATTTGGTTAAGGAGAACTCCAAACTTAACTACACTAAATGACTACTTTAGTGAAGCTATACAGTTAGAAAAATAGTTGAACTTGAATCCTGAAGAAAATATTGCAATTCAAAAAAGAGAAGAAAGAGTTATGATTCCTATGCAAGATTTTGCTCAATTTAAAGCTTTACCAGGTCCATCTCATGTTAAGATAGAGCAAGAACATGAAAGAGTAGAATCTGAAAAAGGACAATTAATGAGAGATATGTCTAACAAAATAGTGAAGCTTGAAAAAGCCTTGGCAAGAGTTAATATCAAGGAAGAAAGGAAAAATAGAAAGCATAAACATCAAGACACTAAGTTAGCAGAAGATGAGGATGAAAGTGACCTTATTATGTCCAACTTTCTTGATATTGAATCTGATAATGAGTTATCTAGTGTTCATTATGCAAGTAAATCTTCTAGCAATGGATCTAGTGATACTTCTTCTCTATCAAGTTCTGAAGAAGATATGTCTTTAGATGAAGAATGCAATAACAATGAGGAAAATCGATATAGTCTCCAATCAAAAGAAAAATTAACTACTTCTAGACCCCCAAATGTTATTACTAATCCATCTACTAAGAGAAAATCTTTTGAGCCAAATAGAAGAGATAAGAATAAAGGTAAAGACAATCAAGTAGAGCAAAACACTCCAAATCAGTCTTTTAATAAATGGATAAAGAAACCAAGCTTTATTGGTGATGGAGAGTATGATTTGATTGAAGACCTTAAACATGTCAAGGCCAATATTAGCTTTTATAAGTTGCTTCAAATAGGAGATTAGTAAAGAAAGACTTTAGAGTTCATTAAAGGTAAAAGGAGAGTTAGAGAATCAGAGTTAAGTTATGTGTCTAATGACGATGAGAAATTAAAGACCTCGCATGATAAGGAAGCTTCTCCTTTTCTTTTGACAATGAAATTAAAGAATAAATACTTACACAATTGTTTGGTTTATTTTGGAGCTACGTCTACTATAATGCCATTGTCTATATGTAAGAAACCTGGTTTGATACTTGAAAAATCAAATAAAAAGATTGTTCAAGTGGATAAAAGTAGAGTGAAGATTGTGGATCAATTACCAAATGTTCTATTGGAAATTGCTTCTGAACCCTGCATCAGAAGTAGAGTAACCATTCAAGTGGTAGATATACCATATTCACATAGTTTCTTATTGAGTAGAAGTTGGATTAAGAATTTCTCAGGTTACATATCAATAGATTATTCTCACATGTGGCTACCTTGGAAAGGAGAACCAAATCAGATATACATCTATAGCAAACCTTTGATGATTGTTAATATTACTTCAAATGGAAAAAATAAAATGGCTAAAAAAGGAGATGTTGAAAACAAAATTTGTACACTTCAAGAAAATTATAGTTCTAAAAAAGAACAATCAAAGAATGAGGATAAATGAGAATTATACTTTGATGGTTCATGTAATTCAAAAGGTGGAGGAGCTGGTATAGTTATATTCAAGAATGATTCACCTAAAACTTTCAAAGCAATTCATCTATCTTTCCCTTGTGCTAACAACAAGGCTGAGTATGAAGATTTATGTATTGGTATAAGAATAGCTCTAGACAAAAAGATCAAAGTAATTACTATAAAAGAAGACTCAAGATTAGTTTTTGAACAAGTAAAGGGTAACTATGTAGTAAAGAGCTTATTCTTAAGACCTTATAAGAAACTTTCTTGTAAGATGTTAGATCAGTTTCAACATTGGAAAATAGAGCATATAAACAAAGTAGAGAATCTTATAGTAGACGATTTGGCAAAGGTAGCTTCAACATTGGATATGCAAATATTAGAAAGTTACAAGGATTTTATGATTGAAGAAGAACATCAGCCATCAGTACCAGATAATAGAAGACATTTACAAGTATTTGAAGATGATGATCAAGTACTAAGATTTATGAAAAACAAACAAGAATTTGAGGGTCAAGTGATACCTAAAACTTCATCAAACTTCAAAGTTAGTTTCATTCCAAAAAGGATGATTGACTTAGAACAAGAGTTCAAGAAAAATTTACTCACTGGGAAGGATATACAAAACCCAGATAGTCAAGCTTTCGAGGTAGTGAATTTTGGATTAGATAGGATGCCAAAGATTGTGAATGTTACAAAGGAAAGAGATTCAAGTTTCAAGCAAAACTTGTTAACATGTCTAAGAAATAATTTGGACAATTTTGCTTGGTCTTATGATTATCTTAAAGCTTTTAGGTAAAATGTGATGACACATAAAATTCCTTTAATAGAAGATTGTAAAATAGTCAAGCAAAAACAAAGAAAATTTAATCCATCATTTGAACCAGCTATGGAAGCTGAAATCAAGAAGTTGTTACAAGCACAAATCATATATCCAGTATGATATTTGACATGGCTTGCTAACCTTGTTCCAGTGAGAAAGAAAAATGGTGATATAAGGCTTTGTGTAAACTTTAGAAATCTGAATGATGCCTCAAGAAAGGATAAGTATCCACTTCCAAGAATTGATGAGATGCTGATTAGAGTCTCAGGTTATCAAGTCTATTCTTTCTTAGATGGTATCTCATGTAATAATCAGATCATGGTAGATAAGAATGATAGCTACAAAATAGCATTTATCACCAAATGGGGAAGTTTTGCTTACCAAAGAATGCCATTTGAATTGTCAAATGCTAGAGCTACTTTCCAAAGAGCAATGGATTTAGCATTTAAGGATTTATTAGGAAAACTTGTGGTGGCTTATTTGGATGATATTACAATATTCTCAAAGAAAAAAGAAGATGATATTAATCATCTCTAGCAAGTTTTTGATAGATGTCGTGAGTTTGGTAATTTATTAAATCCTAAGAAGTGTATCTTTGGGGTTAAATCCAGAAGTTTATTAGGACATGTGATATGTCAAAAAGGGATTGTCATAGAAAAATCTTGAATCCAAGTAGTACAAAATATTGAGCATTCCACAAGTAAGAAATCTCTTAGATCTTTCATTGGGAAGATAAACTTTGTGAAAAATTTCATCCCTGGGTTTATTGAAATTACCAAGCCTTTGATGCATATGCTAAAAAAGGATGTTTAAGTAGAGAAAAAACCAGAATCAGAGAGAGCTTTATCAGAAATTAAAAATGCTATACAAGAGACTCCATATTTGGTGAAGCCTAGGCTTAAAGAAGATTTTTGGTTATATTATTTTTCTTCGAATGATTCTATTGCTAGCATTTTAACACAAAAGGATAGTGAAGGGCAAGATGAACCAACTAGATTTTTTGGGTATTAGTTGAAAGGTTCAGAATTAAATTATTTAGACTTAGAGAAACAAGCATTTGCAATCATTAAAGCACTTAAACATTTTAAATATTATTTGGAAAGTTCACTAGTCCACATTATGCTAATTGAACCGACAGTCAAGCGATTCCTATCCCAAAATGAGATTGGATTAAAAAGAGGAAAATGACTTATAAAGTTGCAAAGTTTCATATTTTTATTGGAAATATGCAAAATAATTAAGGGAATGGGAGTAGCCAAGTTAATGGCCAAAGAAAGTGAAGTATGTACACTTGACACCCATGAAGAGAATTGGTATGATGAAATTCTCAAATTTCTTAATACAAGAAAAATTCTAAATAATTTAACTACAAGTCAAAAGAGAGCTTTCTTCAAAAGATCACGAAGATTCGTTATTAAAGATGGTATATTATATAGAAAATATTTTCGGGGAGTTTTATTGGAATGTGTTCATAATGATCAAATTAGTTTCATTTTGGAACAATTTCATGATCATTTGAATTTATTTTATGAATCGCTTAAGTCGACTATGCAACATATACTTCGATATGGATATTAATGGCCTTCAATGTATCAAGACATTAGTTCAAAGATTCAAAAATGCTATAAATGTCAAATTCATGGGCCCAAGATTAAAAGGGCTAGAGCCCCTTTAAAGCCAGTAGTTGAAAATAGACCATTTCAGCAATGGGGTTTGGATTTTATTGGTACAATTACTCCTTCAAGAGCTAGACACAAGTTTATTCTCACGGCTATTGATCATTTCACTAAATGGTTTGAAGCAAAGGCTCTAAGAAGAAGTTCAGCATCAGATGTGACTAAGTTTCTAGAAGACCACATTCTAAGTAGATTTGGTCTACCCAAAGTGTTAGTGTCAGACAATGGACCTACCTTCAAATCTGAAGAGTTTATTAGATGGGCATCAAAAAAATCTATTTTCTTATTTTCCTCATCAAATTATTATCCTCAAGGAAATGGCCTAGCAGAATCCACCAATAAAAAGCTTCTCGCTTATATCAAGAAATCGATGGATGGGAATCCAGGAAATTGGATCGATTATCTACAATCCTTATTATGGTCAGATCGAATTAGATTCAAGAAAGCTATTGGGACATCACCATATAACTTAGTCTATGGTTTGCCAGCAAGAATTACAAATAAGATTGTAAGCTCAGCTTCTGAATTCATACAAAGATATAGTGAAAAGACTGATAAAGATAGAAGTTTCATGACTTTTCTTATTAAAAGAGAAGCTGAAGTAGATAAAGCAAGAGATAATTTGTTACAGAATACCTCTCAAGTTAAAAGATGGTTTGATAGGAAAGCTCTAAAAAGAACTTTTAAGATAGGGGACCTTGTCCTATTATGGAATATGAAGAAATTGAATAAATTTACATCGACATGGATTGGTCCCTTTCAAATTACAAAGTAATTGTTAGAGGATGCTTACAAATTATCAACTTTGGGTACCATGGAATTGCAATTTCCATATAATGTTTTTCATATAAAACATTATTTGGGACAAATGCATACAGCTTGAAGATGTCCTTACACAAAATAATATATGTATATGCTATTAGGTAGAATATTACTAGGTATAGTATTAATTATCATGTTTAATTATGCTATTGATATATAATTAGATAAGTAGAAAGTATATTATAATAGTAAATATATTTAGAAAATAGTTTTCCTTCAAGTAAGGCAAGTGGAAGCCTACAAGTGAAACAAGTGAAATTCTACAAGTGTGACAAGTGGAGAAGGTGACTCATCCACCACTTAGTGAGGATTGTGACAAATGGTTAGAATGCCTAAAAAGAGGGAAACTTGGTTGAAGACTCTTGGGGGGGAGTTTACATTTCTAGAACCTATAAAAAGAAGGTTAGGTTGCCTAAAATTTCATCATATTTCAATTCAAGTTGAGTAGTGAAAGTTAGAGAGAGCTAATTTTGAAGAGGAGATGGAGTTTGGGAGAGCAATGAGAAAGCATTTTATTTCATATGTGATGGGATGTTTCCCTGAACATGTGTTGAAGGCTTACCTAAAAGCTAGATCATGTGGAGCTCCGAAAGAGTGTCCTTTCATGGCTTGGTTGTCCGATGAATTTTCTTTCCTCACAAGAGGTTTGGAGATAGAGTCCAATGTTTGGGGGAAATATCAAGATTGCACCAAAGAAAAAGAAAAAGGAGAAGAGCAAACAACCAATGAAGAGTCATCATGGGCATGGGAAGAGGCCTTTGTCTCGCAAGAGGAAAATGAAGGACCCAATGAAGAATAATAGAATAGTGCATATGAAAAGGAAAATGAAAAGAGTGTTGAAGAAAAAGTTCTAGTAGATCATGTTGAGAGCTCCACCAAGCCAGAGAAAAATAGAACAACCTTCATCACATCAGAAATTTCCTATGAAATAGTTAGAGAGATGAGGATTCCTACTAGGGTAACCCTCACAATTCAGTTTCCATCCCAAGAATAGTTCATGAAGGACTTGATAATGTACAGTTTGTTATTTTTCTTAGGAATGAGGTTTTTATACCATCAAACCTTATGTTTGATGGGAATTTTCCTCCAAAAATATTTCTTTTCAGCTGTAAAAATTCAGTGAAAGATTCAATATGTTTCAGTTTTTAAAAAAATGGGGCTACATAATTTTTAAGCTTTTTAAGGGGGCAGAAATGTTGGCACATTTGGCCATGTCATGCAATAGGTTGGCATGATTAAAGGTTTATGTAGCTAGAAAAAAATTTTTTTGTAACACAAATTAAGGAAGGAAGGCCTCTGTAGTAACAAAGGCAGTTTCATTTCTTAATAAAGTAATGCAAAGAGATACCAAATGTAGGATGCCGGTAAACACAAATCTTATGATGAATTGGGAACCTACACTGCAACTACCATGCTTGCAAAGTTATCAGTGTTTTTATCATTTTGTGTTCATCATCATTCATTTCATCCATGATCCATCTGTTTCCCAACTGTGATTGCTGAATGCTCCATGAACCTCTGAGGAGCTCACGAGGAGATCGATCATCTGATGTAGTGGCGATGGTGTAACTATGTGGCATCAATAGTAACAAGTTTCAAGCACCGACGAAAGGAGATCAAACTTATTATCTGGAAGATAATTTGTGTTGTTACTATGTAGGGGAAAATTTTTATTTTTCAAGGGCGAGCGACTATCCGCATGGGTGCCGATACACCGATGAAGATGTGCACTTTGGAAAGGAATGGTGATGTCTACATTCTGATCCTCGCTGGCAACTTCGACCACTGATTTAACCCTTCCATGCTCGAAATCATCATCGCCGCTCTCCACACCATCGCACAGTCGCCTGATGCTATCACGCTTGTCACAACAAATGAAGGAAGGTATTTTTCAATCAGCCTAGTTCTGAAGTGGGTAGCGGAGGTAAAGGATGGCCAGAAAAATCTAAAAATAATTTGCCACAAAATCAAGGATGTGCTAGCAACCTTCATGCGGCTGGGCATGCCCACCATCACGGCCCTACACGGTCACGTCGTGGCTGGCAGTCTCATGTTCACCCTCACACATGACTACTGTTTCATGTTAGACAGCCATGGCCATGGCCGACGGGATCCCGTACTTTACATGAGTGAGGTGGATCTAGGCATGCGAATGTCAACAAGCCTGGTGACCCTCATCCGTAGTAAACTGACACCGTGGACAATCGGCGAGGTTTTGTTGAAGGGCTTCAAGTTGCAGGCACGCCAAGCTCTAGACTTGGGTGTTGTGGACTGCCTTTGCTCCGACGTCGACATTGTCCTAGCTAAAGCCATGGCAGAGGCATAGGCCCTCGCAAACCACAATTGGAATAAGGACGTCTATGCCCAGATCCCCCTCTCTGCCTTCCTCAACGTCATCGAGGAGCTCGATGCTCATCGTGATTCATATATCTTTCCTTCCATCTCCAATCTTTAGGTTTTTGCAGGCAGATCGGGATTTTTTTTATCTGGATTACAATTGTTATTCAAAGATACAACAAAGGTTACAACAGTTGCAGTTTTTACAGAACATACGGCATTTTTACCGAACGCAGTGGCAGAGCCTTCTTTCGCGGTGGCAGTTGATATACGGTTCTGGCAGGGGGGGATAATTTGAAACTATTTTTTGGTAGTTCTAGGCCTGGAGCCTTCACATTCAGCCTTCACATTTGGAGACATTCTAATCTGAAAATAATTCTTCACAAACTCGAGGATGTGCTAGCAACCTTCATGCGACTGGGCGTGCCCACCATCGCGGCCCTACGCAGTCACGCCATAGTTGGCGATCTCATGTTTGCCCTCACACACAACTACCGTTTCGTGTTAGACAGCCATGGCCATGGCCGACGTGGTCCCATACTTTACATGAGTGAGGTGGATCTGGGCATGTGAATGTTGAAGAGCCTGGTGGCCCTCATCTGTAGTAAATTAATGCCACGAGTAGTGGACGAGGTTTTGTTGAAGGGCTCCAAGTTGCAGGTGCACCAAGCTCTAGACTTGGTCATTATGAACCACCTTTGCTCTAATGCTAACACTGTCCTGGCAAAAGCCGTGGTGGAGGCACAAGCCCTCGCTACCCACAACCGGAATAAGGACGTCTACGCCCAGATCCGCCTCTCCACCTTCCCTAGCATCATCAAGGAGCTTGATGCTCATCGTGATTCATATATCTTCCCTTCCATCTTCAATCTTTACGGTTTCGCAGGCAGATCGAGATTCCATTTATCTGGATTACAATTGTTGTTCAAAGACACAACAAAGGTTACAACAACCACAATTTTTACGGAACACACGACAACATTACCGAACGCAGTGGCAGAGCCTTCTTTCACAGTGGTAATTGATATATGGTTCTGGCAGGGCAGGATGATTTGAAACTATTTTTTGGCAATTCTAGGCCTGGCGTCTTCACATTCAGCCTTCACATTCGAAGACATTCTAGTGGTGCCAAGAAGCCAAAAGCAAATTTAACGCATTTAAAATAAAAATTTGCAAGGGTCGGCCTTATTGACTTGTACAACCGCCTCAACCAACATTACATTAATGTGTGTACAAAATTACCTTTTTACTACCACCCATTTATAAAATTACTAGGGCTTCAATAATATTTAACATTTAAAACTTAAAAATTCTAAACAAATAAAAATCAAAATAACAATTATATGGAGCTCTTGGATTTATTTTTAAAAATTATTATTATTGCTTATAAAAGCAATATTTGTAAAGACACATGCCAATATTAGCATGATTTTCTCCTAACTTTCCTAACTTCTTGGGCAAGTAATCTACTAACTTGTTCGGTAAGTAAGATCTCCTAACTTGTTGGGCAAGTAATTAACTTCCTTACTTGGGAGAAAAGTTAGCTAAGATATTTTAGAATGTAACTACCTTTTGAACCCTATAAAAAGGCTTCAGGGATAAGAAGGAAGAAACTACTTGGTATCACACACTTGACCACACTTGGGGTCACACATTGTGAAAGATTGCTTGTAAGATGGCTTGCTAAAGAAAATATTTCAGCCTCTTTGTCATAGTCCTATGAGTTATGTTTTATTTTTATTTTTTTAAAATTTTTTAGCTAGTGGTTTAGATAGTATCATCCTTGGCATGTAATTTTGGGATTTTTAGATTTCTCTTATTCTTCTTCTTGCATGATAGAAAATTTCTATTAAAATTTTTCCATAGCAGCGCTTGTATTTGAAAGCCTTAAGAGCATTTTAGTAGTGAATTTGATTATTGCGCAACATATAAGAACTGCTATTGGGATTTTTGTAAGAGAGCCTCTGCTTGTAGTCAAGCCGTTGAATGATTCAATAGTCAAGAGGGTTCAAAAAATCTTTGGTATTTTGATGGGACCATAATAGCTTCTTTTATCTTTAAAGTGAATCTCCATGGTATTTCAATCAAAAATTGTCAAATCTTTTGAAGGTTCTGTTGAATGCAATTGTTGACATCCATTATCTAGACAAAATGGAGTCTCGTACGTGATATTTTACATAGCAATTTTATGGTAGCATACTAGGATTGTCTTGAAGAAATTGCTTATTTGAGCCTTGGAAGTTTGAAAAATTTGTAGTTATTGAATTTGAGATAGCTTTATTGTGAAGTGTTTACTCATATCATTTTACCTTGTTTAAACATTTGAGGTCCTAACACAAATCTTCTTTCTTTTCTGTCTATTTCCATTGAATCTTGCTCTATTTCTAGTTTTCTTGTGGAACTATTTCTTTCTCAGGGGAAAATTAGAAGTAGATTCGTAGAGTTGTTACAAGTAGGTATTATAAGGACCGCATAGAATAGGAAATTAAACAAAATAGGAACTCTCAACAACTCATAGTACTTGGCAAAATTGGCTGAATCTCTTTAAGATAAGTCATTTGTAGTTTACACACAACGCAATCATTTCATCTTTCACAGCCACACACCACAACAACACACACACATACTCACATTAACTACTGAGTCTATTTGGAGGTATCTGGGCCTTGGTGTTGCCAAAGACCATAAAGCACCTAAATCCTATTCAAGGAAACTTGTTGGCGGTCATGTCCCAAACGGTCGTCAATAGTTACACCTGAAATCATGGGTAGAGATCCTAGATGTGATATAATTCATGCACGAGATGGCAAAGGACATCGTTGGTCAGTTGTAATAGGTTGCACCTAAAATTGGTAACTATGTTTTATTATTCTTTATTTATTTTTCTATGAGATGTATTTTATGTTCTAACTATATTGTATATTAAGTTTATGATTATTATTATTATTTTTTTAGTCCCATTAGTCACATGGGATCCAACCCAAGACATGGAGTTTGACTCTTTGCCTAAACTTCCTCCTAACACTGCACGTCCACTTGAAGCTTTACAAAACTACCACTAATCTAGTAGTTTCATGTGCTAAAGCTTCATGAAAGATTCAAAGATCTAGCAAATTGCTATGGGAGTAGGTTATGACCTTAAAGGAGTTAAGCAAGAGGCAACCTGAGAGGATCTAGGATCTCAAGGAGCATAAAGCCTTCATAGATACCCAAGTGGAGAACTCGGGGGCCTTATAGACCATGGAGATCACATGGGCCACTGCTAATGCACTATCCATGATAAGATTACTCTTACTCAAGAGCTGCATGAGCAATAATTGTAGATGGACTTGATCTCTCAAAAGGTGTAGGACTGGAAAGATTATATTGCTTGAGTCCTAGAGTGGGGAAAGACACAAAGGGACCACAAGTGCAAGTATAAGGTTGATCAAGATGTCTATTTGAAATGGTTGACAAAGAAGACAACCAAATGGCTAAAGAGAGAGATTCTCATTCAAGACATTCAAGCTTAGAGTGCTTTCAACCTCTTTAAAAGCACTCTAATAGTGCTTGAGTTCCCTAATCAACAAATCACCATAGCTACAGCTGAGGTTGCTATGGCTACAATCTCATGGGAGCCACCATCATGGATAGGTGTGTATAGAACCAACATCCTCATAGGCATTAATTTATGGAACATTGACTAGGCCAACATGACAGAAGACTAAATTCTTCAATGTTTGGAGACTATCCTTCATCATATTCCCCAAGAGTTTGTAGAGCCAAATTATCCATAGGTGTAATGGATTTTATGTTTTTGCATTTTTAAGATTTAATTTTTATTATATTTTTATGTTTCTTGTTATTCATGGTTCATGTTATGATTTTTATTTTGATTATTACTAACTAGTTGTGTGTTACTATCTCATATGCATTTTATGATGTTGGTGGTCCTAATGGTGTAGGCAATGATGATGATGGTGCACCAGCTCGCATTTATGATGTTAGTGGTCCCAATGATGTAGGAAATGATGATGATGATGAACCACCTTCTCCTCTAGATGGCCCCTTGGCACTGTCAGATGCATGATGTGATAGTCTTTAGTATTTATTTCATTTTATGCTTGAGATTGTATGGCTTATGTTAGCCAATACTTGAGTTGTAGACAGTTTATCATTTATGATTAATAGTTTTAACATTTATGGCACACAATGTGGAAATGGCTATATTATTTTATTTTAAGATGTTTTAAATTTTAATTTTTGATTTTAGTTTTCATTATATATGTTGTTGATTACTTTATTTTTTTAAGGTTGTAAAGTTATAAGTGTTAAAAATATTTATGAGATTATGAATGAACAAGGATTACTTGTCATTCTTTTAAAAAT
Source organism: Gnetum montanum (assembly GCA_015680685.1). Lineage (NCBI taxonomy): Eukaryota > Viridiplantae > Streptophyta > Gnetopsida > Gnetales > Gnetaceae > Gnetum > Gnetum montanum. Next base: position 2,914,841 of record MNCI01020044.1, read on the forward strand.
CATGGTAGGTTGTACATTTATCTCCAGGTTAAGGTTGTGGCTAGTCATGATGCTAGTTTAGAGTCTTGGCAAATTATAATGCTAGTTGAGAGTCTTAGTGGAATGAGATGTTAGTTTAGGACCTTGGTAAGCCATGATGCTAATTTAAAGCCTCAGTAGGCAATGTTTTTAAGTTAAGGCCTCAACAAGCCATGAGTTTTCTAGTTTTAGACCATGGTAAACCCTTGGAGTCTTAGATTTTTTGGTAAACTTTTTTTAAAAGGTTTTTTATGGTTTTTTCTAGCTTTATGATTTTTTTAAGAATTATTTTCTATTTTCATCATGTATAAAAGTAATAGAAAATAAAGGTTCTAATACATAAGTAAAATCCAAAGGAAAGTAGAAATCCAGGCTACCTACATGAAGAGTAAAATGAAATACATAAAAAAGCATAACAAATTAGTAAAGAAAAGCTAAGCTACATGGCCATTGTATATATGGTTATAAGGTCATTAGGTGGAAGGGTCAAGGGGTACTTCACTTTTGCAAAGTCTTCCTAATTTTTCAAATATTAGGAAAAGAGTAAGGTCTACTCTACATAAATTTGTATTCATCATCACCTTCACTAATGATGTTAAATGGGAGTTCATCCCATGAAACATCTAACTACCCATCATTGTTATTATTGGCCTTATGTTCTCTATCATGTTATTGAGTTTTGTGACTAGGAATTTCTTCTTGAAACTCCACTTTGAATGCCTACTCTATATCTACATTGTTAACAACTAGGAATACCCCATTATCACCATGAATGATTATCTCACCTCCTTCATAAGGAAGGTGAATCTCTTAATGGATGCAAGAAGAAACATCTCATAACTAAGCCAACCAAGTTCATCCTAGGATAAGGTTAAATCCAAGCATCTCCTCCACCACCAAGAAATTCATAGTCATGGGAAATTGCTCCTCTATCACAAAATCTAAGGATATGAACCCTTTGATAATAATCCTTGATCCATTGAAAGAATTGAGAGTGCCCATTAATGTTCATTGTATTTGCTCTATCAAGCCTAATCATTCAACAATGGTACATGGGATAACATTAGTAGTTGCACCATCATCTACATGCATCCAATGCACCTTGAACTACCCTATGTATATGGTTATGAATAGAAGAGCCCTAGTAATTTTTCCATTCTTGGGATTAACATTAATTTTGGTATCACAAAATGTTAGGGATGTTGACTTCTACTCCCTAGGTGTGGAAGGAACCATCACTACATGGATGTATTCCTCATTAGCGAGGATATCCTCACTAATATGGATAGAAGTTAGCATTTTGACTAATGCCTCGTGATTTGCAGTGAAAGTCATGATTAGGTCATATAAGCTTAGAATAGTGTTCTTTTTCCTATGAGATTGTCTAACCTAATCTATCACACTAAGGAAGGTTTTCTTATTGTCCATAGGCTTGTCATCTCAATTGTATTTTAATTTCTCCATGTACCCCAAAATGCATACTTTGGTCTTAGGTTGTGATTTTTGGGACTTTTCTTCGTTCTTCTAGCCATGAGCTTTATGATCCCACTGTGGATTTTTGTTTGGAGTGGGTTGGATAGATGAGGTCATGGGTATAACTAATATGGGGGTGGGCTTTGGTGGGCCCACTTCCTTCCATTCCTCCATCTACTTGTTAACCTTATTATTAGGCTTTTTCTTTTCCTTTTTTGAAGCCTTTTGGTTATCAGTTATTGCTTGTAAGGAAGACGTGGTAGCATTGGCCACCACAAGTGGTTGTTGGGTGGTTTTATTAGTTATTGAGGCTATGGCTAGCTGGGCTAGGGTGGGCTAGAACACCTTGATGATAAATGGTTCCTTGGGAGGCACTTGTGATGGAGCCATTATGAAAAAATGGGATCTTTACCTAATGGAAGCTAAAGAATCCCTTTCACCATAAGGGGGTATGCAAATCATAAAATGGGTCTCTTGAGGATCTCCAGTTATCATCTACATTGAATGCCAATATAATATATGTAGCATTGTTAGCATTGAATAGGTCTTTATATAATTATATTAATTGGTTTTGAGGTTGGATAGAATTGGATGCATTTAGAACCAACTCTCCCTTATCTATCATCTTCTATAAGTCATTCTTTAGCATAAGGAAAAAGTCTATCATGAACAAATAATTGGTGATAGTGGCAAAAGTAGTCGATCTTGAAGTATTTAGGCAATAGTGGATCATCTTTTGTTGCAATAGTGGGGTCCTTGGATATTTCACAAATTCTATCATGTTTCTTTTGGAAAGCTTTAGACATTTATTTGTATTGGATGTGCCCACTTTCCAAAGTTGGTCTAATAGCTCTAATGGTTTTAATGGTAGTGCAATGTGCTTGGACTTGTTCTTCCTTTCAAAATTGGATCTTATCATTGTCGATGAAATAGCCCTAGAGGTTGAAGGCTGGTTATCATGGTTATTGTTAGTGGGAACCTTGGGTGGGTTGGTCCTCAACCATAGGTTAGTGATAATGGCTTCTTTAGTTACAGTTGCTATTGTCATATTGTTATTTTTTTCCTTTTCTCTCCGTGTATGTTGGTTTTTATATGCTACATAGGCTACGTCATGATTAACCTTCATAGCATCTTCTATGTTCTTGGTTTGGGGGAATTCTTGGCTAAGTGATTGTGGGTCAAGTTAGTAAATTTTGTACTTGATAAAGTCATTAAATACCCCCTTTAATATAGCCAAGAGATGAGTTTGAACTATGGGCTCTGATATTTCTTTTAGGACTCCATTCCATGGTTGGATTAACTTTTGTACAGGCTCAAGAGGCCCCTACTTAACCTTCATGAGTTGGTCAAGTGTAGTGTTGAGCTTCAATTTATACTTTAAGTGATAAAAAAACTATGCTATCAAGTCCTCAAGGGATGATATGGATCCTCTAGGTAATGCACAATACCAATCAAGTGCTTTCCTAGTCAAGGACATAGGAAAACTCCTCATGATGGTATGAGGAAATGAATATAATATCAAGCACTTAGATCTAAAGGTTATAAGGTGAGAATTAGGATCAACTTCTCCATTATATTTGCTAAACTAGGGAATAGGGACACCAAGAGGAAGTGTCAAAGGTGGAACCATAGGACTGATAGGATCATCCTAGTAGAAGTTCATGATCTTTACACTTTGGGACATTGAGGCTTTGAGCCTCTTTATCTCCTCTATCAATTCTTGGATTATTTGGAAGGCTTGGTCTAGGCCCTATGATGGTCCCATTGGCTATGATGCTTGCACATATGGCTAGGACATACATTGTAAGGCTGGTGACCTTGCTATGGGTTTTATGACAAAAGGAAGGGATTGCATTATGGTTATGTCTTCCAAGCCAAACAAAGAAAAGGATGTCTATGCTAGTACTTGAGGCAAAAATGCAATAAATGGGATATGTGACCCCTTTGTTACTTGGATCCCATGTGAGTAGTTAGAGTATTTGTACCATTGTTGATTTTAGATATCAAGATTGTGTTGTAAATTTCACTAATATGTTATGATCTATTGTTTTTTGCATTGGTTGAATTTGATATATGGCTATAATAGGTGTGGAATCCATTGTAGTAAGGTAGGAAGGAGTGGAAGATGTTGGCACCATTCCCATGAAGGAAACAAAAGAATTAGAGGAAGTTGTTATGACCTTGGGGAATGTTTGTTACAATAGTCCTCCTAAGATGTTTTCAGGCTTAGATTCTACCTTAAATTCATCCTTATCTTCCTATTTTTTCTCAAATCTATGCTTGTCATCTTCCTCTTCCAGAGCAATCATTTGGGCTAGGATGCTAGCATAGATGTCATTAAGGGATATTTGGTCATACAAGAGAGAGATGTACTCCTTTCCAATCCTATGTATGAGCTCTAATTCCCTCTTGGCCTTGACTTCAATTCATTGAATTAGCATGCATACCTATATTTTAGCACAAATGAAGTTATAATGATCTTCATTTATGGCTACCAAGTTAGGGCTCTCCCCTCTAATCCTTAAAGATCACCTACATTTAATGATAGTAGGGTCTTTAGGGTCATAGACCCTCACAGCCTATTAATTTGACCTATTGTTGGTGTAGTTGTAGGGAAACTTAGTTTATTGTAGGAGAGACATGGTTATTTTAATGAAAATGTCTCAAGATAGGCTATGAAAAGAAAAAATGAAAGTGGATTCCAACAAAAGTAATCAAAGGGAGTAAAAATGATTAAAAATGGGATACTTGCTAAATATAGAAAGTAGGATGTAAAGAGGAGTTTACTTCCTTACCCAAAATGGAAAGGTGCAAAGGTGATAGAAAACCTTACCCACACTAACCTTGTCACACTTCTTGATGTCCAATGATGGCTTCCTTGTTGTCACATCCCCAAGTGTGGCAAAGGAAAAGAGAGGATGAGATGGGGGGATCTCAAACCTTACAAGCCAATGTTGGTTATAGGGGGTGGAAGCTATTATAGGTGTGGAGAAAAGGATGTAAATTTTAATAGTTGGAATTGCTATAGAGGTTATATCTGGGGGAAATAGGCAAACATGATCAAAAATAGATTACTTACTATAGGTAGTAATGGGAGATAAGTGTGTTTAATCCTATACTAGAAATGACAATCTAAGAATGTTGGGATCAAGCTTCATCCACATTAGTCTCCTAATTGTGACACCTCCAAGTGTGGTAGGGCTGAAAGAGGGGGTGAGATGAAGGGATCTTACACCTTCTAAATCCAACATTGCCAAAAGAGGGGAAAGTTGGGTAGCAAAAATACAAACTTGCAACTTTCTCGAAATGGTTTTAGAAAATGCCAAATTTAGCCATCGAGGGGGAAAGTACTTTTAGTTGGTAATGATGGCAATGTTGGTTTTGTTATGAGGATTATGGTCAAGGTGGAACATTATTATGTAGGTGTTCCATGTTGGCTTTGGCTACTGAATTCATAGCAGATGCTCAATAACACAACACCCAACCACCTACAATCTTCAACATTGAGGTTTCTACTATATGGGGATGAGGGGTAGCATTATATTTTCAAAGGAGGATTCATGTTTTTTGCTATAAAAATTAGAAATTTCTAGTAGGTAGACTATGTTGGTTGTGGGGGCAATCAAATCTAGCTACAAAAATCAAGTGAAGGACCTCCTTCTAGCATCAAGAAACTATTGTGATAGACAATCTCAGTCTCTAGAAAAAAAAAAGAATTCTTAGTTGTAGGAAGACTCAACCATAAATCCCCTATGGCCTTAGCAAAAAAAATTGGATTCACGGTGCCTTGGACAATTTGGTAGATCACTAAGAAACTTAGGGGGTGTAAATGGGGGTAACAAAATAAGAAGATGCAGATCTATAAAGTAATACATTGAAAATATAACAATTCTTTCTAGAATTGTACACAAAATGAACTTGTAAAATTTATTAAATAAAAAAAGAATGAGTTCAAAGGGGTGTATAAATTTGATTCCCAAGAGGGGACAAAGGAGGTTTCACTTGGGTAGGGGTTCAAAGCCTATTGAAGCCATAGTCAACTACATAATTCAACATCTCTACCACTCCTGATGCTATCAAACCTCTACTACTAGGGTTAGGAAAATGTGTGAAGGATTAGGATGGACAAGGTCCACCACACTGGAATATGGAGATCCTAGGGGGGTAATGTTAGCATCCAAAGTTCACAGATCCTAAGGTGGTTAACAAGTTGCAAAGGTTCTGCACTACTAGGCATCAAGAAGCTACATTTTTGCTAAGGAAGAAAGAGCTCTTAAATGCTAAATGACAAGGTTTTTCAATTGAAAAGGTATAGAACATTGACATGGTTCCAATATTTGGATTTTATAGGATTATGGCCATGATTTGGGCTGAAAATGAATGATTGATTGGCTGAAAATTAGCTACCAAATTGCTGACTGATTGGCTGCAACTTTGATACCAAATTGTTGAAAATTAGCTACCATGTTCAGGGGAATAAATGAGATCCAACCCCATGCATCCTAGTTGTCTAGCCCCTCCATGTTATCTACCCCACTCTCCCCTAGCTATCTAATCCCCTTCCATTGGGGAAAGAGTCTCAATATGGAGGAGGGATGAGTGGTCAATGCTAGGGGTGAAGGTCAACTCCTCTAGGCTAGGTCACCCCCCTTTCCATGCTAGGAATAGGTGAGTTCTACTTGCCTTTCACTCCTTCATGCAGGCCATGAATTCTCCTAGCTAGCTTAGCTCCTACAGATGGTGTGTCAACGTATAGAAATGTATACCCCCCATAAAACCCATCAAATTACCATTTTTAGCATTCCAAAATCCATTTTTCACTCCCCCCAAGCTCAAATATAGATACTAGGTGACTCTTTTCACTTGGGGAATGATTCTTTGATCACATATGAATCATTTCTCAATCCCAAAAGTAAGAAACATGTGAGATTTCCCCTTTATGGGTTACATCTTTCACATTTACAATAAAATATTTCCTTGGATTTACAAAGTTTTCAACATGAAAATTTGTTGGTGTTTTAAAGGGATCATGTTAAAAGGATCCTAAAAACATTTGAATGAATCCAAAATCATTCTAAAGAACTTGCAATCCTGCACATAATCTTAGAGTATAATATATGATTTAATCATGCATTTTGGAAGATAAAGAATCTCAACCAAACATGCTATGATACAAATGCAAGGTATATGAAATACTTCACAAATAGAGTTACATTTGACTTACAAATTATTAGTAGATAACTCATAATAACCCCATGACTAAGTCTAGTCCCATAGTTTTGAAACTCAAAACAAAAAAATAATGACTATACACATGACAATATCAATTTGGAGGAATTACCAAAGTATAATATAGATCATGACTATACTACAATATAAGCCACTTTACTATGAAGTACCAAGGAGTGGTGGTAGAGGAGAAAATACAACTAACATGCTTATATGGAATAGGAAGAAGCTAGAAGAATAGGTCTTTGCCATATATCTTTCACACCTGTGACTTCTTCCATATCATTCATCTTCAAATCATCTCTTAATATATCCTCTAGCACTCATTTCAAAGATCTTAAAAGGGACATGTGTTCAACATAAAAGATCAAGAGCATGACCACTTACCTTTGGACCTCTCTCTTAAGTGAGGTCTCTCATGTATAGGTGTGGGATCTAATTATCGATGTTATATCTCTTTTCTTTCTAGGGCTAGCGGTTCTCTTTTCTAATCATGATGAGTCATTAATTAATTGAGATCCCTAAGGCATTATAACAACTTTGCAAAACATGGCCATAGGAACAATGATAAGAATAATTCTCAAGGTCATAGAAGAAACATAATCATAACTATAAAATCAAGGCATGCATGGGTAAGAAAAAATATGATGGAAATAATTTAGATAACCATCAAAATTACAAAGTACATACCTAAATTGGTGCCTCTTCCCCATGACTGAGTTACAAGATTCCTAGCAGAAACCACATGAACAATGTAAATGAAAAAATAAGAAGAATAAATACCCATGAAAATATCAAAAAACCCAACCAAGGATCAAATCAAACAAGAAAAAAAGTACCAAGAAGATAAAAACATTAGAATATTATTTTCATGACATCTGAAATTATGAAAGTTGAATCATAATGTCAAATCTACTCATTACCTTGATCCAATAACTAGAAAAAATGGGTTATAGAAATAGAAGATAAATAGTGAACTCCAAGGTCAAAAAATATGCACATTTAAGGTAATATGGGAAAGGATTTTCATGATCAAAACTTAAAGCTCATAAAATCAAGACTTACACAAGTGGAAGACCAATTGAGTGCTTTATGCTATGTAATCACCACCATCACTAGGAGATAAGCATAACCTTCCTTGCTCATAATGCCAAGTCATCAAGGATTCACAAGTGGATTCTCCCCATAGTAGGCACCTACCTTTCTTACCCTTGAGAAACCTATTTATATAACATCCATATATTTCCAACAACCAATGAGACATCAACATCAAACATGATGCCATCCCCTTAAATGACCAAAACTCATCCTCTACTTTGCTTGATCAAATTCCTATAGTATAAAAAATGCATAGAATGGAAGGGAAAGAGATAGAGAATGAATAATGGACAAGAGAAAGAAGATGAGAGGAAAATATGACTATATCTCCATCCAATCATTCAATTAGCTCATGTAGACACATGACCATGTCCTACATCCTATGAGAGATTCACTATTGCATTCCTTCATTGCTACTCAATCAAATAGTAGAGACAGACCTCCAAGTTTCCTTTTTGAATTCAAGGTTACACCTACCACTACCAACATCATCTAGCCTTGATTACTCCATGATCTAACCATTGGTGATGAGTGGCAAGGTACCCCTACACTCAACCATACGAAACGAGCATCGCACGCATGATCCAGTCGAACTCCACAAATGGACTAGTTGTGGCACCTAGATAGTTAGCCTTAGGTCACAATTCGCTATCTTCCCACTTGAACTAGTATTGCATTTCTCATGTATGGTTTAGTCCAAATGAGGTGTATGATGTGTTCCTAATCTATGCTACTCTTGAAGGAAGTGGAAAATAATATTAACTAAGCTAAGCTAGGAGGAAAAGGGTAAGAAAATCTAATCTCACCTAAGTGCAATGAGCAACCGATTCCTTGATCAACTATACACATCTTGGACCTCGTGCACGACTACCACTGGGATTACCAAGCATAGATCTTAGGTACACCACTGGGATTACCAAGCATAGATCCTAGATATGCCACTGGGTTACCAAGCGTAGATCCTAGATACGCCACTAGGCTACCAAGTAATCACACTTAAATGCTCATAAACAAGTTGTACTCATTCTACGTTCTAGGAGTTTAAGGATGAGAGAGAGAAAATAGTAAATAACATTAAATAAATAAACAAACAAATAAATAACAAAGTGAATGCTACAATGATGAAGTAATCTCGATCTTTATTTCCGGTCATGTGCATGTCCAAGTACGTCACACTTGAGTAAAGACACCGTACAATTACATTCACCACAGTACGGGTACACACGGGAAAAAAATCTAACTCTAGAGGGATCAAACTACCAGAGCTTCGCTACTCTAAAACTTGGATTTCAAACAAGGGAGAGCCATGTCTTATTTATAGATATGGCAGCGGACTGCGATATCGTGTACATGATATCATAGGGAAGACACGATATCGCGGCCTATGCGAATCGCATCTCATCATACCCCCACGACTGAATAAAAACTCATCCTTTAGTTACAAGGAGAACAAGCTTCATTGATTACACAGTGGATAGGTATGGGATTATTAACTAGAAAAAGAAATGGACTAATGCCACAGTGTGGGGAGACACAACATTGAAAAAATGCTACACTACACTACAAAAAATGGAACTCATGTAGTTCCTGTGGCGGTGGCTCCTCCATTGGTGCTTTCCCTTTGTCACATGCTCCAAGCTTCAAAGGTTGACGACACTGAAGAATGACCTAGAACTTCTCCTCTTCAATCCGAGGGTCCTGTGTCATCCATGCTAATGTTCCGATGTTTGATGGATTTGGCACCTCCCACGGATAGGGCAGTTGCGGGAACATCTGATTAGCTTTGACGTACCATGCTGCGAACACCTGACGTTCCTCTTCATAGGCTCTGGCTTTGTCTTTGTATTTATGAAGCTCTGTTAGCTATCAAGCCAAGTTGGTTGCAACATCTTTCTGTCCTTGGTAGCTTTCTTTTACCACTGCAAGTTAAGAATTTACGACATCTAATTTCTTAGCCAACTTCTTACGCTCTGCAAATTCTGCTTCATATTTGATATGGGTGGAAGCCACATAGTGCTTGAGCTCTGACCTCAGGGATCCTGTTGTTAACATGGCCAAGTTGGCATATCTAAGGTTTGCCAACTCCATGTATTCGGTCAAGTCTTGGATTTGCAGGTCCTAGTTCTTAATTTCCGATTGGTGGGGAAAGGAGTAAGTGTCCAATATGGCCCTCCAATCAGTGTGCTGAGCACTGATGTTGTTGATTTGAGCCTTGGCCATATGGATCTCCTTATTCAAGATTTTTTTTTGCATCCCCACTTGATCACAGAAATGCTTCTTTAGCTTCTCGTGTCATTTAGCCTTATTTTTCCACACGCTGATCTTGATGGCTAATTTTTGGAGAACAGCGCGTACCTCCTCCATTGAGAGGGTTCAATTTTCTCTAGCTGAATGGCTTACATCTCGGTTGACCTGAATGAACTATTCTCATAACTAATGAAAGTGTTCATTAAGAACATTCTTTTGTTTCTCCACAGAAGTCAACCGAAGGTTATCTGCAACCAACTACTTATTCTCTTCTTCTAAGGCCTTGAGTGCCTTAATATGCGCATGAGTTTGTGCTTGTGCTATGGAGGCATCCCAAGTGGTCATCTCCTTTTCTTCTACCACCTTCTTATTTTTTGCAATTAGCTTTGTTAGTTTCTTGGTTCTAAGATTTTCCAGCTGGTCTACGGGAACAAATGGCAAAGGATCCCGCTATGCTGTTTGTAAGGCTACGAGCTGCTCTTATAGTTTCTGCACTTCAGCTTCAGCATGCTCTGCCTTTACTTTGGATATGAACAGCTTCCCCTTGTTGGAAATGAGGTCTAATTGAATTACTGTTACATCCTGGGGGATGTCAAATAGAGACATCAAAACTTATCCTGTTTGAAGCAATCTTTCTAGTGCATCCTCATGGTCCACAGGAGTCATTGAGGTTCCAACAAGATTTTGAGCATCCCGTGCTCCTGAAAGGCCTATCCGTGGCACAACAGGTATGTTAAAGGATTCTTTGATATGGTTAGTGACCACTTCAGCAGCTTCCGCGGCATCCTGGTGTTGCATGATCACCACAGTGGCCCCTTCACCAATCTCTAACTGTACTTGAAAAGATGCCATGTTTTCAGAGATCTATTGTGACCATCTGCTTTCCCCTCCTGCTATTTGGATAGATAATTCAGCCCTTGTGCGATCTAACGAAATAGTAGGCTGGTCAACATCATCGATGATGTGGAAGAGGTTTTCGTCATCACAACTTCCCCAACTAACTGTCACGACGATGGCCCTAAGATGGCTCATCGACGGTATGTAGTCTTGTGGCTGTGGCGGTTGATCCTGGCCTATGCTGGGTCCTTCTTCTTGTTGTTGGCTAGGACTTGTGGCTGGAGGTTGACTAGGTCCTGCAAGTTGAGTTGCAGGTGATCCAATCATCTATTCTTCTTCTTCATCTGGTCCCAGCTCTTTGCCAGTGCTCTTTCTTGGAGCCGGTTCCTTTAATGACTTAGCATAAGAAGCATTCTATACCTTTCAAAGGATTTCATTTGTGTATCCCCGAATACCAGCCCATCGGCACAGTTTTCTAATACGGCAGGGAAAAGGCAACGCCATCTTCCCTGACTTTCGTTCTTCAAATCGCCTTAGGATCTCCATCAAATATAGATGGTGAAGGTTAGCGTTAATCTTTTCCATCAACACTGCACATCCTCTTGCTGCATACATAGATATTCTTTTCAAACCTTTTGTGGGGAAGAGGTGATAGGTTTCAATTTTGAAATAAACCCGCTCTTCCGTCGTCAGCTCACCAAAAGCTTTATCTCTACCATAAGCCTTCTCTAACCAATCCTTTCAAACATCAAAGTCCAATCGAGTAGATAACCGAGCAACATGGGGGCCTCAATTCGGAAGGTTTAACACTTCCGAAATTACCTACGCAGAAAAGTCTACTATCACACCAAAAATGTTAACCGTGGTGCCTTGCTCCTTATTGTGCCAAAATAGGTACCTTTCACCTAAGTACTAGGCACCACACTCAGAGACAACAGAACATAAGGGAGACCCTTTAAGGTGATCCCTAACAGCCTCAGGAGAAAACTCTACAAAAGGTTTGAAGTTAAGCTCCACGATCACCGCAGCAACTGTGGACTTCGTATGGATAGCCTGAACACATTTCGGGGGCAACGTGAGTTGTTGTCCCAGTTCAGGCATAGTAGCAGCTCCTCTTTCTACCTGCCTAGACTATCTTGTAGGAGGTTCTTCTTGATGGATTCTAAATGATTGCACCTCCTATTTTTCATGTTGTCTGGCAAGGACCCATCTTCTAACTCTCCGAGGTTGTTTCACTTCACCTTGAGCAGGACCCTCTCGCTATGCACATTTTGGGGCCATCTGTAATCACACAAGCCAAATTTTAGTAAGGTTGTTTTCAAAGTTAAGTTATATCAAACTACATGCCTTTAATTCAATATCTTATGTTATCGTGTGATTGTGCCCGAAAATTATAATAATGGGTCCTATGACTTAGGTGGATTTCATTTTAATCTCCCAGTGTACCTAAGGTCATATGATTTTTGGCACAATTTTTCTAAGTGTTAGTATTAATTACCCTAATTTATGTCCTTTGGGTGATGACAAATTTTAAAAACGTTACGCACTTTTCGGCAAGTGTCCCTCCCCCACGACTAAACTGAACACTCTGGGTTCAAGCAGGTTCAAACAGAATTAAAATCAGAGCACCAATGAGCAAGATATGAGTGAAAAAGTGAGGGTCACGCAATCACAAGTTGTAGAGAAAAATTTTAAAATTTCCCCCCGTGTAAATGGCAAAATGATACTAAGTGTTGCAGCGCAGGTTCCTATTTATAGAAAAATAGGACGCGATATCGCGTACAGTACATCGCGTACGCGATATCACACCAATGATGTGGGACACATGAAAAATACTGAATTTTTAAGGATTTTTTTGAAATTAATGGTGTTAAATGAGGACATGGGCAAGTATGAAGATATCCTAGGGTAATTTCATTAATTCGAGAGGCACACTTAATGATAATGATGTGAATTTGAGTAATTAAAAATTTGGTGATTATGAAGAAAAGGGAATGTAATGGTACATTGGAACGTTAAAATTTTGAGGGATAATAAGAGGGAAAGAAAATTATGAAAAATTAAGCTGAGGGTAATAAATTGTGTGTTTGAGCTAGAGAATTAGTGAAGATTACAAAAAATTACACAAGTGGATCCTCCCCAAAGCAAGTTTCAACCTATTATGCCCTTGGGTAACCACACTTAAAGTGTCCATGGGTACTAGAAGGGTTAAATGTAATCTGCACTAACTCCACAAAACACACGCATGTAAATATCACCGAAATAAGATGAAAATTCTATGCTACATGGAACATGAGCTACAATTAGACGAATAGTGAGATGAGACGAACTCTAGAAGGGATCGTAGAGATTGGGGCATGAGGTGACTGACCTAGGGCACAATGAATCCTGTGTGTAAAGCATGATTAAGGTGTCATTAAGCCATCGTTCCAAGATTAGGACCAAGTCCATCCTTCTAATCAGTGACATCACATTGTGTCATCCCATGGTGAACAACTATGAGAGTACCCTAACAACAAGGCGTATGATCACTTGCCATTTAGTACAAGGGAGAAGTGATTTTTGTTTTATGAAACTTCTTTTTCTTTTCTTCTTCTTCTTCTTTTTTTCACTTTACTGAATCCATAGAAGCTGCCAACCTTCAGGCATGGGTGCATTTCTTTCTAGTGGGACCCCCTAGAGCAACGTTTGATTTTCAAGTGCCCTTTTAATTACTCTTACTCCCATTTTCATTAGATCTACAAGGATACTAGTACAACCATGTTTCATGATAACTCCCACAGATGTCACCAAAGAAAATCCACAAGTCCCCTTGATGTCACACCCTAATCATTCCCTCTTGGTCCATCCTTCTTCATTCTGGGTACAATAAACACAAAATTAAATTTAATTTTTAGAAATTTTAAGAATATCATTGTACCCTCGAACAGAACCTCTTTATTTATAGAGTGGATGAGTGGGTGTAATGGGCTCACTGTTCCAAATAATTGATCACTCATAAATTAATAACATAAAACACACCTCAACCAACAATCCACATGAGTGTTTTATTCATAGATAAGATTACTTACAAAAACGTGAAAATACAAAACACACAAAAAGATAAAACAAAAAGTTGAAAAATGAAAAACTGAAAAACAAAAAGTTTGTAAAATTAAAGAAAATGAAAAATATTTATTAATCCTTCTTGTTATTGAAGTGGAGGGTATCTACCATAACTAAAAGGTTCAGTATGGAAAGGATTAATAAATGAAAAATAAGGATCCTTGCATATTGAAAATATTGAAACTAGTCCATACTTATCACCTTGGATTTCACACACTTTATAATAAGCACAGTGGGGCACTTCATACGATGTAGTTCCCGGATAATGAGTTGACCAACTATGATGCTGGTGACCGTTAGATGGTATGCAAGAATTAGGATGATGCCTTCCATGGTTGTTTTCATTGGTCCGCATAGTTGTTGGAGCGTTAGTTGGTGGCCCTGATGAAGTTACATGAGGCGTTGGATTTGAAGGTAAGGGTGCACCACAATGTGGGACTTGTGCTGGGTTGGAAGATGCAGTGGCCTCAGAGTTATGTTGTCCCTTCCTATGGCCGTGTTTAAAGAAATGATGCCTTTGATGTTGAGGAGGCTTTTCACTACTGTTAGTAGTAGTTGCACAAGTGTTGTTCGTAGGTTGTTGTTGTGGCACAAACACCTTAGGAATAGTTGGTGGTACTATGGAAGGAGGGAAAGGATGAGAATGCTGAAAGTTAGGAGGAGGATAAGGTGCACAAGGTGGTGGTTGTGTTGGAGGTATGGGCTAATAGTATTGTGGAGAATGGTATTGTGGTGAGATACAGTGCATTGGATGATGTTGAACGTGATAAGCATTTGAATTCGGAAAGTATGAAGGGTGCCTCTAATCTAAGGGTGGATTGCCCCACGACTGTAATTGTTGCCACTGTGGTTGAACACAGTATCTTTGTATGAACTCTGGATGTAATGTATTTTTCCAATGCTCATGTAGATGTAACAATATTGGGCATTGGCCCTTGGGATGATCGTACAAGCATATGTTGCATTCATATGTAGGATTGGCAGTTGAGAACTTAGTCCCTTCATTCTTTTTTTCTGAATGTCTATGATTTCGCCCTGCTTCTTAGGTTGTCAAAACTTTATTTCCAATGATGTTGATATATTCTCCACACTTTTGATTCATCCATTCCAACATCTTATTGAACTTTGCCTTGACTTCTTCTAACGATTGTTGTATTGGCAAAGATGATGTTTCCACCTTGAGATTTGTTGATCTTTATTTTTCATGATCATGGACCTTTGTTAAGTTGTGATTTTGGTCCCGTTGATGTTTTTCAACACTCTCCCATGTAGCTATTTCCCCTTCTTCTTTTGCTATCCACTTAATAAGCTCTTGGATTTGATGGGTTTGTAGTTTGTATAGTTGACCTTGGGCATACGTTCCTAAGGTCTCTCTTGTTTCATTACGTAGCCCATCAATGATATGGTACATTAGCATTTCCTCGAAAAACCCATGGCCTGGATAGTTGTTTAATAGTGAATAATATCTTTCTAAGGCCATGTCCAAGGGTTCATGTTGTGCTTGTTTCCATCCTTGGATTTGTTTCCTCAAGGCTGACACTCTTGCGTAGGTTTGATATTTTTCGTTAAACACCTCTACCATTGTTGACCAGCGTCATATTGAATTTGGTTTTAATGATCTATACCATACTTTAGCTTGGTCAATGAGTGTCATAGGAAAGAGCTTAAGTTTTTTCCAACTATTATCAATGTTATTACATGTGCAGGCATCATAGAAGGCTAGTAAATGTTGATGTGGATATAAGTCATAGCCTCCTGAAAATTTGGGAAAGTTATTTAAATCAAGCCTGGGTAGTCGGCTCTCTTTATGATGCCTACGTGAGATTCGAATAGCCTCTTGTATTTGCGTTAAGCTTGTAGTGACCAATGGGGGTTCATCGTCATCAAGTAAGTTATGTCTCATTATGTTGGGATGACGTTGTTTTTGTTCATGTTTATAAGAAACTCCCACTTTAGGTTTTATACTCCAATCTTCATCATCATATAGCTCATTGGTTCTCCAATGAACTTCCTCACTAAGTGAGGTGTTATTATCATCTTGTAGAAGAGGCATTGTTGTGTGTGAATTTATGTGACTTTTTAATAATTACTTCTTCTTTAAGAGATATATCGTTAAGTTCTTTACAACGACCTTGTACAATATAACTAATCTAGATAACTAGCACCATCCCTGGCAATGGCACCAATGATGAGTGATGAGGTACCCCTACACTAAACCATATGAAATGAGCATCGCACGCGTGATCTGGTCGAACTCCGTAGATGGACTAGTTGTGGCACCTAGATAGTTAGCCTTAGGTCATAGTTCATTGTCTTCCCACCTGAACTAGTATTAGATTTGTCACATATGATTTAGTCCAGATGAGGTGTATGATGTGTTCCTAATCTATGCTACTCCTAAAGGCAATGGAAAATAATATTAACTAAGCTAAGCTAGGAGAAAAAGGGTAAGAAAATCTAATCTAGCCTAAGTGGGATGAGTAATCGATTCCTTGATCAACCGTACACATCTTGGACCTCATGCATGGCTACCACTGGGATTACCAAGCGTAGATCCTAGGTACACCACTAGGATTACCAAGCGTAGATCCCAGACATGCCACTGGGTTAGATACACCACTGGGCTACCAAGTAGTCACACTTAAATGCTCGTAATCAAGTTGTACTTGTTCTGCGTTCTAGGAGTTTAAGGGTGAGAGAGAGAAAAAATAAATAACATTAAATAAATAAATAAACAAATAAATAACAAAGTGAATGCTGCAATGATGAAGTAATCTCAATCTTTATTGTTGGTCATGTACGTGTCCAAGTACGTCACACTCGAATAAAGCCACCGTACAATTACATTCACCACACTACAGGCAAACATGGGAAAAAAATCTAACTCTAGAGGGATCAAACTGCCAGAGCTTTGCTACTCTAAAACTAGGATTTCAAACAAGGGAGAGCTACGTCTTATTTATAGATATGGCGGTAGACTGCGATATCACGTACTCGATATCGTAGGGAAGACTCGATATCACGTACGCGATATCGCATCCTATGCGAATCACATCCCATCAATTGGTGAAACTGAACCAAGGCAACATGATGCAAATCATCAAGAAGTCAAGATTCAAGTTTGGTTTTCCTCCATCCATGCACATATGCATAGTAGGATCCCTAAATTCTGCTTTACTAGAAATCATGTGAACGATTAGAGTGCTAAATCATTACTTGAACTCTTCAACTTACATGATCATGAAAATTCATCTCTTATTGCATGAGATGTATAGGTTCATAAAATCATGAACCTCTTCTAACCAAGGTGGTTAGGATTGATAAGCACATGTACCTTGATGCAATCACAATGACTAGATCCATTACAGTGGTTGTAAGAATCCTCAATAATATACCCTTTCCTTTTTGGTGATCAAACACTCTTCCAACATTTCAAAACTCATACCCTAAGGTGTCAACCCACCACCTACCCATGGTTCTAATAGTACTATCTTCAAAAACTCATACTATGAGTCCTAGCTTCCTATTGAATCTAAACCTTGTTCACTAGTGATGGATAGAAGAAAATTGGATGGATAAATTTTGTGCTATGGGAATTCCATCAATTAAATCTCTACTCTAGACTTTTTTATCACTCTTAGATCATCATCACATCTGTAACTCATCCATCCACCTTTGGTTTATTAGGTGATCATTCATAAAGCACATTAATTAATTTTTTCTATATGCACAAAACATACTTGAAGGAAATATTAAATGAATAGAATAAGAAAAATATGAAATGATATATCATTAATTTTAAAAAAAATACTAACATACATACAAAATAACAAAATAAATAAAAGAAAATACATATCAAACAAACAAAACATACTATACCACCGAAGCCATTATATTGAGAACTCTTCCTCCACAACTAAGTTCAAGGCTGGCACTTGTTAAGCTTCTTAATAAAATTATTTTTTAAAGGCATCTCCTCCTTGGTTATTTTTATTTGAGTATGATGGTAAAGACAATGTACATGAATCCTCATAGATCTTTTTATTCTTGTTTCTCTTATGAAAATGCTTTCATTTGTGAGGTGATAAATTTATTTCCATAAAAGGAACATGATTATTATGGTACTTCCAAATAGTATATGATGATGGAAAATAAGAGTAGCATCTTGCATTAAAAAATTGGGTGTTTCCACTATGGCTAATTTTAATTATCCCCTATGATGGTATAGATGACCATGATGAACATTGGTGGACTTGCAACTATCAAGGTAATTCTGATGGATATGGAAAGTATTAGTGGAATATCGCATGAGGTAGTTTGCTCATAGGATGCTAAGTGTCATGATAGGAAGGATGATGACATGAAAATGATTATTGTGACATAAAGGGAGAAATTCATGGATCAAGGTCCACCCCTTGTTAAAGTTGTGGCTAAAACAATTAACCAGAACGATAAAGAATTTGAACATGGAAAGGCCTCTTAATTCCTTTTTTAACTCTACCAATTACTTCAATGAACTTGTTTTTTAAATCCTTAAAACCTAAAGCCATATTGTTTTTAGCATATCTCAAATCTTGTCAAAAACATTTGCAAGATCTATTAAAGCTTTTTTCATTCTCATGCTTTCCTAAATAAGGGTTTCAATAACATCAAAAGGTTGAATATTACATTTAACATTCTTTACATCCTTTTGAAATTAGGGATTTATCTTTTCTTCCTCTACATTTTTATGTTTATGACATTCACCTTCCAATTTAGCTACAATAGCTAATGTAGTAGTAATTTTAGCCACCAACATCTAGTAAAGATCATCCATGACATATATATCAATTCTTCATGAGTTTGCAATTGTAGTCCTTCTACCCAATGCATTAATTGATCACATTTTGTAAACCCATAGTTTGAACATTAATTAATCTTGCAATTATACTACACTATGATTACATCTAGTGATTTATTGGTATTTTGCTTCCATCATGATATGTTCTTTATATGGTTTGAAACTTGGGCATAAGATTGAAATCTAACATTGAAAGCTCCTAACATGTCTATTCAAAAAGATATGGAAATGAGTGGAATATATTAATACCAAGTTTTAACACAATCAATGATTATGTAGGAAAAACATGGATTTTCTACCACTCACTATTCAATGTGTATCTCATAAGAAATGATAAATGTTTAAAAATGGAGTTGGGGACCATCATATAACTTCCCACGCAATGTTGGAACATCAGTCATATCAAACATTTTGATTCTAGTCTCCTCAATGCTTGCAAATGAAATTCAGATTATTTCATGAAATTGACCCTAATAGATCCATGAAAATAATGGCTCATCCAAGCCATTAACACCTTCATTGAAAGGAAGGTAAGACAAAGGTGGAATGATAGGATACTTTAAATTACCAAAATTATTAGTTTGGCCCCATGAACCAAAATTCATGGGCCTCCTTCCCCTAGAATCAGTCATGTTGTACTAATGGAAGTGTCTAGGAGAAGATATTGTCTACGTTCCATGATGTATGTACTCATATACCTACTTCGTAATCATATCACAAAGTTCTTTTCTTTCATGAGTAGCATACTTGAAATGTAGGGGTAACATGGGTTTGTAATCAACTAAATTATCAATGAAACCTTGATTGGACAAAGTCTCCTCAAAGGTAGCAAGTACAGGTTCTTTAGGCTCTTTGCAAAATTATCCATGTATATCACACCATTATCCCAATATGTCTTAATGGAATTTATCATAATAGCATTTGATGCATCATTCACCATGTTTTTGAAAGTTAATTGAACTAATTAAGAATTCTTCTTTAATATATTTTTGTTACCCTATTTAGCCATGGTTGCTTCTATCTTTTATTTTCTAGAAAATCGACAACTTAAAAAAAGGAAAATTATGAACATACAAGTATTTCAAGGTAATACACCAATGTCTTCCCCAGTAATGACACCAATGATAAGTATCATACTAGTTTTAGATTAATGGAATTATATGATAAGAATTGTATTGTAATTCAGTCATAAGCTTTGAAGACAATGTTTAGTGGATTCCAAATAAAACTTATATATATTTTTACATACAATAAATATAAAAGATGCTATGATACATCTAATACAAATGAAATATATGTCACCATTCTGAGAGTTAAAGAAAGTATTTATAATTTTATGTCTTATAATTTTTATGGATTTCAGAATTATAATAAATAAAATGATAATAAACACACGTACATTGTAGTCTCTTTTGAGGACAAGTACAATGCTTGTGTTGTAATCCCTCTAAATAGAAAGTGTTATACCATGCACAAAATATGATAAAATGACTCTTAGTTACAACCTTGATGACCCAACATCATGCCATATAGCTATGATTTCCTTGTGCAAGAAATGATTCATCACAACTCGATGAAACAAAAATTAAATAAATATATTAGTTAATTTCATGGTTAAGGAATTAATAGTGAGTTAAGGAAAATCATGATCTTTATTCACTATGCAATACTAGACTTCACATCAACCAAATTATTCTAAGCTACATAAGCAAGATAGTACTTTGACAGAGTCTAGCCATAGTTTTGAAAGCAATGACTCAAAACACATATAATATAAGGAAAAAAATTAACTTACCTAAGGGGGAAAGAGATCTTCACACAAACCAAATGTCAAAAGTGAAATGAAAATAAAACTAATTACTAAGTTATGTATGAGAGATCATCCTATATATTTATAATTTTTTGAAGGATAGTCAACATCCCTGTACTAATGCAAGGAAGTTAGTTCATCCTTCCATAATTACACTTTCTATCTTGGGTAGGGCATAAAGCAAAGGGAGCATGCTGAAAGAATCCTAGGACATTTAATTAAATACAAAATTATCCTAAAGGGATTTGAAAATTTCACACAATATTAGACTATGACATAGGAGACAAGGATGCATCTCAAGAGACCAAGAACCTCAATCGAAGATGCTAGAATACAAACATAGGACATATGAAACACTTTTGAAGACTACGACTTATAATCAACTTATAAATTTTCAATGGATGTTTCATCATCATAACATTAAATTATTGAATAACCATAAAATACAAGCTAAATGTACTAACCTAAGCATCTAAAAATACAATTTTTTACATCCTCTCCCTTTTTCTCTTTCCCTCTTTTTTCCCTCTACATACTATGAATATTTCTCTTTGAAGATATTCAAATGGGATGATTCCAAATTAAACTCAAACTTCTAAGTTGATTCTTAAGAACCATGATGATTCACAAGACTTTCACCAAGGAAACTACCTTGTTATGCAAGTATCACTTCATCTAGTCCATATTCCTAACAAGATGTTTCACATATAAAGCATTAACTTGAAACTATACTTCAATATAATTAACAACATAACTATGATTAAGAACATACTTCTAAAGCACTATTATATAAAAAAAAAACACCATGCATGCTCAAAAGGTATGGAGGAAAACTCACATAATATGGCACCTCTCCTATCCACTAAAGAATATTGAATAGTCTAACTTAATGAGATTCAAGCTTGTCATTTAAACTAAAACCCATCAATCCTTTCAATGGAGAAACATGTATGAACACCTTATCATAAACCATTAATACAAGATTTCTCCTTCTATAATTCACATAGTTTGATAGTGGATTTTAAGTTGCTTCGTAATCCTCATAAATCATCTTGATATTATTTCTTGTGCATATAACTATGTTTGAAATAATTTGTTGTCTATACTTGATCTTAGACAATTACAAAGTATTTCTAAAAGGTATTTCATATAAAACCTCATCCAATATTGCTCTCAACATAGCTTGGTACCTATTATTTTATGCAAATTTAGCCAATAATGATAAACTATTCAAACTACCTAAAACTAAAAAGCACAATACTAAATCATATCCTTCAAAATAGATTAGACTTTCTCAATCTTCTTGTCTATCTATGAATGATATGGTAAATTTAAATTTATCCTACTATCCAAGTTGTTAATTAATTTTTATTAAAATTGAGAGGTGAATTTGGCACCACAATTGAAAATAATTTTGATATGAATCTTATGAAATTGAACAATCTCAAAGATAAACTAAATAACATCTACTACATTTCTTTTTATCTTCATATCAAGGAAATAATTTTACATATTTAACAAGTTAACAATAATAAGAATGGTATCCTTTTCACCCCTAGTGTTAGGTAAATCAATAAAAATTTCATACTAATCATCTCATACTCTCACTCTAGAATACTATGAGGGTATAACTAGCTACCTGGTCATTAATTCTCAAGCTTAACCTAATGACAGATTAAGATTCTTACCATGAATTTCTCAATCTACTTTTTCATGCTACATCACCAATATGGCCTCTTCAATATGTGGTATGTTTTTTTTTACAACTTGTATGCATTTGAAACTTACTAAGGTAAGCATTCTCTACTAGATATTTTTATAATATTCTAGCACACATACTTGATTCTTATAATGAAGCAACCCAACCACATCTACTAAAAATAACAAACCACTAGAATTTCTAAGTTACCCATACCAAAAATCTCATTTGTACTCTTCTTATATCTCATCTAATATATCTAACTAAATCACCAAATTGTGAAGCTTACTAGTTACATAGCTCAAGGAATACACAACAATTTTGCTTTTCCTATATAATACTAGATGGTAAAGTTAAAATTAGCTAATAATTCAACCCATCTTCTCTAAGGTAGATTCAATTGTGGTTGATTCATCAAGTAATGTAACTCTTTATGATCAGTCCAAATTGTCAACCACTCACAAAACATATAATGATATAAAACCTTTTGGATAAATACCACTACTCATAACTTAAGATCATGAGTGGGATAACACATTTCATGAGGTTTCATCTACATTCATGCATATGTTGCCATTTTACCCTATTGCATAAGGACATACTCATAACTTTGACCTAACAACATCTGTGCAAATCATCATAAAATTCAAAATAAGCCTACTCATAAATTTATTAAATCCAATGATGCTTTGAATCCCATCATAATCCAACAACCTTCAACAACAACTTTATGAGAGGTGTAACATCCAAAAACATTGGTGGTTGGAACACTAAGAGGTTACCAAGCGTACAACCTAACCCCAAATCTGTGCGAGGGCTATGCTAGAGAGAATAGAAATAGGGTGCCTTGAATGGTCTGGTCAATCAGACAGGGACTTACACAGTGTATAATAACCTTTCATAAAAATGGTTTTAAAAATGTTACACGTGGAGATTTAGGTGAAGAAAACCATAGCACATAGAATAGTAAAAGCATAGCAAAATATGTAACTGAGAAATAAAAATAAACCAATGCATAATGATGCAAAATATATGCTATATTGAAATGAAATGAGAGCTTGGGTGAGAGAATGAACCACCCCAAAATCATGGGATTTGATCTTTGTTAAGCTAAATAAGGTATACAACTGATGTGCAATGTTTGGATGGGCACAACTTACAATGGAACGGTATGATCACAAGCCCCTAAACTATTACCAATGGCCTACTAATAGGAACTAATGAGCCGGTGCTTGCTAGGTTGTTACGGTGGGTTGAGGAGAGATTTAGAAGGTGTTTTTGTAGACATTTTCTATTCATCAACCTTCTGCTTTCCAATCTCCTTGCCAAAGCCAATCACCAGAAAGCCAATTACTAAAAATGCCAATCTATGGAAGTCAATCGCAAGAAAGCCAAATCAAAAAGCCAACCACAAGAAAGGTAATTCCAAAAGTCAACACTTTGAACATTGTTCGGTAGGGTATTTATAGGGCTAAGAGTAGTAGAAAGATGTGGATTGGACACCATGTGCCCTAGGTCCCACAGGATGCAAATGTGGATGTGCTATGCTACCATGTGGTGCTACACTATAGTGTTATGCTGCAATGCTACATTGATGTATTACATTGAGTGGGATGAGGCTGGAAGTGAAACATGCTGAGCCATGACAATACCATTCAAACTACATGTGCCAAAACCTAGGGAACTATCATGTTTTTACAAAAAATGCCAATGTCAAATGCAAAGTGAAGCCTACACTCCAAGACTACGTCTTCCATTCTCTTGAGAGTAGGGTCAAGCATAGGAACAACTTTAGGAATCAACAGGGGGTGCAAAACAAAGTAAAGTACTAATCTTTTCATTGAGGAGATGTTGAAGTAGAAATGACCATTGCCAGCCAAGTTCTGGAGCTACTGGAGACATCTTGATGCATCTTTACAAGTGTTACGCCACCTACACTACTCAACATAGTAGAGTAGCATGAATACCCACATGCTACATTGTTCTACGCTGCATAGTGTAGTGCAGCGTAGCAGCTAGTTTTGAGACAAATCTTGCCCAAAAATCAAAAATACCCCTTTGAGGCCTTGCTAGGAAAGAAACTTCAAAAATTGGAAACCCTAATTTTCATGTTAAAAGTTCCTAGGACCTGCTAATTTCATCATTGGGACACTTGGACTTTGTTACCTTGCTACGTTGTGTAGCGTAGCACAGCGTAGCAGTCAGTTTGGCATGAATTTGAGCTAAAACTTGCAATGATTTGCTAGAAGAATTTTATTAAGACCTAAGGGTGAAGTGGGATAGGCAGTCTTGGAGGTCGAAGCATGGCAAAGTGCAATCCTTTTGCAAGGGAAACTTGATGAAGGACCTTCATGCATTTTAGCCTTGCTACAGTGTGCTATGCTGTGTAGCATATCATAGTGTAGCATCCAGTTTGTCCTGAATTTTATCTCACTTTGCAAGAGTTCTATCATGGGATGTTAATCATGTCCTAGGGTGGTAGCAAAATAAGCATTTTTGATGGTTAAGACATGGGAAATTTTTTTTCCTATGTAAAGGCAATCTAAGTGAAAGTATTGCATACTAGAACCCTGCTACATTGTTCTACACTATGTAGCATAGCACAGTGTAGCACTCAAATGGAGGTGATTTATGATGAAATTTTCCACATTCTCCTATGTCATGCTAATCATGCTTCAAGGATGAAGCAGTGTAGGTATTTTGGAGGGTTGAATCATTATCAACTGCACCTTTGGTGCCTGACCAGCCTCTGCATAGCCTACTACACTATGCAGCGTAGAAAGTCTCATAGTTAGAAAACTTGCCAAACTATTTAGTCCATCCTAAACACTTTTGACAACTCCTAGCATGGTCCCTGGGTAGACCATCAACTAGGTCATGTGTCGAGTTGGGCAAGCTAGAGAGTGTAGCGAGCCCGTCAGCCTGGGAGATAGAAAATTTGCTGGACTATATGGTCTACCCCTAATGCATCTTTCATGAAAACTAGCCTCATGGTTGGGTGCTACATTGATTGTGGTGCATAGGGTGGTAGGCAGGCTTGGAAGTGGCTTTGTAGGCATTAGGACTTTCGAGGTGCCATGTTGTCTGCACAGTCCAACATGACACCATGCTTGCAAATATCCTTGCCCAAATTCTAGGACTGTGCTAAATCATGAGAGTCTCAAAATTGATGGGGGTATGAGGCCAACAACACTATGGCTGGGCCACAATACCGTTGGGGCTCCAATAGCAGGCATTGACTAGAGAAGCTACTGCCAACAAGTGTTAAGCTGTGGTGGTCGTAGCTCCAATGGGTCAACAGGATGTCAGAAGGCATCTTTGGAGGATCAGTAAGATGCCAGGAGCAATGGCATTGCATATATTCCATAGGGTGTTTTCTTGGCATCGTGAACTACATTCTGGAACTACAACGTCCCACCCCATGTTGGCACTATGAATGCTCGCTTGCTTGATAAGTCATGATGCATGTTGGCAATGTCCCGCAAACCCAGTTTAAGGTCCCGATACAACATGGTGTGCTGATTTAAGGTCTTAGCAGACCATGGTGTGCTAGTTTAAGGTTCTACTAGACTATTGTGCTAGTTTATCGTCATAGCATATAGTTGTTATGCTAGTTTAAGGTCCTTGCAAACCGCTGTGCTAGTTTATCGTCGTAGTGGATAGTGGATGAGCTAGTTTAAGGTCCTAGAGGACTGTGCTTTGTCATTTTTATGTCATGGCAAATAGTTTGTGCTATTTTATAGTCATGGTAGATAATCTATGCCAGTTTATAGTCATAGCGGACTGTCTGCACTAGTTTATAGCCATAGTGGACTGTCTATGCTAGTTTATAGTCATAGAGGACTATCTGCACCAGTTTATAGTCATAGCAGACTATCTATGTCAATTTTATGTCATAGAGGACTATTTGCACTAGTTTATAGTCATAGCAGACTGTCTATGCTAGTTTTATGTCATAGCGGATGATTGCTTACCTGTGCTAGTTTTACGTCGTAGTGGACATTGGTGGAGCTTTGCCAGTTTTACATCATAATTATCTACTTCATGCATCAGATGTAGTATGGCTTGAGGTATGAGTGATTCACTAAATTTGGAAACTTGTTGCCATCCATGTCAGCTAGCTTGAATGCCTCAGTCCCAAAGGCTTTTATGACCATGTATGGACCTTCCCATTTGGCTGAGAATTCGTTCATATGCTCACAGATAGCCTTGAGAATGAGGTCTCCCTTCTGTATTGGCGATTGATGTGGATTTGCATGGTGCTTCTTCCATTTCTTGCTCTAATAATGCTCTATGCGACCCAGTGTCTATGCACACTCTTCCTCTATTGAGTCGAGGTCGATGATCCTCGACTCGATGTTCTGGGCTTTGCTCACAACATTTGATAGGATCATCCAAAGTGTTGGTACTTGCAACTCAAGAGGTAACATTTCTTCAAATCCATAAATAAGACTATAAGGTGTCTTACCTGTCGTAGTCCTGCATGTCATCCTATAAGCCCATAGAGGATTTTCTCATTCTATTGCCTCTTGCTGTTGTTAAGCATTTTCTTTAGCAAGTTGATGATGGACTTATTTGTAGCCTCTTCTTCTTCATTTTCTTGCAGGTAATATGGCAAGGAGAATGATTTCCTGATGACAAGATTGCTGCAAAAGGTTCAGGTTTCCACACTACTAAATTGTGGCCTGTTATCGATCACAATAATCATGGGAAGGCCAAACCTTGTCACGATGTTGTCCAAGATGAAGTGGCAAACCTACTGAGATGTAGTCTTCCTTAGGGGAATAGCCTCTATCCACTTAGTAATATACTCAGTGGCGGTGATGATGAAGCTATGCCTTGTGGAAGACTTAGGTGTAATAGGTCCTATGATGTCTAGTCCCTATTGTTGGAAAGATCACATGATCTGCATTGGATGCAATTCTGTAGGTGAAACGTGTATGAGATTTGCATATCTTTGGCACATATCATAGGTCTTGACTTTGGCTAGGCAATTGTGCTTCATGTGAGGCTAGTAGTACCCTAGGCACTTGAGTTTTGTAGCCATGGCACTAGGTGCTATGTGTCCACCACACAGTCCTTCGTGTACTTCATTAATAACCTTCTACGCTTGCTCCTCATTTATGCATGCCAGAAATATCCCATCATAGGAGCATTTGCATAGGGCGTTGACTCCCATGAGCTCATAATGTCGAGCACACTTACGGATCGCATCTCTCTGAGTAGATGTCAAACTGCGTGGGGGCTCGCCATGTTGCAGGTAGGCTTTAATGTTGCAATACCACTCCTGTGTATCTGCAGTGCTAACACAGGCTACATGTACCACTTGAGTGATAGGCTCTGTACACTCAGTGATCAAGGCTAGAAAAATTGTGAACAAGTATGGTGGCACATTTAATGCTAGGATGGCTAGTGCATCTATTATGGTGATTTTGTTGTGTGGCACATGTTGCAATTCCATAGTTGCAAACATTTTGAGCAAGGTTTTTGCTAGGTCACAATAAGGTTGCAGGTCTGTAGATTTGTAGGAGTAGACCTTGGTGATTTGATTCACAACTAGTTGTGAATCTCTGCGAATCACCAAGTATTTTATGCATAATTCTTGGACAACTAAGAGGCTCCTAAGTAACCCTTCGTACTCTACCACATTGTTAGTACAAAGGAACATAAAATGATAAGCAAAAGGTTGCATTTCCCTAAAGGGAAATGTAATGACAGTAGCTGCACTACCCCCTCATGTGGTTGAGGCACCATCGAAATGCAAAGTAGCCTCAAGATGTGGCTAGATGACATTCATAGTGCTAACATGCTCATCTAGGAATTCGGGGTCTATGATTGCCTAGTCGTCGATGGGTGAGGTCTTAAGTTGCGTTGCTATAGCTTGACCCTTCATCAATGACTGGCTCACATAATGCAAATCGAATTCCACCATTATTGCTTTCCACTAGGCTATCCTGCTGCTTTCATATAGGTTGTTTGTGATATCCCAAAGTATGCTTCTCTTGCAAATAATTTTAATTTTTCTATGAAATAGGTAGTGTCTCCACTTCTTCAATGAAAACACTAAGGCAAGGAAGTTTCTACCCACCTCATTGTATTTTGCCTCATACTCTATCAATGCATCACTTAGGTAGTACACTGGTATCTCAGAGCCATCATCTCGTTTTTGACATAACAGTGCCATGATAGATGTGTCCAAGGTGGAAAGGTAGATGAAGAAAGGCTTATCCCTCTATGGTGGGTAAATAGTTGGAAGGTGCAAAAGATCTTCTTTTAGATCATCAAAGGCTTGTTGGCATTGTTTTGTCCATTCAAAGTTAATCCCATTCTTTAGTAGATGTTCCATGGGGTGTAACTTGTCAATCAATTTTGCTATAAACCTTCTGATGAACTGCACCCTTCCTTGTAGCCTACACAATTCTTTAAGGTTTTTAGGAGGTGCCAGGTTGATGAAGGCCTTAACTTTGTTAGGGTCCACCCATATTCCAGCCTCTGATACTACAAACCCTAACATGCGTCTGGTTCTCACCCCAAACACACACTTTTTTAGGTTAAGACATAAGTTGTGCATTTGGCAACATTTGAGAAATACACCTAGATAATTGAGATGATCAACAGCCTCTTTAGATTTGACCACTATATCATCCATGTAATCGTTCAGCATTTCTAGGATGTAGTCGCTAAAGATGTAAGTCATGGCTTACTGGTAGCTTCCTCCGGTGTTGTTGAGCCCAAAAGGCATCATAGTATAACAAAACGTACCCCATGGGGTCATGAAGGTTTTTTTTAACTGATTCTCTGGGTTAATGTGAATTTGATTGTAGCTGGGGAAATCATCCATAAAGGATAACAGAGCATGACCAGCCATAGTGTCAATGAGTTGATCGATACTTAGAAGTGGAAAATCATCTCTGATCGTTGCCTTGTTCAGATCCCAGAAGTCTATACAGATTTGTATTCCTCTCATTTTCTTAGAAACCACAACGATGTTTGACATCCACTCTGAGTAATCAACTACCCTGATGAAACCAGCCTGATACAACTTGGGGATTTCATCTCGTACGGATAGTGAGCCTTCTGTTTAATTGCTTTCATGCATGGGTCTAGGATGATGTTGTACTATATCAGCCTCAGATCTAAACTTGTCATGTCATTGTATGACCACATGAAGACTTCAATGTTATCTTGTAGAATTTTAGCTACATCTTTGTGCATCTACAAATCTAGAAGGGAGCTAAGTTTCAACGTTTTTACTTTCCCCCTGGATGTGGTCACAGGCGTTTCAATGAGAGGGTCCTCAGTTACATCCCTAGCCTCTAAATCTAGGGCTTGGACCAAATGCTTAGGCCAGTCTGGGGATGCTTCTAAGGACACTACAGTGCTAACTATGGATGATTCCCAATCTATTAACTCTGGGTTCAGTTGTCTTGCGAGTTCGCCGTGTGGACCTATTAAAGCTAAAGATGAAGAGAGATTATGATGGATTTCCATTCTCGCTCAACTTGGCAAAATGAGATGAAAGTCTAGTCAAGAGGTACCTATTTGTAGTAACTGTGTATAGTAAAAATTTGCAAAGTAGCAATGAGATGTGAGCAATAGAAATAAGTAGAAAATATGATAGAAAGCTTAAGATTTTCCAATTTAAGGTCATCACGGACTACCTGGAGGTAAGATGCAAAACTATTATTGTAAAAATGTAAAACTGCTAGTGTAAAATTACAAAACTACTAATTTAATGTCTTTACGAACTGCCAACAGATTAGTGTGTTAGTTTAAGGTCCTTGGAGACTGCTAAAATTCAAGAGGTTCTAAGCTACTAGTTTAACGTCTTTGTGGACCACTAATAAGTAAAAGGTCAAAACTGCTAGTTTAATATCTTTGCAAACCACTAACAAGTTGTTCTAAGGAGAGCAAAATAAAGATTATTTTAAGGTCTTTATGGACCACTAACTAGATTGAAACTATGTGTTAGAATTACTAGTTTAAGGTCTTTCTGGACCGTTGACGAGATATTTTTGTAAAGGCAAATGACTAGTTTAAAGAATGTCAAGGATTTTCTCTTGGGTCCACCTGCATTAATGCGAACAATGATGTTATGCCATGTAGGCATGCTACACTATATGGAACATCCCACATTAATCAGGGCGATAGAAAGATAAGTTTCCTTTTCACCATTGCGGCTATCAATAGGGGTTTACCCCCGGTAAACTTTTCATTTTCACCATAACATCATAGAGCCCACATTCGGATTGTATAGCAATCGTGCCAATTGAGAGCAAGGTGATTTAGTGTAGCAACAAAGAAAGAGTTGGCAAGTGAAATGATGGCTCCCAGGAAAGAACACAAAAACCTAGCACTTGCCAAGGTCGACGAAGTGAAGGAAACCCTCGGGCGTGTGTCGCAGGCATGCATCGCAGTGCGAGAGGAGACATCGTTGGCCCTGTAGGTTGCTATGCTCCCTCTATTTTTCCTATGCCTCTATTATTTCTTTTTTTCTCTCTCTTTTTCTATTTTTGTTCCTACGATTTTTGTTTTGCAATCTGTGTTTTCTATCATCATGTTTTCATTATTTTGGATTATACACCATCGCTATTGCTAATTCGGCCATGACATATGTATGGATGCTATGCTAAGGTTGCATGCAATGCCACCTAGACTGCCATTACTATAGCTACCATTGCCATACGGGCTTGGGCGATTTTAACAACTTGGCATGCATGTAGCGTATGACCCTTAGGAGGGTTTAGCCATGTGCATGATGTGATAGTGTAACTCGTGTTCCATCGCGGAGTAATGAAAATCACTGTGTCAGGCATAAGATTTGTTGGAACTAGTGCAGTGCATTGAACTCTTCTTTGTTTAAAGATTTGTCTTTAGTTTTTTTGTTGCTAAAATTAAGCTAATTCTTCTATGCTATTGCCTTCTTGTTTTTTCTGCTACACTACATGCATAAAGAGAATTGTGCTATGCTATCTGTTAAATGCTAATTCTTCTATGCTATATTTCAACTCCACTTGAGCATGCTATTAACATTTTCTATTGTGTTGTGCAAGGTGGCGCTAAGGAAAATCTTGATTATCCTAGAAATCGTAGGGATCCTGTGTTGCATAAGCGAACCAGTGGTCAATGTTCCTCCGCCCCATGCACATGTGGGACAGTAGGTGGTTTGGTTCTAGGAAGGAGCGTAGGACTTTCTGCAATTTCTCCTCCAATGCTTCAGTGTGATCGTTTAGTCACACTTGGTGGAGGAGGTAGTGGCCTTTGTA
The DNA here is from genome assembly GCA_015680685.1 of Gnetum montanum. Classification (NCBI taxonomy): domain Eukaryota; kingdom Viridiplantae; phylum Streptophyta; class Gnetopsida; order Gnetales; family Gnetaceae; genus Gnetum; species Gnetum montanum. The sequence continues at coordinate 2,946,463 of MNCI01020044.1, forward strand.
ACAGAAACCTTGTTGCCTGGGGAAAATCGGGGTATTTTGAGATTTTTGACGGATGGAGCAATTAGCCATAGGCAGGGAAAAGGATCTAGTCAATGCCCTAGAAATTTAAGGAATCTGGCCTAGATCTGGGATATGCCCAAATATAATTGCTACCATCCATACAACACTTTGTTCATTGTGCATCACATGGAAATGTGCTTCCAGAACCCACCAGGAACCATTTACTGTGCCAGCGGATGAGTTTTGTAGACATGTTCCACTACGCTGGATAATGTTTGCTACTCTAGGAAAATTTTAATAGTGTGTTTTTGTTACCAGGTTTTTCATCAACGAGAATGGGCTTCATGATGATACGAATATGTTGTCCTTAGCACAGATGGTGCTAAGGGAGTTTTCTTCTCCTGAGAATATGCACGTAGGTGTGATAGGCCAATGCAGGGATGAGTACAAAACCTACCCAACCTAGTACTCCAAGCTCTACGATAGATGCAAGAAATCTTATTGGTTGGATGGGGGATGGGCACCCTTTAAACCGATCACCGTTGAAGATGTCTTGGTTGATCTTTTGTCATTCCCAGCACTGTTTAGACTTGGTAAGCTAAATAGAAAGTTACTGCATGTTCGAGTGTTGTTCCTATTTTTTCTAATTGCTTATGCCTTGTCTAACTTGTTTTTTTTCTTTTTTGTATTTTCGTGAAAAATGAAAGAAAAAAAATGCTAAGTATGAAAATGATAAACTATTGATATCTGAGCTTCGTGAAAATGCTAGAAGTCCATCATAAACTCATATTTAAAGAAAATTTAGAAAGATTAGCTCCAGATCTGGCCCACTTAAAAAGTTATATATATATATATATTGCTAAATATTTGGCCTGATTTTGCATGGGCTTTCATATCCCTTTGCCATTTTACAAATTTCTTGAAAAAGAAAATCAAGAAGGATTAACACCACCTCGCTTATCTAGCATCCAGCATGACTTGCAGTGTGACCTCCAAAACATGCAATTTTGGGCTGAAATCTGGAATTTCTGAAGGCTGGGACCCATAGTTATCAATAGTGGACCTTGAGGATGACTTACACCCTTAAAATCAAGTCATTTTAGCTCAGTTTTGGGGCTTTAAAAACGGGTGACGCTGATCCTTACGCTGTGTAGTGTCTAAAAAAGTAACCCCAGTGTCACCCAGTCAAAATGGCATATTTGAGGCCCAAATCTTGATTTTTTGAAGGCTAGGAGCTACTTGGGACCTTGGTGAAGGTCATGGGGGATCCTTGTGCTCAATTTTGACCTATTTGAACTCAATTTCGGGGCTCCAAAAGTTGGTGACGCTGATCCTTACGCTGTGCAACGTCTGAAAAAGTAACCAAAGTGTACTTAGCCAAAACCAAACGTTTTGAACCTAAAAATTTTGATTCTAGATGCTAGAAGTTGGTGCATTCACTTGTGGATCCTGGGGGGACCTTTCCTGTTGAATCATGGACCATCGAGGGCTGTTTTGGAGGCCTCCAAGTTTGGTCACGCTGTACTCATGTTGGGTAGCAGCATGACTTAGCTTGATTCTTGTCTAAAAGTGCTAGGCCAAAATTAGTGGTGTTTCACTAGCCAATTCCTTTTTCAAAAGGTGGACCACTTCTACACATGTGTACACAGCATGTGGATGGTCCTTGAAATCAATGACCAGCTATTCGCAAACCTTTTTGATGTCCCTGCTAATGGTCTCCCCCTAGGGTCAAAGACTAAGAAAGAGGTGAACCATCAGAGGAACATTGAGGAGTGGCTAAGGATTGCACAAGGGAAAAATGGGATTCTCATGAAGAAGGTCAAGCTGAGAGCCACCAAATGTATTTACCTTGTCTTTTGTGCCCATGCGTTCTCCAAGCTACTTTTCCAAGGGAAGATTATTGGGATTGAGCAAGCTTGGGTGATGCGGGAGGTCATGTAAGAAGCGGCCCACTACAACTGGGCAAGGCATTTGTGCAAGGGCCTTCAAGATGAAATGGTCATGCTTCATAAGAAGCATGAGTCTCATTTCAATGTACATCATGCCTTTTACATAGCCTACTTGTGGTGTTTCACGGAGTTCTTAGTAGTCCTTGAGAATGGAGTCTAGGTTATGCGATATCGTAACCAGATTTCCAAACCGTGGATCTGCCAAATCCTCCAGACCACCTGAGCCCAAGATCCCCCAAAAGCTATTAGGGAGTCATTTTCCATGATGACTAGGGATCAGGTGGCCTACAACATTCGTGGCCAGGATAGTGTGGGAGAGGCACCCCCTGCTGCTATAGATAGCATGTTGTAGGAAAAACGTCTCATTGTCGAGATGATGGCCTCTAAGTTGTGGCAAAAAAGGCCTCATCTAGTTGAGGAGCTTCCCTATACTGATGAGGAAGTGGGGCCATCACTATGATTTAAGCTACGTAGGATACACCCTCCCATTAATAAATGTCCTTCTCTATGTTTATTTCTTCACCTTTTGATTAAATGCTTGCTACGTTGTGCTACGCTAGGCAGCGTAGCGTAGCACGTACATTAAGCTAACGCGATTTAGGCTATAATGTGAATATGTTTTTTACTGCTAGAGGAAGAATAAGAAGAAGAAAAATAAGGTGATGAAGAGGTGTCAACCCCCAAGACAGGGGTGGCAAATAAAGACACGGAGGCCCCAGTCTCATAGGAAAGGGCCCTGTTCTAGAGAGAAGAAGGAGCCCTTGTCACAAAGGAAGGGGCTACTGTCGATAAAGAAAATGCTCCTACTGAAGAGGAGGACCTTTTTGGTGATGAGGAAGAGTATCCTACAGATGAGGAAGATGTTGGTGCCTTGAAAAGAAAGGTCCCAGCAAATAAAGGGGAAGCCTGCATCAACCAGGAGGGGACTTCTATTGGAGATCCCTTTGCTGAATGCAGTTCAACATTGGGGAAGTGGATGAATGCTAAGGGTGCTACCATAGTCTTGAGTTAGGAAGGAGGTGAGCTACAATTAGATGCTAGTGAGTTTGAAAATATATTCGACAATATGTCCATGGGCGATCCCTTGTTATCACCCCCGAGGGTTTATTGGGTAGGAGTCCTTACACTGTCATTCATGTTACTCACAGCTTTGTTGTAGTCCATCTTAGTAATTGTTGACACATTTGGTTGTATGATAGATACCACTATTAATACTACATGACCTTCCCTGATTCACTTGGGACCTTGCGCTGAGACCCCTGACAAGCTTATGTTCATGCAGGGGGTCGTCGACAACATGATTAGCTATCTAAGACAAGTCGATCCTGAAGTGGGTAAGTAAAGTAGCTATGTTAGGATTCTTGAGGTTGCTACACTAGACTTCTTGAGTTGCTAACTTTGCTATGATAATGTGACTGATGCATTTTTTATGCAAAAACAGACTCTTGACTCAAATGGGACCCAAAACAGGCGTTGAAAGTCTACGATGTACCTACATTCTTACCTAAAGCGGCCGAGGTGCCTTGTCGCATATATGACAAGGCTAGCAAATATGCATTACACTCAACATGCTCCTTGTGGGAGTGTAGGTGCATTAGTGAAGACCTATGGAAATGGGTCCAGAGGACCGAGCAAGAGAAGGATAAACTGAGTGTCGAGGTGGGAGACCTCCAATCTAGGAATGAGTTCTTCCTGGCTCATTATACCAATGATGGTAGTTGGTGCATGGCTATCATAGATTATGCTAGATACTGGATAGCTGTGTGGTGCAACAATGAGGCCACCAGGGAGATAATAGAATAGTAGATGCAGATGGACTTGTTGGCTCAGAAGAACCAGTACTGGAAAGACTACAACGTCAAATTTTACGAGTGGGGGTAGTCCCAGAAAAACCATAAACATATGTATAAACTGAAACTTTCCACCTACCGAAAATAATACCAGGATGCTTTAGTGAAGGTGTTTACCTATGAAGCATTCCTAAATGCCATTGGCGTTTCTGAGGCTTACAACAAGTTCATGGAGCAAGTGACACTCAGTGAATCCCCTGAACGAGAAGTGGATGTTCCCATAGGTGAGACTACCACTGCTTCCTTTTCTCTGGGACTGCCAAGATGGATGGCATTGAAAAGGAGAAAGTTTTTTTAAATTCTAAACCAAGTTATAGGCACTGGGAAAATATCATAGAGGAGGAGGTCTAGCATTGCCTTGGGTTCAGACAGATGCAGGGTCATCTCGGGTTAGCCACTTTCTGCTATGCAAAGGTTTGTGTTTTTCTAGCTTTCATGTGTTACTCTAGCTGACTACTTCACTTTTTACAATGCAAATTCAAGATGAAGATACAGGCCCTGTAGAGGGTGGAAATGATGGAGCAAAATACAGTAGTGCAGAGGAAGGTGATGCAAAAGGGAATGATGCAGAAGCAAACGATGCTGGTGAAGATGACGTTGACGAAGATGATCCATGACTGCATGGGTTTTTGATTTTTTGTATTTTTTCGAAAACTATTGTAAATATTTTTTGATGGAAAAACTTTGAATGAAAGAAGTGAATTTTGAAAGAAAATTGGTCTTATGCTAGCTTATGCGTTATCTATGTGATCAGTTTTATGTTTTCATTATTAATGTTTTAGTTATAGGCCATTTCAGGCCATTTCTAGTTTTAGGCCATTTTGGGCCACCACTAGTTTTAGGTCATTTCGGGCCACTGCTAGTTTTAGGCCATTTCTAGCCGCCACTAGTTTTAGGCCATTTTGGGCTGCTGCTAGTTTTAGGCCATTTCGGGCCATCGGACATGATGTAAATAGAGAAAATTTCTGCCAGTTTTAGGCCTTATCAGGCCATGGAGAAATTTAACATAAATGGAATATATGTTAACAATTGAAAGGAAGTAAATTTGTATATTTAACTGTATAGTGGGTGTTGATAGGGCAGGAAGCAATGGGGCTGCTACACTATGTGTAACTGCTTCCTAACCCATCGTGGATTGGGTGAAGCGTAAGACTGAGATGCTTTGCTATGACCTTTACCTACATCATTGTCCTCTTTTTGGAAGGGCAACTCAACCCATGCATTTTCATTTTCTGAACCAGCATGTTGAGCCGACTCTCTTGTTAAACAGTTAGTGTCTACAAAGACAAGCATTTCATTCTCAGAGGTTAGGACCTCTGAGCCCTGTTCCATATCTATGTTGTTGATAGCTTGCATTGCCACCTCATCACCATGGATTATCACCTCACTGCCTACATAGGGTATATGGATCTCCTAATGAATGGGCAAAGAGACAACCCTAAGTTGTGCTAACCATGACCTCACCAAGATCAAGTTAAACCCAGGCATCTCTTCGACCACGATGAACGTTGCATTTGTGGGGAACTGGTCCCCTACCACAAAGTCAATGTGGATCGTGCCTTTCACCATTACCCATGTCCCATTGAATGAATTTAAGCATGATGTTTCTGTGGGTTTGATCTAGTCAACCAAACCTAGATTATCCACAATAGGGAAAGGGATGACATTCATAGTAGCTCCATCATCAATGTGTACCCTTTAGATCTTATGTTGGCCAACTTGAATTGTGATGAAGAGGGGTGCTATAGTCACTTGATCCTTTTTAGGGTCTTCCCTAATGGGATCATCACAAAAAGTCAGTTGGAATGGGTGATGTTCTGCATGTGCCGAAGAAAACATGACCGAGTGGATCGCCTTCACTTCCGCTGGCATATTCTCGTCAACCGGTGACATGCAAACCAAAGCCTCATGGTGTGCGGTAGATGTCATGATCAGGTCATACAGGCTTAGCATAGTATTTTTCTATTTGAGAGCCTACTTGACTTGAGTGAGAGCACTGAAAAGGTCTTGGTCACCTTCTTGTCTACTACCTTTCTCCTCTTCCATTCATCCCAGGAGACGAATTTTCTAAGCAGGAACAGTTTCGAGTCTAGGTTCAGACCCTTTTGGATAAGGTGGTGATGACTGTGCATGTGTAGCAATGTTATCTTTTAGCGATGTGGACGTAGATGTAGGGGGCAAGGGCGTAGGCTTGGAAGTACCAGGGATCGTACGTTCCATTGATGCCTCACCTGTGAAACACACATATCATTTCTTAGGATGAGAAGGCTATGAAGCTGTCTTATGCAGGGCAGGGGCTATTGAATGTCTTTCCCCACTCATAACGAATGGTGCTAATGGTGTTAATCTATAGGGTGGTGTGGTTCTGCTAACAAGTGGTGCAAGGGTAGATTCCTAGGTAGGAACTCTTAAGAAAAATGGTTGCCACAGATTTTTGTTAGCCGCTGATGGTGTTGGTGCACTACGCTGAGGCACACAGACCACAAACGACTGCTGGGGTGGTCTAGGAGTACTATCAACACTGATGGTATTGATAATGTAACTAATGTTTTTGGTGTTAAGAGGATCCATGTAAATGTGTAGAGATTGATTTTTAGGATAGACTGGGTTGCTTTCGTCCAAAACCAGTTTTCCCTAATCAATCATCCTTTGGATGTCATCTTTTAACACCATGCAGTAATCCCTATCGTGAGCACATTGTTGATGGTAGTCACAGAACCGCTCTATCCTAAAATCTTTAGGAACTGGGGGCTCATTGGGCAAAGCCAAAGAGGGGTTCCTAAGGAGTTCACAATACCATTGATGCTTCCTGGCTCCCTCCTCTGACATTTTCTTGTGTTGGATGTACCTCTCCGCTAGTAATTACTTTAGAAGATTTGAAGGCTTGATAGACAATAGGGTATACTTTGAGTGATGTTTACACTCAAAGCTTAGTTTAGCTGGTGTAGATGCTTTAGGTGCAGATGTTGAAGGCTGGGTGTGTTTCCCTATTTGGGCATGGGGCTAGTTGCTCGTGTGGCTAGTTTCTTGTTATTCTTGTTACTATTGTTACTGGATTTGGCTTCATTAGCCACAATGGCCACTGTTATTGTTGTAGCCTTACCCTTGTCTTTTTCCTTCTTTGTGAAGGTTTTCTTATATGTAACGTAGGCCAAGTTTTTTCTTGCCTTAGCTGCATCCTATATGCTCTTAGTCTGGGTGAAAGCCTAACTAAGAGTCTGTGGAGAAAGTGTTGGCACATTTTGGCCATTTAATGGAGTAGGTTGTATATCTAGTTGTAGTTTGAAGTCTCAAACATGTAATTCCCTATCAAACCAGACTCTTACATAAATCCACCAAAAAAAAACCTTAGAAAAAAAATAATATTGTTCATCAGAAGGAAAGTCATTTTTCATCGAGTAATGTATTGGGGTCTGTGTGCTAAGGTAATGAATGAATTTCACTTCCAATGATGATGGTGAGATGCAGTCGCAGTCGCAATCGTTGCAAAAAGTAAACATGTCGTTTCGGACTATGTTGTCTGAGAAGACAATGTAGTAACTAACATTGTGACCTACTTAGGCAACGTGACCTCTACGGCAAGGAGCTCTTCAGCTGAGGCCTACATCCATGTGCAGGCATCAATCTTCCCTCTTTCTAAGGAAGAGGTTCACAATGTCTTCTTGACAGAATACTATGAGTGCTATCATCTTGCTAGAAAGTCCGACGTGTACAGCTACGACGTTGTGCTAGTTGAGATTTTATTGGAAAAAGTTGTCGTCGACGTGAACTGAGAACGGCAGTTCATAAATCTGGTGAGCATGGCCGTGATGCTGATACAGCAATGATATCTACATGGATTTCTTGATGAGGCACTCATGAAGGTGATGAAAGCATATCCGACGGTTGTAGCCACGGTGCAGGTGGTCTTTGACTTGGCATTCTAGTGTCTAGCAAAGCAGCGTGATCACTAGCTAAGGATGGGAGAGGTCACTCATGTGCTGTCGGCCATGCAGGAGGCAGCTGGCGTGGACACAGAGAATATGAAGAATACAAGAGTGCCATTTTTGCTAACGTCAGTGAATGAAGGCTACTATATTGAAGGCTTATGAAGATGCTGGTCTCATTCAAGAATTTGTTGACACGGCGAGGTTGGTTATATTGGTGTAGGTGTTTCACGACCATCATACGACCGTCGCGGAGTCGACCTTTGAAGATGGAGCTAAAACTACCGTTTCCAATCTTGTTTTCTTCAGAAAATTGATCAGTGGCTTCACGCAACTCCTCATATGTAAAGATGTGCATGTCGCCCAGCATCTTCTCATCAGAGCCGATGGCAATGTTTTCAGAATTAAAGGCCTCATTGCTGGATTTCGTGGCCCATGCTCATGCATACGATGATGTCTGGGTGCTCTGTTTCCATATTTTTGTTAACCTCCTCCTCAATAGCACCAACACAACCGTGGGTAACAACATGAATACACCAACCATGCCTACCACTGATACACTTGGCGCTCCAGAGAATGATGTTTCTGCCAGTCATTTTCGTTGAACACCTGGCGCACTTCCATGATGATCTGGCAATTTCCATACATGTCCATCAGGGCTGCACCCACGTAAACATCCCTCTAAAGCCTAAGTTTATAGGCCCGAACATGGATCTTCTTGCCTATCTATAAAGCCAAATTTGTTGCGAGACTCACACAGGTTTTTTTAAAAAAAGGGGGAATGTGAAACTATTTCCAAAAATGGGGCTCTTTCAGGCCTAACGCCTTCACATTCGGAGGCATTCTTAAAATGTGCACAAGAATCAAAGATCAATCACTCGCTGCTAGTTGGTATCAAGGAATGTGTTCCTGATTGAAGAACCTCTAGTAACTGTGCCAAGTAATCACCACCGTATTCAAATTTCTTTTTCCAGTGAACATCACTTTTCCAAGGAAGCCAGCAGAAAATTTTAAATGGATATAAATCCAGCATCAAGTGCAAATGCATATGATTTAATTATACAGCATCAGATGGTGTGCTTAATTTACAAGGATCAGCTTTATTGATTTTAAAGAACATGCAGCCGCTTCCATCAACTTCTACATTAAGGTGGATGCTGAATTACTTTCTTAGTACCGCCTGTTCATGAACATTACTAGGGCTTAATGATATTTAATAATTAAAATCCTAAATAAAAATAAAATGACAATTGTATGGAGCACTTATAGTATGGACTTGGTTTTATTTCTTAAAATTATTGTTTAGGTTGTGACTTATGAAAGAAATATTTGTAAAGTTTATAAAGACACATGTCAATGTTAGCATGCTTTTCTCCTAACTTCATGTATAAGTTATAACTTCCTAACTTGTTGGGCAAGTAATATCTCCTAACTTGTTGGGCAAGTTATAACTTCCTTACTTGGGAGAGAAGTTACCCAAGATATTTTGTAATACCTAACTACCTATGAGACCCTATAAAAAGGCCTCAAGGGTTAGAAAAAAAGGACACACTCTTGGAAAAAAAAAAGAAGGGGGGGAGAGCATTGGTAAAAGAAGACATTGTGAAAGATTGCTTGTAAGATGACTTGTTAAAGACAACATTTCAGCCTCTTTGTCATAGTCTTGTGAGTTATGTTTTTTTTTTCAATTTTTTTATCTAGTAGTTTAGATAGTATCATGCTTGGCAAGTAATTTTGAGATTTTTAGATTTCTCTTATTGTTCTTGTTGCATGATAGAAAATTTCTATTTAAATTTTTCCATAGAAGAGCTTGTGTTTGAAATCCTTAAGAGCATTTTTGTAGTAAATTTGGTTATTGTGCAATGTATAAAAACTGCTATTGAGATTATTGTAAGAGAGCCTATACATGTAGTCAAGCCGTTGAATGATTCAATAGTCAAGAGGATTCAGAAAATCTTTGGTATTTTGATAGGACTAGAATAGCTTCTTTTATCTTTAAAGTGAATCTCTATGGTATTTCAATCATAAATTTTCAACTCTTTTGAAGATTCTATTGAATGCAATTGTTGATATCCATTATCTAGCCAAAATTAATTCTGGTACGTGATAGTTTACGCAACAAATTTTTTTGGGTAGCATAGTAGGATTGTCTTGAAGAAATTGCTTATTTGAGCCTTGGAAGTTTGAACAATTCTTAGTTATTGAATTTTGGATAGCTTTATTTCAAAGTCTTTACTCGTATCATTTTACCTTGTTTAAACATTTGAGATCTTTACACAAAGATGCTTTTTCTTTTCTTTCTATTTCCATTGAATCTTGCTCTATTTCTATTTTTCTTATGAAACTATCTCTTTCTCTGGGAAAAATTAGAAGTAGATTCGCAGAGTTGTGCTTAAATATTTTTGCAAAACTTTATTTTTTACAAGCAGGTATTATAAGGACCACATAGACTAGGCAATTAAACAAAATAGGAACTCTCAACAACTCACAGTACTTTGCAAAGTTGGCTGAATCTTTTTAAGATAAGTCATTTATAGTTTTACACAACCCAATCATTTCATTTTTCACAACAGCACACACACATACTCACATTAACTACTGAGTCTATTTGGAGGTATCTGGGCCTTGGTGTTACCAGAGACCAACAAGCACTTAAATCCTGTTTAAGGACACTCGTTGGCGATCGCGTCCCAAATGGTCGCTAGCAGTTCTTTTGGCGCTAGAAGGAGGGCTTAGAATTTAGCCTCTAAGTTCATAAGCCTTATAATTTTAGCACATCAACCATTCTTTGTTACTATAAAGTCTTAAGAAATTAAATACTATTTTCAGTTCATGATCAAGAAGATTAATAGTTTGGAAAATTTAAAAGTTTCAAAAGATATTCTGGATTCTAAGACTGATTCTTCATCAGAAGAAGAACAAAGGAAATTTTTTGAATTGGGAACAAGTAGTGGAGTGAAAACTAAAAGATCAAGAAGATCACCCATTATATCTAGTTTATCGATTTATAAGAGAAGATCTAGAAAGTCTAAGAGTTCAACTATCCAAAGGAATAGGATGACAAATCCTTGGCAAAGAGTTACACCATTAGGATTTCAAAATTACAATGATATTCCCAAGGTAGTTTACAAATATTTTCCTAAGCCTTTCATTCCTGGAAAAGATTATTTAGCTGAAGAATATATTCACATGTTTGAGTTAGCTTTAGCTCATACAAATATTTAACATCAACATCAAGCTTGTAGGTTGTTTGTATCAAATTTAAAGGATATGGCTCAGATTTGATATTTGAACTTACCAAGTAATAGTATTACAAGTTGGGATGACATGAAGAATCTTTTCTCGGCCTAGTTTGGTAATCAATTACATCAACAACAGCTATACTATGGGCTGATATGAGCTAATCAAGTTGTTAAAGAGTTAATTAGAGATTTTAACATCAAGTTTCAACGAATTTTTGGACTCTTTCAAAGACACTGTAAACCATCAGAAGAAATGCTTAAAGAAACTTATCTTAAGGCTGTCAACCCTAACATTTCAATTTGGTTAAGAAGAACTCCAAACTTAACTACACTAAATGACTACTTTAGTGATGCTATACAGTTAGAAAAATAGTTGAACTTGAATCTTGAAGAAAATATTGCAATTCAAAAAAGAGAAGAAAGAGTTATGACTCCTATGCAATATTTTGCTCAATTTTAAGCTTTACTAGGTCCATCTCATGTTAAGATAGAGCAAGAACATGAAAGAGTAGAATCTGAAAAATGACACTTAATGAGAGATATGTCTAACAAAATAGTGAAGCTTGAAAAAGCCTTGGCAAGAGTTAATATCAAGGAAGAAAGGAAAAATAGAAAGCATAAACATCAAGACACTAAGTTAGCAGAAGATGAGGATGAAAGTGACCTAATTGTGTCCAACTTTCTTGATATTGAATATGATAATGATTTATCTAGTGTTCATTATGCAAGTAAATATTATAGCAATGGATCTAGTGATACTTCTTCTCTATCAAGTTTTGAAGAAGATATGTCTTCAGATGAAGAATGTGATAATAATGAGGAAAATGGATATAGTCTCCGATCAAAAGAAAGACTAACTACTTATAGACCCCCAAATGTTATTACTAATCCATCTACTAAGAGAAAAGCTTTTGAGCCAAATAGAAGAGATAAGAATAAAGGTAAAGACAATCAAGTAGAGCAAAGCACTCCAAATTAGTCTTTTAATAAATGGATAAAGAAACCAAGCTCTATTGGTGATGGAGAGTATGATTTGATTGAATACCTTAAACATGTCAAGGCCAATATTAGATTTTATCAGTTGCTTCAAATAGGAGATCAGCAAAGAAAGGCTTTAGAGTTTATTAAAGGTAAAAGGAGAGTTAGAGAATTAGAGTTAAGTTATGTGTCTAATAATGATAAGAAATTAGAGACCTTGTATGATAAGGAAGCTCCTCCTTTCCTTTTGACAATGAAATTAAAGGATAAATACTTACACAATTGTTTGATTGATTCTAGAGCTACGTCTACTATAATGCCATTATCTATATGTAAGAAACTTAGTTTGATTCCTGAAAAATCAAATAAAAATATTATTCAAGTGGATAAAAGTAGAGTGAATATTGTGGGTCAATTACCAAATGTTCTATTGGAAATTTCTTCTGAACCCCACATCAAAAGTAGAGTAACTATTCAAGTGGAAGATATACCAGATTTGCATAGTCTCTTATTGAGTAGAAGTTGGAGCAATAATTTCTCAGGTTACATATCAATAGATTATTCCACATGTGGCTACCTTGGAAAGTAGAACAAAATTAGATATACATCTATAGTAAACCTTTGATTATTGATAACATTACTTCAAATGGAAAAAGTAAAACGGTTGAAAAAGGAGGTGTTGAAAACAAAATTTGTACACTCCAAGAAAATTATAGTTCTGAAAAGGAACAATCAAAGAATAAGGATAAATGGGAGTTATACTTTGATGGTTTATGTAATTTAAACGGTTCAAGAGTCAATATAGTTATATTCAAGAATGATTCACCTGAAATTCTCAAAGCAATTCATCTATCTTTCCCTTGTACTAACAACAAAGCTGAGTATGAAGCTTTATGTATTGGTATAAGAATAGCTCTAGAAAAAAAAGATTAGAGTAATCACTATAAAAGGAGACTCAAGATTAGTTTGTGAACAAGTAAAGGGTAATTGTGTAGTAAATAGCTCATTCTTAAGACCTTATAAGCAACTTTCTTGTAAGATGTTAGATCAGTTTCAACATTGCCGAATAGAGCATATAAACATAGCAGAGAATCTTATAGCAGATGATCTGGCAAAGGCAACTTCAGCATTGGATATGCAAATAATAGAAAGTTACAAAGACTTAATGATTGAAGAAGAACATCAACCATCAATACCAAATCATATAATACATTTACAAGTATCTGAAGATGATGATCAAGTACTAAGATTTATGAAAAACATACAAGAATTTTAGGGTCAAGTGATACAAGAAACGTCATCAAACTCCAAAGCTAATTTCATTCCAAAAAGGATCATTGACTTGAAACATGAATTCAAAAAAAATTTACTTACTAGAAAGGATATACAAAACCTAGATAGTCAAGCTTTCAAGGTAGTAAATTTTGGATTAGACAAGATGTCAAAGATGTTGAATGTTACAAAGGGGAGAGATTTGAGTTTCAAGAAAAACTTGTTATTATGTCTAAGAAATAATTTGGAAAATTTTTCTTGGTCTTATGATGATCTTAAATCTCTTAGACCAAATGTGATGACACATAAAATTCCTTTAATAGAAGATTGTAAAATAGTCAAGCAAAAACAAAGGAAATTTAATCCATCATTTGAACCAGCTATGGAAGCCGAAATCAAGAAGTTGTTGCAAGCACAAATCATATACCTGAAACACCACAAAATTCTAAGCTTAGTACGTTTCCAACAAGAATCGAGCTTAAGGGCCCACCGACAGCTTCAAGCCGAGTCGAACTCGACGATGAGCAGTTCCTTGGGACCCGCCGATGACCACAGCAACAACTGTTATTAGAAATGGCAACTTCGGAGTGCAACATACTTAGTTTTTTACTAAGTATATGTTTCCAGCGTATACGCCCAAGTTCACATTCTCAGCGTATACGCCCAGTATATACGCTCAAGCCCAACATTTACAGCGTATACGCCCAGCGTAGACGTCTAGCGTATACGCCCCACATGTATGCTCCGCAGGTACGACTGATGTATACGCCCAGCATGCAACCCCCGAAGACGGCATGGAAACTGCACTGCAGAACAGCCCAGCATATAAGCTCACTTGATATAGCATATACGCCCAGCAGATGTAACATTTACGCTTGTAAATTTTATTCTTTCGCACCTAGTCAACGCGCCACGTGTCACCCAACCCGAGTCTAACGACCAAACCTGTATAAAAACCCCAATTTTTCATTAAATTAGGGTCGGCAATTTTGAGCAAACCAAGAGACAAAAATAGAGATGCTAAACAACCAGAGCAGAGAACCTTGTATGCTGGACTTCAACCCGGTACGCTGAGCATATAGCCTCTACATTGTACCTGCAGTTTGAACCAGCCCACATTCATCCCTGCATCTACCGGGGCTATTCGTCTACCTTGTGTGAAAGCCACAACTACGTTAGACCGGTGCATTGTAACTCTCACTTTTCAATAATATTGCTGCATTTTCTTCCTAAAATTTGTTACAGTTTTCCATTTATTGTTGCATGTTTGGTATTTACACTCTGGTACGTTTACGCTCCGTTTACATTAGTTACGCCGTTTACACCTCATTTCACATCGGTTACGCTGTTTACGTATGACCCAGCGTATAGCACTTCGGTATACGTTCGGGGAAATCCTTGCCTGATCCGCGTGTGGACCACTCAAGGTACTCTGCCTTTGTTAAATTCTAGTTTGCCCTCAGGAGAAGGTAGGGTCTTCTGTGTGTGTCCGATGATCCCCTGGTTTCTATTTCCTTCCAACCGAAGACCGACGATTTCAGACGGTACAGAAATTGGTGCTAGAAGGAGGTCCTGACTGCCTAAAACTTACTGTGCTTCAAAACTCCCAGTGTCTACACTGCTGAGCTTCTATGCTATTGAGCATACGCTAACCCTATCTGCACACTTCCCCGAGTCTACGCTGTTGAGCATCTAAAACTTACTATCTACATATGTCCCAGCGTCTATGCTGTTGAGCATCTACGCTGCTGAGCTTATGCCAACTCTGTCTGCAAAATTCCCAGCGACTACGCTAACGAGTATACGCTGACCCTGTCTGCAAACCTCCCAGTGTCTACGCTGCTCATTTTACGCTACACGCTCTATGTCATAGACTCGTCTACGCTGCCGTCCGTATACGCTACACTCTGTACGCTGTAACCCTATTTACGGTGTATGCTGATGCAGTATACGTTGCTTAGCATATATGCTACACGCTCTATGTCGTACACTCCTCTACGCTGCCGTCCATATACACTACACTCTGTTTGCTATAACCCTATTTATGTTGTACGCTGACGTAGTATACGCTGCTTAGCATATACGTTGTACGCTTTACGCCGTAGATTCTCTACGCTGCCGCTATACACTGTATACCTATATGCTGCCATTATACGCTAGTCGTTGAAGCCTATACACTGAGACCCAGTTTATACGCTGTACGCCACCAACGTAGGTTTACGCCGCACCAGGTATACAAGTTTCATATCCCTTCACTGTGTCATATTCTCGACTGTTCATCATGAACACCGCAAACTCCACCGCTGCAACCACCCAGGTCACAGACCTTGTAGGCACCATGGTCGTCCAACAGCCCGTGGTACAACCCACAGTGGGGCCCTATCGTTCCCTTAGATTGCAAGGGAGAAACCTGTCATCTAACGTTATAACTCAAGACCAGTACAATTTCATATGCATGAAAATACAAGCCGGCCTAGCCGTGGACCGAGCCGAAATGGAAGTTAAGAGGCAATACAAACTTTTCTACAAGGGAGGACAAGAGTTCATTCCTTCCCCATATGATATCATCCCCCTTCCAGAGCCTTACTTTGAGCTCATCACACAACTCCTCCTGCAAAAGACCCAGTCTCTAGATCAGCCTGTAGTAAATCCTCAACTGGAAGAGGAGGATGAGTTCGCAGCTCAATCCAAGCATGAAGACTCATACCACACCCTTAGCCCACAAACTTATATCAACCCATTGTTTCACCCATTCAAGGGCGAAACTATGTCCCTCCAGCCATTGAAAATCATGCAAGCGCATGTGCCTCAACAAGACGCAGATGCTCTCATCCCCATTCCTCCAGCAATCAATGTTCAAGTTAACACGCTTCCCTCGAAGTTCCTCCCGCAGCCACGGCACCCCCGTTCTTACAAATGCAACCCCCTCAAAACAATGTAGGAGTGACCTTCCCACCCCGTGTGATCGGAATTCCGCACGTAATACCGGCCTCTACATCTACTCATTACATACCGCACATCCCAACCCAAGGAACACCCTTCACAGCGGTAACCCAACAAGTTCAGGGGATTCCAACACAAAACATGACTAGGCAATGGACAGCGATTGGTGCCCAATCACATCAACCCCCTCATTATAACATACCACCTCACACAATCTTACAAGCTAATATTCCCCAAGCACAACCACAATAACAGCAACCCCTTGCCCACAATATGCTGCCTCTGATACCACCTGCTATAATTATTCCACAAGTACAACCTCCAACTACATAGCTTTTAGCCTTCCAACCTACTATTCAACAATCCAATCTAAACACTATACCACATCCCCAACCTACCATCTCACCTAGTGCTCAAGACTGGGCCGATGCTAAGAAACTAATGCAGGAACTAGCTGACGAGGTCAAACGCCTCAAGACAGCCGCTGACGGAGAGTTGAAGGTAGTCGACTTTTACCACGATGACCCCATCAGCTCTTCCATTCTACCCCTAACCTTACCCAAGGGTGTATCATTACCTACACTAACTAAATATAATGGTGAGACAGACCCCAATGCTCACCTTATAACATTTAGACTAGAATGCGCATTACTTCAGGCATGGCCACACGTCATTTTGCAAGTGTTCCCTATGTCCCTCGCAAGGAGAGCACTTGATTGGTATCGGGCCTTGCCAAGAAACTCGATATTTTCTCTAGAGGAGTTGTAACATCAATTCGTTACCAGGTTCAAGTATAACTTGAAACCTGAAGCAACACTTGACCATCTTATACAAGTCAAACAACCACCTCTAGAACCCGTACAAAAATTCATCCAAAGGTGGAGTGCTGCTCTCAATGAGCTCCACGAGCCGATCCCACAGGCGTATCTGCTCGCCATTCTAAAAGGGTCTATCAACAACTTTTTCAAATCCAAGTTATATTATCTCAATGCACGTAACCTCAATCAAGCCTTTGTACAGACTAAAAACATAGAGGAGGCGGCCCAAAATAGCCACGATCCTACGTATTTAGCCTTTAAGAATCAACACAGTAAAAAAGATAAAGAAAAGGCTAAAACAACTATAGCAGCATTGGCAGAAATACAGCAAGCAAACATGGGACAACAAAGAAAACTGCCTGTTGCCCCTACTAATTACACTAAACCCACTCCTACGACCGCACCAGAATCGTCCTCATCACAAAACCCAACACCGAATCATACAAGAAACTTCGAGAGGAAAGAACCCTCCCAATACACACCACTACCCATGAAACCATCGTAGTTGTTTGACCAACTTCTTAAGGCTAGATTAATGAAACACAAATAGTTATCCCCTGCTGCTATCCACAGACATGATCGGTTCTGTCAACTGGTTCACAACCCAAGCTTAGCAACGCCGGATGAACCCCCAGTACCAAAAGGTTTTAGAATGGATCGCTTCTGCGACTATCACCAATGTAATGGGCATGGCACGGATTATTATTTCACCCTGAAATAAGACATCCAATGAATAATCGACGAAGGTCAAATCACTTTTGACAAAGCCAACCCGGTCCAGCCACAAAACCAGGCCATGGGTGTGTATAAAGATCCGCTAAATACCAAAGAGGTGCCATACCTGATTAATACAATCTACCTTGATAACGAACCTAAAACACCTAGCATTAACACTCTCTATTTCAACCATGAGCAGCAAACGCCTAATAAACCACTTGTAGTGCATATTCCTCCCACTGTACAAACACCCGTGCCTCAACCTTCATGCCCCCCGCAATAGCCTTATGTCGTCCGAGTACCCCCCCGTTGTGGCAGCACCTAACACCCCGACCCATGAAAAACCATACGTGGTGCGCGTACCTCTCGTCACTGCTACCGCAAACTCACCAACCCCTCCTATTCGGCCTGCCCCTAACGTAGTTCGAGTACCATCTGCGGTTGCAGCAGCAGAGGTACAACCTCCAACTAGGCCAACTCCATACATTGTTAGGACACCCAAACATCCTAGTGATCACCAATCCTCTACTTCCTAGATACAAAATAAACCAAGCCCCTATATCATCAAGGTGCCTAGCCAGTCTAGCACTCAATTGCATGCGACTGTCCAACCGCAACCCCACCCGAATCGATATGTGGTACAAGTCCCAAAGCAACCTGAGGCCTCAAAACTAACCATGCCCCCACGTCACACACGAGAACGCCTAGTGGACAAGCTTACACGTGAATGCTTGGAAAAGGAACGTCAACAGCTAGCCTTAGGACCTCCTAAACCTACTCCATTAAATGCGATACCCATGACACAACCTAACGATAAACCAAACATAGGCCACGAGGGGGAATCATCCAGAAAACATGATACACCCGAATCAACAATCCCAAAAAAAATGACAAACCAACGATGCACGAAATAAAACTACTAGGCCCAATGGACCAAGTCACTGCCGACAAACATACGCCCAACATTAGAGATCTAGCAATGGCTCTAACACAGGTCACACAAGCACATGTTAACATCTATCCCAGTGAGCGAGGACTTGCCTCCAAATGAACCTTCAATTCATGCGGTAATGTACTCGCCTCAAGGGTCAACTTCCAAGCCACTAAGTTTTCACAACAACAACATCAAGGTGGATGAGAAAACGGGAGAGGTAACAACGGCCCCTATGTTTATAACAATAAGAGTAAACCAATTCAAGATACATAGGGTCCATGTAGATGATGGAGCTACCACAAACGTAGTGCCATATCCCATCATCGAACAACTGGGGCTTACAGCGCTAATTAGACCAACCGCCACTACATGTTTGAAATCATTCAGCGGATCGCGCGTCATAGTCAAAGACACCGTGACTTTAGACTTCATAGCAGGGGATCAATTCCCCACATCCGTTGACTTTGTGGTAATTGATGAAATGCCAGGGTTTAACCTAATCTTGGGAAGGCCTTGGCTAGCCCAACTAAAAGCAGTCTCTTCCCCTATACACCAAGAGATCCACCTGCCCTATGAAGGTGGTGAAATTGTCATACACGGGGAGGCTGCTACACCCATCATCTCATCGTACGTAGACACAGAACAAGGCTCAGAGGTTAAGCTCGAAGAGCCTAGAAAACACGACATAAATGAACAACAATGAGTAGGCAATCATCCTTTAAACACAAAAGAAAATCCACCCAAAACAGAAATACCCGGGCCAGGCATTGTACATACACAACCTCACCTAGAAACTGCAACTGATGCAGAAACCACAATACATGCAGAAGCGCAAGAAAACACTAACGCAGGAACAATTCCATCAGATGTCCCTTGGGCTGAATTACCATTTAACGTGATCAGCGAAGGGGACGCCGAATATAGAATCATACCCGCTAACACATCACCTAATGTCAAAATGAGAAAAATCAAGAAATTACTAAAACAATAAACAACCACTTGTCCGAAATGACGTTAAACTACAACAAGTCCGAAAAGACATTAAACTACATTCTGATTCTAGAATGACATTAAACTATCATGTCCGCAACGACATAAAACTAGCCACGATTAGAAATGATTAGTTAACCGAGAAACCCACCCGTGTCATTCAAAATGTCCCTTGCTTACGCTGGGGCCCGAAATGGCCTTAAACTATACATATGGCCCAAAATGGCCTTAAACTAGTGTGCATATGGCCCGAAATGGCCTTAAACTAGATCATCCACTTATACTGTGTTTTCCCCCAAATTCCGGCTCACTGTTCGAATTTACGCTTGCATTGCCATGTTTTCTCTTTTTACAATTGTCTTTCGCTCATAATTATAGTCCTACTTATAATTACATTCATGTGCTACACTTAAACCACAAAAACAAACCAAAACATTTTACATTGCTATGTTATGTTTACAATTAAACTCAAAATCAATAAAAAAAATTTTATACATATACATGTAATGATGTGCAATTACAAGAGTCAACTGATTTTATTCATCCATTCAAGACAACTCAAATCACTCAATTTAAAATTCACATATAAATCTAAGTTAGAACAATTTTGAAGCAAAGATCAAACATCCGAGGCAGGAGGATCGTCCCCTTTAGACCCGTTGGCATCATGAGCCCCCACTCCACTGGGGCCAGCTTCCTGAACATCATCATCGCCTTGATCCTATAAAATGCAAAGGGAATAATCAACATAAAGATAAAAGAGAAAACCTTCAAAAATTATTCAATGAACGAATTTCACGATAACAAAACGCTTACCGAAGGGGACCCCCTACACCAAATTCCAGCCAACGAAGGATTTCCTCTTCTGAGACACTGGTCCAATCGGTCCCATCGAGGCCTAGGTCGACATCTGCCAAGGCCTTCCCCTTGTCAACAGCTGACCAGGTAGGACATTTTAAAGGGAATTCACCCATAGACAGCTCACCAGAAGCAGTTGTAATTACCCTTGTAGGCAATTCCATCTCAACAGTTGTATTTTGAGCAAAGGTATCAAACGCAGAGCGCAGACCCAAACCCTCCACAAACATCTCAAGCTGACGCTTTTCAATAGATACCTATTTCAATGATTTCTTATAATTATTCTTGTGGTTCTTTTCATCCTAACCCCATTTACATACCTTGGAAGCGAAAGCCTTCCAATCCTGGTACTTGAGGTTCAATAGATCCACCTAGGCCTTACGCTCTGCTAGTTTCCGAGTCAGTGATGCGTGGTGATTGAGTAGGTTCTAGTATATAGTATATGTGACCTCGGAAGTCCACCAAGAATGATCACCACTTAGTTTAGTAGAGGCAAACTCATACCGAGCCTTGAGGTCATCACGCTTGACTGACAACTCGGAAACTTCTTTCTCCTTTGATTGAACTTGCAACCACAACTATTCGATGGAACACCTACAAGTCCAAAGCGATTTGGCTTTGTGTACAAGACCTTCCGCCACCTCCTCATAAACTGGCCTTGGCACCTACTTGACTTCTGGGGATAGTGTGGGCAAACTCTCAATGTTAACTGTCTCAGATGGATCCCACCTCAACTTGGCACCTACGCACACGAAAAGAACAAATGATAAAATGACAAAAAAGAATAGAGTGTGAAACTCTAAAGTTGTAAAAAAACTCGCAACATTTATATCTATCTCAGGGTGGGCTTCCTGAATGTGTTCAACAACTTCCTCAGCGATACCAACCACAAAATCCATTTTACTTGGCATCTCTGTCCAAGTAAAGGGTCCACGAGTACGAGACGGACTAACCTCCGTTGTCCTTTCAGGGGGGACCGTTTTCATCGGCACGTCCAGCCGCATCGTTTTGGTTTCACTACCTTCATCTGAAAGCAATGAAAACATAAAAATAAACTACCATGGAAACAAAAACTCACAAAGCGACGTAATAAAATAAAAGAAAACATACCGTGTTCCCTATCCCGTTTTGGATTTGTAGGGTCGCCAAGGTCCAACCTTCCCTTGAGGAAGCTGCTGAACATTTCATCGACACCACTCTGGTCATCGACCAGTTTAGTCTCCGTGGTATCTTCTCGTAGCTCCTCCGTTTCTTCCACCTAGTCCTTGCCAGCCTCTTCCTCATCGGTCACTAAATCCGTTGTAGCTTCCTCCTCTTCAATGATTGTCTCTAATTCTTGTCTCCTCACTTCTCGAGTCAGGTCTAAAGGCATTAGTGGCGCATTAATGGTCAAAATAAAAATTGTGAATAAGACGAAAATGATAAAGAAATAACTGTACTAAGTTTACTTACCTCGGACAGGCATCTTGAACCGTATGCGCTTCACCCGTGGCTCGTCCACATTTGTGGCCTCCTCGGTTGAACATTCACACTTAGTCAACTTCGACTTGGCTTGCCCAATTGTCTCTTTAATGACACAGTCGACTCTCCTAGCACTATAACACACATCATCTGGTTCCAACCCCACACTATCACGTGTATGGATCGAGGTACCAAATGATCCTCCCATCGTGATAGACACTGACTCATCAATCCCCTCAGGCACATCTTGGGATTTAGCTATTTCAAATAAATGGTTGATCCACAGGTGGGATAATTGACCTCGATCTAGCAGAACATACTTATTGTCAGCGTGAACCACTAGAAACTCAGCTAAGAGGTGAAGATAACTGGCAAAGAATGCAAAGGTAAAGTGGGACTATGCCTCGACATTTGAGCGCAATCGCACTATCTCCTTATCCAGGCCCGACAACAAAAATTGGGCCAAGTTATAATGCATTCCGGTTTCTAGGATGGTTCGCATAATACGCACAGCTTCAACACCAAGACTCCGCACCTGGGAAAGGGATTTAGGGAATACCCGTGCCCTAAACAGGGGATATAATTCGTTAACTTCTTCAACTTTTGACTTCCCCTGCATAGGGAATCCCTTAGCACCCTTGGTAATGCCCAACCAATCCTCTAACTCACATACCATATGAAGCTCTTTATGAGCCCTGTCTAAAACTACATTTATACCATCCGTCGGTACACCAAACAGGTTCGAAAAGAATTCGGCCAACAGATGGAAGACTATCTTAACACCCTTAATCCGAGTGCTATAGTAAGAGACCGATTTGTCGAATAAATCAACAACTCCGATCATTTCGGCTATTAACACATCAGGGCTCGGAGTTGTAAAGAGCTCCATAATGCCGGCATCATCTAAACAATGGATCATGGATGGCGGGGCATGAGTGCGTAACCATTTCTGAGCCTTACTGATCTTCCCAAACTTCATCGAGAGGGTACTCTTAGTTCGTCCGGTTGTGACAGGGTCTCCACTGGGAGGGACATCAATTGTAGATACAATTCGAAACCATCACATCAGTATAAACCCCGGTGGTTGAACAAAAACATTAACATATCTAGAAAATATTGTCACTTACCTTTAGTAGTGGACTTAGAGGTGCTACCCAAGTCAGAGTCACAAAGGAAGACTGGTCCCTTATGCGACCAATCTTCATGCAACCACCCTTGAGCTTTGCATTGTGCGAACACTCTAGAAAATCGTTTGTGAAAATGGATGATATTACCCTTGGTTTGAGCTAACACAGCTCCACGAAAGATGGGAATCGCCATAAAGGTTTCTAAAGAGGTATGAGCTAGGGCAAGCCCATCATCATCAATGCATGTGCCATCTTGGGTAACTTGGGGCCTGCAAAAGAACAATTGTCAAAACAGAAGCAAACGCTGAACCATAAAACCAAAAATGACAAGCTAAAAAATATTACCTCTCTACCCGGTATACTATGCCAGGAGGGTTCTGAAACAATAGGTGCACGCGTGCAACCAGAAATAAGGTGTTGTTTAGATAATCACGTCCTCGTGGCAATAGGTCCCACATGCACGCTAACGAGTGAGTAGATCTGGACCCACCAGAGGGACCGCCCTCTATCACAAGCGGTCCCTCGTCAATGTCTTCCATGAAGATTGCGACGTCCTCTAAAGCTCCTGGCAACATCGCCTCAAGCACGCTCTGGGCCACTTGTTCTATCAGGTGTAACCAGACCACCACCTTGAATCTGTCTAGTATGAAGGCAAGGAATTCACAGGCCCCTTCCCTGAACCATACCCCATTATTGTCAATAGTCAAATCAGGGGTAGGTTCATCGGCCTCAATGGGGCCAAACCACGTCAGTACCCCGACTGGCTAAACTACCAGGAGAAAAGGTTCAGTGTCCCTGCAAGCAACCAAAATGCCACGATAAATTAGCCATGCATGAAAATGAGATGAAAAACAAAATTTCACACTGTAGGTCGACACTTAGAAAAATTACTAAATGTTTACACTCGGCGTATACGCTGTTAAAATTGTTTACGCTCGATGTATATGCTACTTAACTCAGCGTATACGCTGTCAAAAGCTATTTAACTCGGGGTATACGCTATCAACAAAGTGTTCGCACTTGTTCGCAGTTGGCATATATGCTGTAAAACTAGTTTACGCTATAAAAACAGTTCTCGCCATGAAAACAGGTCTACGCTATACGTTGCCTGAAAATGAACAAACTGTTCACGCTCAGCGTATACGCTGTGAAAATTCTCAGCGTATACTCCATAAAACCCTTCAGTGTATACG
This sequence comes from Gnetum montanum, assembly GCA_015680685.1. Classification (NCBI taxonomy): domain Eukaryota; kingdom Viridiplantae; phylum Streptophyta; class Gnetopsida; order Gnetales; family Gnetaceae; genus Gnetum; species Gnetum montanum. Next base: position 2,970,721 of record MNCI01020044.1, read on the forward strand.
CTGTGTAAACATTTTATGCTAAACACTATGTAAACAGTCTACGCTGAACACTGTGTAAACAGTCAGCGTATACGCCGTGAAAATAGTCAGCGTATATGACGTAAAAATAGTCAGCGCATACCCTGTGAAAATCATCTACGGTACACACTGTTCAAACTATTTATGCTGTACACTAAGGAAACCTTCTACGCTTAGCGTACAGGCCCTCTACGCTAACTATCTACGCTGGGCATATACACCGAAACCCTCTACGCTGAGCGTATACGCCGAAACTCTCTACACTACGAAGATTATCTACGTCAAAATAATATGTATAGATGAAAATAACTAACAGAGGCAGGATTAGAGCCTACCTGTATGACGATCCAGGCCACGATGGAACCCTCGGCCTGGGCAGACACTGTAGGATGGCCTCGCTCTCCTCCACGAAAGTCAGATCAGTCCCCTTCCTCCCCTGGCCTTCTACCTCCTTGCCCTTGCCCATTTCGACGTCCTCTACACCGATGCTTGAACCTCTATGCTCACGTTGAGCCTCTACGCCAGAGTTGGAAGTTTACGCTTACACTAGAGTTGGAGGTTTATACTGGGGTTTGGTCATTTATGCTTACGCCAGGGTTCCGTCATCTACGCTTACGCTCAGGGTTTATGCTACACTCACCATTTACGCTTACGCTCGATGTCTACACCCACTTCAAATTCACGGTGTTTACAAATGACACCCCTACCCTTTATATAGCGCTGAGCACCGCCGCTGCCACTGCCGCCGCCTTGCACTTTGCTTCTTTTTATTTGTTTTTATTTTCATTTTAATTAAAATTTGTTCAGAAACATAAAAAATATATATATTTAAAACAAAACAAATATTACTACATCCCTATTTCCCTGTAAACCAACTTCAGATGTCCACACCGAACATTCTAGCGCAAACTCTCCTGTGCACATTATCCGGCCCGATATGGCCTTAAACTGCCATGGCAGCCCGGTAAGGCCTTAAACTGCCACCTGCGGATTGCATTCGGCCCGGCATGGCTTTAAACTACCACCCATGGCCTGATAAGGCCTTAAACTTCCATGCATCCTGGTATGACGATAAACCACCATCATGCATGTACACATGACTTACACTACCAGAGAACATCAAACAATACCTATTAGCTCATTCTGCTCTCTGTTTATTGGCAGGAGCAAGCCCGATGGATTGTCAGCATTTTTCCGCACCGTTAATCATCGATGGGCCATACGGAAAGATCGCAAGGGACATCGACATAAAACTCATCCACTTAAGCTTATCAACAGATAACGCAGTCATAGCCTCAACACAGCAAACGCTAGATAACTGCAAAAGTATGACAAAGCCCCTTGACATAGAAGCTGAAAACATCACCGAAGACCCGTTGACCGAAACCCCCATCGCCATGCCCGATGGAGAAATTAAAACATTAAAACTAAGTACATTACTGCAACCTCAACTGGCCAAAGACATAGAGGATGTGCTTAGGGACAACATAAAAGCATTTGCGTGGTCATACACGGACATGCCCGGATTGGATCCTCGAATTGTCCAGCATAATATTATCCTTGATCCAAAATTGAGGCCAGTGAAGCAAAAGGCATGAAAGGTTAAACCTGAGGTGGCATTGGCAGTTCGCAATGAGATCACCAAGCTTTATCAGGCTGGTTTCATTTGGGCTTTCGATTACGCTGATTGGGTATCCAACATGGTCATTGTCCCGAAAAAGAACGGAAGTATTCGCTTATGCATTGACTTCCGAGATCTAAATGTTGCAACCATAAAAGATGATTTTTCCCTACCTAGCATCAATCAACTTGTTGACTTGACTACTGGGCATGCCCTATTATCTTTTATGGATGGTTTCTCAGGATACAACCAAATACGCATTAACCCATAACATCAGCTCCGGACTACTTTTATGACACCATGGGGAACCTTTTGTTATACAATGATGCCCTTCGGTCTCAAGAACACTGGGGCCACATATCAAAGGGCGATGACATTCATTTTTAGCGACTACATGCTACACTCGCTCAACGATTACGTGGATGATATTGTGGTTAAATTGAAGACATCAGAACAACATGTACAAGATCTTGACCTAGTACTAAAGCATTGTTTAAAATATGAACTGAGACTTAACCCAAAGAAATGTGTCTTCAGCGTCAAAACTGGCAAAATGCTCAGATTCATAGCCTCGAAAGGAGGGATACGAGTGGACCCCGATAAAGTTAAGGCCATAAAAAACTTAAAACCACCTGGCAACCTTACCGAACTTCAAGGTCTACAAGGTAGATTACAGTTCATTAGACATTTCATAGAAAAACTAATAGACAAGTTAAAACCTATGAACCACTTGCTATGCAAGAACGTTCATTTTGAATGGACTCCACAGTGCCAAGAAGCATTCGACCATATTAAAACGGCGCTTGTCCGACTACCCACGGTTTATCCACCTCAAAATGATAGACCATTTTACATCTACCTCGCCACTTCGGATTCGTCAATCGCGTCTATGCTTTGCCAGAAACAAGATGATAAAACCGAAGTCCCTATCTATTACTTAAGCCATGCATTAGTTTCCCATGAGAAAAGGTATAATGAGGTGGAGAGGTCGTGTTTAGCCCTGGTCTTTTCTCTAAAGAAATGGCGACATTACCTCTTCTGTAATCAAGTTAACATAATTTGCAAGGATAATGTGCTCAGAGCCATCACCAGAAATATTTATGAGACAAGTCGAATAGCTCGTTGGAAAGCCATGATAACCGAGTTTGACCTACATTACATAGCACAATCATCAGTTAAGGGTCAAGCCATAGCAAATCAAATGACCACGTCACCAACGCACGATCAAGCAATGATAGAGCGAGAATTCCTGGATGAAAATGTAAGCACAATAGACATATTACCTAATGACTACGATGCCATTCTAAACTTTGATGGAGCATCCACCTCTCGAGGGGGAAGTGCTGCCATTGTCATCACCTATCCCTCCGGGGAGATCAGACCCTTTGCTTATCATTTCAACTTTCACTGTACCAACAACATAGCAGAGTACGAAGGTCTCCTTAGAGGTCTCGCAACAGCACTGGCTTCAGACATCACACAACTAGTGGTCAGAGGAGATTCACAACTGGTTTTGAAAAAAATCTCAGATATTTATACATGCAAAGCAGAACATTTACAACCATACTGTGACTTGGCAAAACATTTAATGAGGCGATTTGAAAATATCGATGTGCAACACGTCTCTAGAAATGATAATACCATCGCAGACACACTGGCCACCTTAGCATTAAACATATTGCCCAACATGTTCCATAAATTGCCAAGCTCCATAACCAGTTGTGCCAAACCAATAATTGATACTCTTGATACCTTGCCAATCGCATCCTTTAGCACAACACATGCGATAGAATGGTATGACGACATAAAAGAGTACCTTCTATGCGAGGAAACACCGCAACACTTAACGAACGCACAAAAAGATGTGGTACGAAAATGTTCTAAGCAATATGCACTGGTAGGGGACACATTGTGTCGTCGATCCTACGAAGGCATACTGTTAACATGCGTTTATAGCACTGATGCCCAAACCATCGTTGAGCAAGTACATGACGGACTATGCGAAGGACATATAGCACCAAAAGCAATGGCAACGAAAATAAGGTGCTTAGGCTATTATTGGCCACACATGGAGTATGATTGTCTCTCCAAGTCTAAAACATGTAGTACCTGTCAAAGACACGGTAATCTAATCCATGTCCCACCAAATGAGTTACATAAAACGCAAATCACGTGGCCCTTTCAAAAGTGGGGGTTGGACCTTATCGGATCAATAGCACCCTCATCTTCTGCAGGACACAGTTTCATCATAACCGTGATAGAGTATTTCACAAAGTGGGTAGAAGCTGTTCCCTTTCGAAAAACCACATCTAAACACGTATGCAACTTCATTCTTGAAAACATCATGACCCGTTTTGGCATCCCCATGACCATCATCACTGACAACGGGCCACAATTTAGCAATGCCGAAACCAAAACCTTCTGTGAAAGTCTGGGGATCAAAAACTCATTTTCATCCCTTTACTACACTCAAAGTAATGGGCAAGCAGAGGCCACAAACAAAACCATCATTACAATACTTGAAAAGATGCTTACCCAAAGCAAGAGAAGATGGCATGAACAGCTGGTATACGCATTGTGGGCATATCACACGACGCATCGAACTTCAACAGGTAAAACGCCATATAGCCTTGTTTATGGTTTAGAAGCTATTTTACCCTTGGAATTACAGGTACCATCTTTAAGGATCACACTCTTTGAACTCCTGGACGAAGAGCACAACAATGATCTACGCATCATTGACTTGGATTCAGTGGAGGAGAAACGCATATGTGCACTCGATCAGATCGAATGGTACCAAAAACAACAACGACAGTGCCATCGGCATGACATTCATAAGCGTCCCATCAAAGAAGGTGAGCTTGTACTTAAGGCCATTCGGGAACACCTGGATAAATTCTCAGCCAACTAGGAAGGGCCCTACTTGGTCACCGAAGCATACGACAATGGAGCATTCAAGTTAGCTGATATGGAAGGGCATGAGCTTGCAAATCCTACTAATCACTTGTTCTTGAAACTGTTCCATATTTGAGTACAAGCTCAGGTACATACGAGTCTTGGCATCATGACTATAAACTGATACCACAGCTCATCCTGGAATCATGACGGTAAACTGATACCGTAGAACAGTCATGGAATCATGACTTAAAACTGATACCACACAGCATCTGCAATGACCATAAACTAGCACCCATCCAGTATGACAGTAAACTTCCACAGTCCCACTTGTTGGAGTCCACTAAGACTGTAAACTTTTTTGCCTCTTCATGGTCCATCAAGACTAGAAACTGGCAATGTACCATCCGCCACGACGCTAAACGGGTAATGTCCAATGGGTTATGACATAAAACTAACCCATGATAGTCCACTAAGACTATAAACTAGCAAGTTCATCTTTGATCCTTCAATCCATGGCTACATTCAAACTTCATCAGAATCACTACATCGCTCGCCATCAGCCGATCTTACCAACATTCCCACCATTCATATACAATTCCTGAACTATTATTCGATGCCTTCATGTCATCAGTAGCTATTTTAAGTCTAAGCTTGCTTATTCACTCATAGTTTTCTTGTCTTTTCGGAGTTGCGTTTGTAGGATGACACTCAGAGGTGTTCGCACAAGAATGCACTTCATCATAAGCAGCAAGGTAAGACGTTGTTTGCAGCGCATGTGACAAGATTAAATCAAACCATTTACTAGTACATCCCCTATTTCATATCCCGCCTATCCCTCAACACCTTACACTCGGCTACACCCCGAACACATCTGATACAGCCCGAAGCATCGAACATACCATTGCATATCGCACCACTCCTAAGTGGTTGCAACCCACAACATGGCATTTGAGCATAAGAACACAAAAAAAATGTTGTCACTTCTCTCAAAAAACACAAGACGGGACGACAGTAGCCTTGAAAGCAAACGCTCATGTCTAAAACAATCAAGAAACATTCCATTGCATGGCTTTGGCTCTCCACCAATAGGTTTCCCATTGAATACTAAGCAAGGGTCCTGTTCCTCTAAAGAATGCAACACATCATCACATAGCTTTGGTTTTGCCAACAATTCCTCTCGGACACTGACCAAGAGTCTTGTTCTGCCAAAGAACGCACATCTCATGTCTTGATTTCGAGTCTGCCACACAATGGCTATTGAGATGGATCAGCATGACCTGTATCCACAACCTTGATTCCTCCCAAATCCCCACAGTTTCACTTTCCCTATCAAATACAAATTCCATTTCCCACAATCTCATGTACTACTGAACATGGTGCGATGATGTCTAGTCAGGTGGCCAAGGACAAAGCCTCTATCAAGTTTCTTCTGGTGTTTTGCACTTCTTTATTGATGCTCCTCGGGTCGATTCTTCCAAGCGTCAACAAAGAGGGGCCAATGAAACACCACAAAATTTTGAGCTTAGTACGTTTCCAACAAGAATCGAGCTTAAGGGCCCACTGATAGCTTCAAGCAGTGTCAAACTCGAGGACGAGCAGTTCCTTGGGACCCATCGATGACCACAACAACATTTGCTATCAGAAATGGCAACCTTGGAGTGCAACATACTTAGTTTTTTTACTAAGTATGTGTTTCCAGCTTATACGCCCAACGTATACGCCCAAGTTCAAATTCTCAGCTTTTGGTATGTGTTTGCGTGTTTGCTATTTACGCTCTGGTACGTTTACACTCCGTTTACATCAGTTACGCCGTTTACGCCTCGTTTCACATCAGTTACAATGTTTACGTATAACCCAGCGTATAGCACTTCAGTGTACGTTCGGGGAAATTCTTGCCTAATCCGCGTGTAGACCACTCAAGGTACTCTGCCTTCATTAAATTCCAGTTTGCCCTCAGGCGAAGGTAGGGTCTTCTGTGCGTGTCCGGTGATCCCCCAGTTTCTGTTTCCTTCCAGCCGGAGACCAACGATTTCAGACGGTACAGAAATTGGCGCTAGAAGGAGGGCCTGACTGCCTAAAACTTACTGTGCTTCAGAACTCCCAGCATCTACGCTACTAAGTGTCTATGCTGTTGAGCATACGCTAACCCTATCTGCACACTTCCCCGTGTCTACGCTGTTGAGCATCTAAAACTTACTGTCTGCATACGTTCCAGCGTCTATGCTATTGAGCATCTACGTTGCTGAGCTTATCCCAACTCTTTCTGCAAAATTCCCAGCGACTACGCTGACGAGTATACACTGATCCTCTCTGCAAACCTCCTAGCGTCTACGCTACTGAGTTTACGCTACACGCTCTATGCCGTAGACTCATCTACGCTGCCGTCCGTATACGCTACACTTTGTACGCTATAACCCTATTTACGGTGTACGCTAACGTAGTATACGCTACTTAGCATATACGCTACATGCTCTATGCCGTAGACTCCACTACGCTGTCGTCCGTATACGCTACACTCTGTATGCTGTAACCTTGTTTACGCTGTATGCTGATGCAGTATATGCTGCTTAGCATATACGTTGTATGCTTTACATTGTAGATTCTCTATGCTGCCACTATACACTGTATACCTATATGCTGCCCTTATACGCTAGTCATTGAAGCCTATACGCTGAGACCCAGTTTATACATTGTACGCCACCAACGTAGGTTTATGCTACACCAGGTATACAAGTTTATGGTTTTCGAGCAAGAATTACAAATAAGATTGTAAGTTCAACTTCTGAATTTGTACAAAGATATAGTGAAAAAACTGATAAAGATAAAAGTTTCATGACTTTGCTTATTAAAAACGAAGCTGAAGTAGATAAAACAAGGGATAATTTGTTACAGAATACCTCTCAAGTTAAAAGATGGTTTGATAGGAAAGCTCTGAAAAGAACTTTCAAGATAGCGGACCTTATCCTATTATGAAATATGAAGAAATCAAATAAGTTTACACCGACGTGGATTGGTCTATTTCAAATTACAAAGGAATTATTAGAGGATACTTACAAATTATCAACTTTGGATGGCATGGAATTGCAATTTCCATATAATGTTTTGGATATAAACATTATTTTGGACAATTGCATACAGCTTCAAGATATCCTTACACAAAAGTAATATATATATATACTATTAGATATAATATTACTTGGAGTATAGTATTAATTATTACGTTTAATTATGCTATTGTTATATAGTTAGATAAATAGAGAGTATATTATAATAATAAAGATATTTAGGATAAATTTATCTAAATTAGTAAATAGTTTAATTCCTACAAGTGAGACAAGTGGAAGAGGTGACTCATCAACCACTTAGTGAATATTTTGACAAGTGGTTAGAATGTGCGAAAAGAGGGAAAATTGGTTAAAGACTCTTGGAGTGAATTTTCAATTTCTAGCTACTATAAGAAGAGGATTGGGTTGCCTAGGATTTCCTCATCTTCCAATTCAAGTTGAGTAGAGAAAGTGAGAAAAGAGTTAATTTGTAAGAGAAGATGGATTTTGGGAGAAGAATGAGGAAGCCTTTCATTCCTTATGTGATGGGATGTTAACCAGAACATGTGTTAAAGGCTTACTTGAAAGCTAGAGCATGTGGAGCACCTAAGAGTGTCCTTTCATGGTTTGGCTGGTTGATGAATTCTCATTCCTCACAAGAGGTTTAGAGATAGAATCAAGTATTTGGGGATAATATCAAAATTGCACCCAAGAAGAGGAAAGGGAAGAAGAACAATCAACGAATGAAGATTCATGGGAAGAAGCCTTTGTGTCCTAAGAAGAAGAAGAAGGACCCAATTGGGAAGAATAGAAGAATTCATCTGAGAAAGAAGATGAGAAGATTGCTGAAGAAAAAGCTCAAGAAGATCAAGTTGAAAGCTCCAGCAAGCCAGAAAATAATAGAACAACCTTCATCACATCAGAAATTGCCTATGAGGAAGTTAGAGATATGATGATTCCTACCAGAGTAACCCTCACAATTTTGTTCCCATCTCAAGAATAGTCCATGAATAAAGAACTTGATAATGTATAGTTTATTGGTTTTTTAGGAATAACCTTATGTTTGATGGGAATTTTCCTCCAAAAATATTTATCTATTCAGCTGTAAAAATTTAATAAAAGCTTTAGTATAGTTCAGTTTTAAAATGGGGCTTGCATAAATTTCTTTACGCCTTTTAAAGGAGGTAGAAATGTTGGCACATTTTGGCCATTTAATGAAGCAGGTTGTATATCTAGCAATATTGAAGTCTCAAACATGTAATTCCCTATCAGACCAGCCTCTTACATAAATCCACCAAAAAGAAAACCTTAGAAAAAAAATAATATTGTTCATCAGAAGGAAAGTCATTTTTCACCGAGTAATGTATTAGGGTCTATGTGCTAAGGTAATGAATGAATTTCACTTTCAATGATGATGGTGAGATGCAGTCACAGTCGTAGTCGTTGCAAAAAATAAACATGTCGTTGCGGACTATGTTGTCTGAGAAGACAACGTAGTAATTAACATTGCAGTTGGCTCAGGCAACGTGACCTCTGCGGCAAGGAGCTCTTCAATTGAGGCCCACATCCATGTGTAGGTGTCAATCTGCCCTCTTTGTAAAGAAGAGATTTACAATGTCTTCTTGACATAATACTACGAGTGCTATCATCTCACCGGAAAGTATGACATGTACAGCTACGGCGTTCTGCTGGCTGAGATTTTATTGGGAAAAGCTACTGTGGATGTGAACCGAGAACGTTGGTTCATAAATATGGTGATCATGGTCGTGATGATGATATAGCAATGCGATCTACAAAAATTTCTTGATGAGGCACTCATGAAGGTAATGAAAGCACAACCTATAGTTGTAGCCACGGTGCAGGTGGTGTCTGACCTGGCATTCCGGTGTCTAGTGAAGCAGCGTGATCACCGATTGGCAATGGAAGAGGTTGTTCATGTTCTATCGGCCATGTGGAAGGTAGCTGACATGGACATGGAGAATATGAAGAAGACAGGAGTGTCATTTTCACAAACGTTGATGAATAAAGGCTACTAGATTGAAGGCTTATGGAGATGCTGGTCTCGTTCAGGAATTTGTTGATGTGGCAAGGTTGGTCATATTGGTGTAGGAATTTCACGGCCATCATACGACCTTCGAAGAGTTAGCCTTTGAAGACAGAGCTGAAACCATCATCACCAATCTTGTTTTCTTTGACAAATTCATCAGTGGCTTTGCGCAGCTCCTCATACACGAAGATGTGCATGTTGCCCAGTGTCTTCTCATTAGAGCCAATGGAAATGTTTTCAGAATTAAAGGCATCATCACTGGATTTCATGGCCCATGCTCGCACGTACGATGATGTCTGGGTGCCCTATTTCCATCTTTTTGTTAACCTCCTCCTCAATACCACCAACACAACCATGGGTAACAACATGAATACACCCATCATGCCTGCCACCGATACACCTGACACTCCAGAGAAAGATGTTTCTATGAGTCATTTTCGTCGAACACCTAGTGCACTTCCATGATGCTCTAGCAATTTCCATACATGTCCATCAGGGCTGCACCCATGTAAACATCCCTCTGAAGCCTAAGTTTATAGGCCTGAACATGGATCTTCTTTACTGTCTGTAAAGCCAAATCCGTTGCGAGACTCACACAGGTTTTGAGAAAAAAAGAGGGTATGTGAAACTGTTTGCAGAAACGGGGCTCCTTCAGGCCTAACACCTTCACATTTGGAGGTGCTCTTAAAACGTGCGTAAGAAATAGAGATCAATCACTCGCTACGAGTTGGTTATCAAGGAATGTGTTCCTGATTGAAGAACCTCTGGTAACGGCGCCATGTAACCACCACCATATTCAAATTTATTTTTCCAGTGAATGTCACTTTTCCAAGGAAGCCAACAGAAAATTCTACGTGGATATAAATCCAGCATCAAGTGCAAATGCGTATGATTTAATTATACAGCATCAGATGGTGTGCTTAATTTACAAGGATCAACTTTATTAATTTTAAAGAACATGCAGCTGCTTCCACCAACATCTACATTAAGGTGGATGCTAAATTACTTTCTTAGTACCGCCTGTTCATGAACATTACTAGGGCTTAATGATATTTAATAATTAAAATCCTAAATAAAAATAAAATGAAAATTGTATGCAGTGCTTATAGTATGGAGATCTTGGCTTTATTTCTTAAAATTATTCTTTAGGTTGTAACTTATGAAAGAAATATTTGTAAAGTTTATAAAGACACATGTCAATGTTAGCATGCTTTTCTCCTAACTTCATGTATAAGTTATAACTTCTTAACTTGTTGGGCAAGTAATATCTCCTAACTTGTTGGGCAAGTTATAACTTCCTTACTTGGGAGAGAAGTTACCCAAGATATTTTGTAATACCTAACTACCTATGAGACCCTATAAAAAGGCCTCAAGTATTAGAAAAAAAGGACACACTCTTGAAGAAAAAAAGAAGGGGGGGAGAGCATTGGTAAAAGAAGACATTGTGAAAGATTGCTTGTAAGATGACTTGTTAAAGACAACATTTCAGCCTCTTTGTCATAGTCCTGTGAGTTATGTTTATTTTTTTTATTTTGTTTAAACTGTTTATCTAGTAGTTTAGATAGTATCATGCTTGGCAAGTAATTTTGGGATTTTTAGATTGCTCTTATTGTTCTTGTTGAATGATAGAAAATTTCTATTTAAATTTTGCTATATAAGATCTTGTGTTTGAAAGCCTTAAGAGCTTTTTAGTAGTCAATTTGGTTATTGTGCAATGTATAAGAACCGCTATTGAGATTTTTGTAAGAGAGCCTCTACATGTAGTCAAGCCGTTGAAGGATTCAATAGTCAAGAGGGTTTAGAAAATATTTGGTATTTTGATAGGACCAAAATAGCTTCTTTAATCTTTAAAGTGAATCTTCGTGGTATTTCAATTATAAATTGTCAAGTCTTTTGAAGTTTCTGTTGAATACAATTTTTGATATCCATTATCTAGCCAAAATTAAGTCTGGTACGTGATAGTTTACATAGCAATTTTTTTTTGGTAGCATAGTAGGATTGTCTTGAAGAAATTGCTTATTTGAGCCTTGGAAGTTTGAAAAATTCGTAGTTATTGAATTTGGGATAGCTTTATTTGAAGTTTTTACTCGTATAACATTTGAGATCTTTACACAAATCTACTTTTTCTCTTCTTTCTATTTCCATTGAATCTTGCTCTATTTCTAGTTTTCTTGTGGAACTATCTCTTTCTCTGGGGGAAAATTAGAAGTAGATTCGCAGAGTTGTGCTCAAATGTTTTTGCAAAACTTTATTTGTTACAAGTAGGTATTATAAGAACCGCATAGACTAGGCAATTGAACAAAATAGGAACTCTCAACAACTCACAGTACTTTGCAAAGTTGCCTGAATCTCTTTAAGATAAGTCATTTATAGTTTTACACACAACCCAATCATTTCATTTTTCACAATAGCACACACACATACTCACATTAACTACTGAGTCTATTTTGAGGTATTTGGGCCTTGGTGTTGCTAGAGACCAACAAGCACATAAATCCTATTCGAGGATAGTCGTTGGCAGTCACGTCCCAAATGGTCTCCAACAACAAGATAATACAGGTTAGACTTAATAAAGTCATTTACTACATCCTTAAAGATGGCCAGCAAGTGGGCCTCCGTAATGGGCTCACAGATTTCATTAAGGGTCGTGCTCCAAAGTTGGATGTGTACTGACCTAAATCATTAGTGTAAGGCTAGAAGGGAATAGAAACACTAAAAGATCATCGGGCACACACAACTGACCCTACCTTCGCCTGAGGGCAAGCTGGAAAAAGTAACAAAAGTAGAGTGCCTTGGATGGTTAGCATTCAAATCAACCAAGGACTTCCCTAAGGGTAAACTATGGCTTGTGTTGGGGTTATCGTAGCTAATGATGTACGAAATGTAAACAGTAATGTACGAAATGCAAACAAAGTGTATACAGAACAATATTCCAAACAAAACGTAAGCTGAATGTAAAATAGAGTAAACAATATACTGGCTAGCAAAATGAACTATATTGTATTACTTAGAAAATATGTGCATTGGTCAAAGCATAGTTGCACGTGTAGATGCCAAGTCAAGCATCAATCCCTGGGGTGATGCGATGTGTTTCAGAAGTGCTTGGATGCTAGGAGTCAAGTGTACCCGAGCGTCCAAGGATTGTTGGTCTCAGTTTCCTAAGCTATCAACCTTTAAAATTACCAACCCATTTATGTGAATTGATAGGGTATTTATAGGTTTTTGCTAGGCTTGGGTGCAAAACTCATGGATGGAATCAATGGCTAAGAATTGAGAGGAAAATGGATCAAGTGACACGTGTTTGATGGACAGCTGTGTGTGAGTTGGACGTGTGTGGGCAAGCTACATTTTTGACCAGGTGCATTGTATCTTACAGCGTGTGTTGACTTACTCAAGCTAGCTTACGCTCATGGAAGCAAATACAATTTGGAGTGTAAGAGCTTGACAAGCTCACAAATGATGGAAATTTACAATGAAATGATAATGTACAACAAGAGAAATTGACTCCGGCCCACTTGAAACTTCTTAATCTCTGAATTGACTACTGCAGGATGTTGATCTGAGTGATTTTGTGGCTATTCGAGGCATCTTTGTTTCACCAGAGCTTTCAGCATGAGCTAATTTTTTCTTGGCTTGTCTTCAACGTGCTCACGCTGCACTCACACTAAACTCACGCTGCACTCATGCTAAAGTCATGCTGCCAACGTGTCTTCAGCATGACCTTAGCATGAGTGAGCCAAAATGATAGATTTTCCACCAAATTTTGATTTTTTTGAAGCTTGGTTCTTCAGTGCAACTACTGTCTGACTGTGTGGTTGACCTTAGGAATGATCTGCAAGTCAAAAATTGGGCCTGATGTGACTTGTTTTACACCACTTTTGGTAACTCATGCTGGGCTCACATTACCAACATGAGTGCAGTGTGACGACAAAGTGAGCTACAAGAACTTGTAATTTTTGAACCTAAAATCTGGAATTCTGGAGGCTAAAATCTGAAGTTATCAACAATGAACCCAAAGGATGACTTGCACCTTGGAAATTAGATCATTTTGACTCATTTTTTGGGCTTTGAAAGTTGCTCACATTGTACTCACACTGCTAGTGTGACCTCAGCTTGAGTGTGAAAATGTAAACAATTTGTCTCAAAATTTGAATCCGTGAATGTTGAAACTTGGAGTGGACATTACTAGCCCTTGAGGATGGCTTACACCCTCATATTTGGACCACTTTTAACTTGATCTTGAAGCTGTTGGAGTTGCTCACACCGAGGGGAAGCTAGCTTGACAACGTGAGTTCCATGCCTTAGTCAAATTTTTACTTCCCAAAAGCTTCAAGGGCTCTGGGTTGTTCACATTTCAAAGTGTTAGAACGAAATTAGTGGTGTTTCATTGGCCCCTGTTTATTGACATCTGGAGGAATCCACCTGAGAGGCATTGACAAAGAAGTGCGAAACACCATGAACAACCAAGCACCAAGCATTAACCATCGGCTCTTGGCAAGACGTCATCGCACCGTGTTCAAAAGTACATGGGATTGGGGAAGTGTATTTTAAGATGTAAGGGGATTGGTTGTAACTAGGGAAAATTAGGAGTTGATCAAGGGTTATAGTTGCTACAAGAATCATGGAAGAGGAATGCTCTCATGTGAATGAGCCATATCTTTGGTCTTTGTTGATAGCCGGTGTTCAGTAGACTCGGAACCAAGACATAGGAAGTGCATTCTTGTGAGAAACAAGATGCTTGTAGAGTGTTTACGAGGCCCTTTGTAAATAGCCAAAGCCACATGATGATGTGCAACATGATCATTTGAGATATGGGTGTAATTGTTTTCTAAGATAATTTCCTTCTCGCCTGGGGCTTGTATGAGAATAGCCAATATTCTTTGGTCTATGAAGTCAAAGGGGTCATGAAGACCTTTTTCGTGCAGTTTTCTCTTTGACCATTTTTTTCTTTTTCTTTTTGTTTGTTTCTTCTTTTCTTTTGTTTTTTTCTCTTTTTGATGTTTTCTTTTCTTATTCTTTTTTGTCTTTTTAAAAGAGCTTGCTTTCAGTGCTATGCTCATGCTCATGCGTTGGCATTTTGTATCATGTACTGTGTACTGTGTTTTGCATTGTGACTGCTTAGAGAGTTACAGTGTGCAACAATGTATCAAGAGCTTTGGGATGAGTAGAATGTATCAAGGAGGTGTAATTGAATAGGATAAGGGGAACATGATGGGAAATAAGGAATGTATCACGAGTCAGGAATGTACTTATGAATGGATTGATTAACCCAGTCACATGCATTAGGAAAAATATGATACCTTGTCATCATGATGAAGTGCATCTATGCACAAACATCTCAGGCATGTCATCCTGCAAACACAACTCCAAGGAGACAGGAAAACCACAAATGATTAGGTTAGCTAAGCACTTCAAACTTGAAAAAAAAATATGGAGATGGAGCCACCACGTGCAATTTCAAAGTAAACAGAATCATGAATAGCATCAGCTTCATCAGGTTTCGTGAGACAAATGGGTAGCAAGTCTTTGTGGAATAAGTATAGCCAATTGCAGCAACATGTCTTTTCACATATTTCCTAGTCATCGATGATGTCACCAATTTATAGTCTTAGCGGACTATTGTGGGTTGGTTTCATGTCATAACCCTTTGGACCACACCAATTTAGCATTGTAGTGGATGGTACAATGCTAGTTTATAGTCGTAACAGATTGTAAAGAGGTGAACTAGTTTATAGTCGTAGTGGACTCTGGATGCTAGTTTCACGTCATGGTGGACCGATGTGGCAGTTTAGTGTCATACAGGATGGAGCTCTATGGTGTCGGTTTATTGTCATGACTCCAAGACATTCTGTGGTGCCAATTTCAATTCATAGCCCCAGGATTAGCTATTTTTCCAGTTTAATGTCATGACTCAAGGATGATATGCTAGTTTATAGTCATAGGGGATTTTCTATGCTAGTTTATAGTCATAGGGAATGTTCTGTGCCAATTTATAGTCATAGTGGACTAGTGCTTACCTTGCTTGTGTAAAGTGTGATGCTGCATGCATGATCATGCTATGTGCCTATGAGATCCTGCAAAAATCAACTAGAAAGAAAACAACATCAAGCAACACCTATCGTAAATAGAGTTAAAATGTATGAATGAAAGAAAAGCAATGCAAAAAGTGATAGTTTTGGGCTATTCCAGGCCGTAGGCTATTTTAAGACCTTTTTAGGCCATGTGTTTTTGTAGTTTTATGTGTTTTCTATGTTTGATGTTTTTCAAATGCAATGTGTAAACTAATTTTATGAATGTGTGAACAAATAAAAATTCGTGATCTAAATGAGTGGGAAAAATGTAAATGCATAGGCTAGTGCGATGCAAACAAAAGTTAAAATGCATGGCAAGTGGAGGCAAAGGGCATGTAGGCACCCACATTTTTGACCAAGGGAAAGTATTGGTCATGTAGTTACTTCCTAACCAAGCATGGATTAGGGAGCATGCAAGGCTTAGGATTCTCTAGGAAGCTATCAGCTTCAACCATTCGTTCGGGTGTGTAAGCCTTAGGCGTTGCATTGGTTGTTATAGGTGTACCACCAAGAAACTCCTCTTCTAAAACTTGCGCTATGTCTATGTCATGGATAGGTGAAGGGGAAGCATTATCACCATGGATGATAACCTGACCGCCTTCGTATGGAAAGTGGATTTCTTGGTGGATGGGAGAGGAGACAGCCCTTAGTTGGACTAGCCAAGGCCTTCCTAGAATCATGTTGAAAGCTGGCATCTCCTCTATGGCAATGAAATCTGCACTAATGGGAATTGCTCTCCTACCACAAAGGCTAAGTTTATTGTACCCCTGACTATGACACATGATCTTTTGAAGGATTTTAGACACATGGTTTTAGCTAGCCTGATTTCATCTGCTAGGCCTTGCTTATCGATGATGGAGTACAAGACTATGTTTGTTGCTGCACCATCATCAACATGTACTCTGCGGATGGTACACTATACAACATGAATGCTAATGGATAGTGGAGCTGTAGTAACTTCCCCTCATTTAGGGTTGGCTTTAACTACATTCTCATGAAATACTAGGGATATTGACCTTGATTCTTGTAATGTAGGGGGAAACATGGTTGCACGTATGGATGCCTCATTTGCAGGGATGTCCTCCATAACAGGAATGGAGGCCAAGATCTTGGTCAATGCTTAGTAGTGAGTAGATGAACTCATGCCTAGGTTGTATAAGCTAAATGTTGTGTTCTTTTTCTTGAGTGCTTGTTTTACTTGGGTTAATGCAGCGACAAAGTCCTCATCATTTGCCGTTGTGTTGGCCTTGACTTCCTCCATGTGGCTTGAGACATAGATCTCTTGAGAAGGGGACTTGCACTTGGTTTGCTTGGCCTACTTGGGGGTAGGGGGCCTAGTGCTTGGTTGGTGTTTGCTGGTTGTGGCCTTTGCTTCATCCATGAGGGTTACGAGATGCTTGTTTATCCTCCTACGTTGCCATTTGGTGGAGCTACCTAGGTTGCTAACCTTTGAAGAAGGAGGGATCAAGATGTTGCCCACTGTTGGGCTTTGGGTAGGTGAGGGGCCACCACGTTGTGGCACCCTTATGATAAAGGGTGGCTTAGGAGTTGTTGTAGGGGTTGTTGTGTTTAACGTCTTAGCTGACGAGTCATGCCAATTTAACATCTTAGCAGATGATTGCTATGGAACCTTGACTAGAAACAGTGTTGTGGGTGCCTAAGCTGGGACTTTGAGAACAAATGGAGGCCTCTTGCTTGTGGAGGCTAGGGGGACCTTTGCCTGATTAGGAGGCACACGGATCACCAAAGGTTGTTGCACAGGTTTGGGCTTGCCACCTATGCTAATTGAGTTTATGACATAGGAGGCATCATCTGTGTTGGATTGACTTGTCGTGTCAATCACTAGTTGGCCTTGCTCTATCATTCCCTGTAGGTCATCTTGCAAGGCACGATATTTGTCTATACCATGACCAACCATTCGATGGTAATGACAGTATTGATCCAATTTAAAATGTTGTGGGACTGGGGGCTCATTTGGTACTGCTAATGTGGGGTTCCTTAGTAGTTCACAATACCTATCATCTTTTTGGCGAGTAATCACCAACATGTGTTTGTGTTGGATTTTTCCAGCTTTCAAGAGTTTCTCCAGTAGTTTAGAGGGTTGCATCGGTAGTCGCGTATACTTTGAGAAATCCTTGTGCTGAAAGTTGGACCTTGGGGTGGCCCCTACCGATGTAGGTGAGTTCGCACCAAAGTTGGTAGTTTTGTTAGCTGGGGCTTTGGGTTGCTTAGCTATTGGGCCCCAATTAGTTGCTTTTGTGCTTGCGGCCACCATTGCCAGTGTTGTATTTTGCTTGAAAGCTTGTTGGTTTATGTAGGTAACATAAGCTGGGTCATTGCTTGATTGTGCAGCCTCTTCTATGTTCTTAATCTGTGCAAATTCTTGACTCAAAGTACGAATGCTCAAATAATAGAGTTTTGATTTAACGAAGTCATTCACGGTCGTCTTAAGAACGGTAAGCAAGTATGTCTCAGGGATGGGCTCATGAAGTTCATTCAAGGCGACACTCCACCTTTGGATAAATTTTTGCATTGGCTCTAATAGCGCTTGTTTAATCTGAATCAAGCTATCCAGTGTGGCTTCAGGTTTTAGATTATATTTGAAACAAGTAACAAACTGATGTAACAAATCTTCCAGAGAGGATATTGACTTATGAGGTAAGGCTCACTACCAGTCCAAGGCTTTTCCTGTTCAAGACATGACAAATATGGCTAGAATTGCAGGAGGCCAGGCTTCAAGAAATAGACACTCTAGTCAAAATGTTACTAGATGGGTGTTTGGATCTCCCTCTCCATTGTACTTGGTTAGTTGAGGTAATGAGATTTCCTTTGGCAAGGTTAATGGTGGAACTGAAGGGTGGATTGGGTCATCGTGATAGAAGTCCAACACCTTGATTTCCTCAGTGTTTGTAGTTTTAAGGCACTTTACCTCTTTAGTTAACAAGTGCATCATTTTCTTTGTGTCTGCCCACTCTTGGGTGGTAGATAGATGGTAGGTTGGCTGGATTGTGATTGATAGTAGTTCAACTGTTGCATTGTTTGTGGAAAGGGAGTCTATTGGATTGTCGGTTGTTGTGGTGGAGCAACATTCATAGATGGGATTATAGGGTGTGTACATTCTAGTGAGCAGTTTGGTATTGCTAAATAGCTAGAAAAACCCACTTCCCAACCACATGTTGTGAGGTGATCCCCTAAACATGTTGTTCTGAAGTAGTCAGAGGTGCCCCATGGGTTTGTACTTGTGTTATGTAATGGGTGGACATGGAAGCTGGTACTTCTCATTGAGAAACCGGTCCTCAAGTGTATGCGGATGAAGGAGGAAGCATAGTTTCTTCCAGGAAAGCTTGGAATAATGAGTTTGTATGGGTGTGAGGACTGACAGTATGGTATGAATCTCCATGCTCAGATTGGGCAGCAAAGTCATCTTCCTCATCTCCACTTTCAGGCTCTATCGGAGTTGGCTATAAGGCTTGACTCCTTGCCATGAGAAGCTGAGATATGAGTTGATGATGGTGTTTGGAAAGGGGGATTATATCAAATTCCAAGGGAATGAACTCATGACCTCCTTTGTAAATGAGCTCATAGTTTTGTTTTGCTTATTTTTCTATGCGATCGATAGGCAAGTTGGCTTGGATTTTCACACAAATAAAGTTATATTATTCAGGTCTAAAGATGTGGGAAGATTCCATATTAGCATAAGCAAGTTGGTTTGTCAAGCTCAGCATGAGCAACTAGGATAGTATGAGTAAGCTAGCTCAGCGTGAGTAAGCTGGCTCAGCATGTGTAACTAGCTCAGCGTGAGTAACTGGCTCACTGTGTGTAAGCTAGCTTGTCAGTGTGGGTAGGCTATCAGTGTGATTGATTGGTCTCAACGTGAGCAAGCTGTCAATGTGCGTAAGCTGGCTTGTTAGTGTGATCAAGCTGTCAATGTGAGTGACTAGACTCAGCGTGAGCAAGCTATCAGCATGTGTAAGCTAGATTGTTAGCGTGAGCAAGTTGTTAGCATGCGTGACTGGTCTCAGCATGAGCAAGTTTTCAGCATGAGTGACTGGGCTCAACGTGTGTAACCTAAGTGTGAGTGACTAGGCTTAGCATGAATAAGTCAAGCTAGGCTTTAGTTTCAGCACTGGGTATGTGCAGTGTTTAACAGGTAGTATGATAAATGTTTTGATGAGATAGTAACTAATTCGGCCCTCCTTCTAGCAGCAATTTACTGTACTAACCTAAATCATCAGTGTAAGGCTGGAAGGGAAAATAAACACTAAATGATCGTCAGGTAGACATAGCTGACCTTGCCTTTTCCTACAGGAAATCTAGAAAAGAAAACAAAGGCATAATGCCTTGGATGATCTGCATGCAAATCAACCAAGGACTTCCCTGAGCCTAAACTATGGCTTGCATTGGGGTTATTGTAACTAATGATGTATGAAATGTAAACAGTAATGTACGAAATGCAAACAGAGTGTATACAGAACAGTATTGCAAACAAAACATAAGCTAAATGTAAAATAGATTAAACAATATAATGGCTGGCAAAATGAACTATATTAAATCACTTAGAAAAGATGTGCACCGGTCAAACCGTAGTTGCACATGTAGATGGCAAGTCAAGCACCAGGCCCCAAGGTGATGCAATGTGTTTTACGAATGCTTGGATGCTAGGAGTCAAGTACGCCCGAGCACCCAAGGATTGCTGGTATGAGTTTCCTAAGCTATCAACCTTTAAAATTGCCAACCCCATTTATGTGAATTGATAGGGTATTTATAGCATTTGGCCTGGCTTGGGTGCGAAACTCATGGATGGAATCAATGGCTGAGAATTGAGAGGAAAATGGATCAAGTGACACGTGTCCGATGGATAGCTATGTGTGAGTTGGACGTGTGTGGGAAAGCTACATTTTTGGCCAGGTGCATTGTATCTTACAGTGTGTGTTGGATTACTCAAGCTAACTTACGCTCATGGAAGCAGACACAATTTGGAGCGTAAGAGCTTGACAAGCCTCACAAATGATGGAAATTTACAATGAAATGATAATCTACAATAAGAGAAATTGACTCTAGCTTGCTTGAAACTTATCAATCTGTAATTTGAATGCTGCAGGATGTCGATCTGAGTGATTTTTTGGCTATTCGAGGCATCTTTGTTTCAACAAAGCTTTCAGCATCAGCTGATTTTGTCTTGGCGTGTCTTCAACATGCTCACGCTACACTCATGCTGCCAGCGTGACTTCAGTGTGACCTCAACGTGAGTGAGCTAAAATGATAGATTTTCCACCAAATTTTGATTTTTTTGAAGCTTGGTGCTTGAGTGCAACTACTGTCTGACTGTGTGGTTGACCTTAGAAATGATCTGCAAGTCAAAAATTGAGCCTGATGTGACTTGTTTTACACCACTTTTGGTAACTCATGCTAGACTCACGTTGCTAGCGTGAGTGCAGCATGACCACAACGTGAGCTACAAAAACTTTTAATTTTTGGACCTGAGATTTGGAATTCTGGAGGCTGAAATATGAAGTTGTCAACAATGAACCCTGAGGATTACTTGCACCTTGGAAATCAGATCATTTTAACTTAGTTTTGGGGCTCTAAAAGTTTCTCACGCTGTACTAACGCTGCCAATGTGACCTTAGCGTGAGTGACAGCGTGAGTATGAAAATGTGAATAATTTGTCTTGAAATTTGAATCTGTGAATGCTGAAACTTGGAGTGGACATTAGTGGCCCTTCAAGATGGCTTACACCCTTAGATTTGAACCATTTTTTATTTGATATTGAAGCTATTGGAGTTTCTCACACTAAGGGCAAGCTAGCTTGATAGCGTGAGCTCCATGCCTTAGTCAAATTTTTTCTTCCCAAAAACTAAAATAGCTCTGGGTTATTCTGATTTCAAAGTGTTAGGAAAAAATTAGTGGTGTTTTAGGATGAACTTCTAGACTGGTTCCAGCAGGTCTTGTTTCGTAGTCAACAACTGATCCAACATGACCTCTGGTCTCAAGTTGTACATGAAATGCATCATGAACTGGGTTAGAAGCTCCTCTAGGATTGAGATGAAGGACCGTGGAAGTGCACGGTACCAATCCAGGGCTTTTCCCTTTAGAGACATGGGAAAGACACGGATATGCGGCCATTGTTGGGATCCCCATCCCCGTTGTATTTTGTAAAATGGGGACGTGATATCCCAGGGGGTAATGTTAGTGTAGGGACTATCGGGTTGATGGGATCATCCTAGTAGAAGTCCATAACTTGTACCATATTAAAACTGACAACATTGAGGCATTTTATTTCCTTTGTAAAGGTCTGGATAAGCTAGAATTCTTGATCCAGACTCGGAGATGATGTGGATAATTGGGGAACTGCCGAGGCAACTTCCATCTGTGGCATGGCAAGGGCAATGACATGACCCATAGGTAGTGCCATTGGGGTGGCCACTATGAATGATGCTTCTTGCGCTATCCACCACCTAGTAGGTGGTGCTATTGGAGCAGTAGCTGTGGGTTGTGCTATGGGATAGGTGGGTTGTGTGGTCGATGGAATAGGCCATAGTCCTACGCTTGGTTGTACCTTTTGAGGGACTTGGTAAGTCTGATGGTGAGAGTAGTGTGACATCTATGATGCTTGCGTAGCTGGAGAAGAAGTAAATGGGGTCCATAATGTGGATGGGCCTAGGCTCATTGCTGATGGTGGGACTGGTGTAGACATAGGGATGGAGGCAGAAGCTGCATACGACTGTGAGGTAGGTACGGTGTGAATGGGTGAACATGTTGCAAGGTAGCCATGATTGGTGCATGTTGCAAAGAAAAAAAGGATGGGTGAACAGCTTACAGAGGGGTAGTTTCTGAGGTCAAGATAGGAGCATAGGCATGTTGATACGCCGAAGGCATGATATGGCTACTCGTAACCAATGGAATCATGGGTTGCGATGGTATAGACGTGATCCTAAAGGGAGCGGCGATAGTAAAAGGGTTCATCCAGAAGAATGGGGTAGGAGGGATGGTGGCAGGGTTGCCCCCCCCCCCCCCCCCATTGGATTCATAATCCTATTCCTCCTACCCATCCTGAAGCACCTCGTCATGGTGAGATGTTGTGTCCTGCAGCTTCCTAGACCTAGTCACCTAGATCAGCTAATCTATAAGCCATTGATGTGTTTGTTTCAAAGGGATGGAAACACTGGGATTGGGAATAAATTCCTTCCCATTATAGTAACCGAACTCGAAGCTACATTTTTCTTCGAGTTCTTGCACATCTAAGGGTAGGTTTGGTTGCACCTTAGCGTAGAGAAAGTTATATGACTCGTGTTGTTCGGTCAATCCCTTAGGTGCCCAATTTTGGATCCTGAGGGATCGACATGGCCCTAGCACTGGGCTGGGTGGCTATTCGGCACCTGCGATGCCTTGAACTATGAGGGGAACCTCAACGTTAGAGGTGGTAGCAACGGTGCTTGGGAAAATCATTTTCGTAAAGCTAAAAGGGTTTGCAAACAAGGAAAACAAGGAGATTAGAAGATGATCAAAGGCTTTCTGTCTTGCAGGATTCCAAAGGAGTCGTCTGAGCGACCGATGTACACCACACAATGCGTATGCAACCGCAAAAGAGTGTCATGTTTACGCTAGTGTGTGATGGAGTACAGAATGCATGTACAACTACCATGAAACAAGGGGGTCAAATGGCAATTGGAGTCTTTATGTCTTGTAGGATTCCGAAGGAACCATCAGAGTGACCGATCTTCACCACACAATGCATAAACAACCACAAAAGGGTGTCATGTTCACGCTAGTGCATGTCGAGGTGCATAATGCTTATAGGACTACCACAAGATACGCAAAGGGCACTAAAATGCCCTCCTTCTAGCACTAGAAAATTGTACCAACCAAAAACGTTGGTGGCTGGAAACACCGAGAGGTTGTCGGTCGAACAGTCCTAACCCTAGATCCACGCAAGGGTTGTGCTAGATAAAATGGAAGCAGGATGCCCTCAACGGTCTGGTCGATCAGACAGGGACTTAGTCGATGTCACTACATCTTATGTAAACATTTAATATGGAAACAATGCTTATAGTATAAAATAACAATTATTAAATGCGAGGAAGCAAAAATGATGTAGAATGCAATGATATGCAGGAAAATAAAGCAAACTAGAGTTAAGAAATGCACCACTTCAAGATTATGGCTTTACTTTGTCAAGATTGATACAATCAGTTGCACAACACTGGGAAGCACAGAGATCCCAAAAGTAACTAGGATGTTCAAAGTAAGCCATATGGGCACTTGAACGCAAACTTAAGAGCCAACGATGTTAAATGCTACAAAGACAACTTGTCGATTTTGCTGACAAATTGTTAGCTATATTTGTCAACTAGGGATTTGTTTTTTTTTTTGCCCACCCTTTGCAAAAATTTGCTAACCAAAAATTGCTAAAGCTTTCCAACCAAATTATGCCAACATTTGCCAACTTACCGAACTAATTTGTTGATCCTAAGCACCATTGACAACCCTTAGCATGCTTTCTGAGTGAACTGTCAACTAGTTAAATTGTTCAAATTGGACAGTCTGAACTCAAATCATCCATTTCCTGTCAAATGGTCACGAGGTGCTACACTTGTGGAAATGTTCACCTTAGCTCCAAGACCCTGGTGAAGCAAGAATGCCTTGAAAATTTAGGGTGTTTCACACTAAGTAGCGTAAATAGCGTAACGCTCACGTGGAAGCCTCACGATGTTTCTAGTAGCTCTAGAACTCATTGATAATGGTTATTTTTTCTTTGACATCTCTTCAATAGAAAAGATTAGAAATTTTTCTTTTTTTTGCACCCCCCTTGTTAATGCCCAAAGTTGTCCCTATGCTTGACCCTATTCACAAGAGTAGGAAAGATGTAGTCTTGAAGCATAGGCTCCACTTTGCATTTGGCACTTTGCATTTTCTGTAAAACATGACAGTTCCCTAGATTCTAGCACATGCAGCTCAAAATGGTATGATCACAGCTCAGCAAGTTTCACGTCTAGCATAACATTGCAACATAGCACTACACGACAGTATGGTGCATTCACATTTCCATAGTTTGGGATCCAAGACACACGGCATCCAAACCACACCTCTCTCCTACATCTACCTCTATAAATACCCCCACAAACAATGTTCAAGGGGTTGGCTTTTGGCATTGTTGGATTTTAGAATCACCTTTCTTATGGTTGACTTTATAGATTGGCATTTGGCATTATGGCTTTCTAGCGATTGGCTTTGGAAAAGAGACCAGCAAGTGGAGGGTTGACAATTAGCAAACCCTAGCAATAGCACCTCCTAGATCTCTCCTAGCCTACTGAGCACTAGCTCACTAGTTTCTGTTAGCAAGCTCTTGGAGGATTGACAAGTAGCAAACCCCAGCAATAGCACCTCCCAGATCTCTCCTAGCTCAGTGAGCACAGGCTCACTAGTTTCTGTTTGCAAGCTCTTGGAAGCAATTCAAGGAGCTATGATCATACCCTTTCATTGTAATCTTTGCCCATCCACACTACACATTAGTTTTACATCTTCTTCAGCCAAACCAAGATCAAATCCCCCAATTTTAAGGTGGTGCATTCTCTTACTCAAGCTCATTTCATTTCATTTTGCTACATTTTTGCCACACTTTTACTATTCCATGTGTTACTTTTTGTACTTCAATATCTACACATAACATTTTTTAAAA
Organism: Gnetum montanum; assembly: GCA_015680685.1. Taxonomy (NCBI): domain Eukaryota; kingdom Viridiplantae; phylum Streptophyta; class Gnetopsida; order Gnetales; family Gnetaceae; genus Gnetum; species Gnetum montanum. The sequence continues at coordinate 2,996,099 of MNCI01020044.1, forward strand.
ATTGTTTAAGAAAGGTTATTGTACACCGACTAAGTTCCTATTTGATCAATCAGACCATTCATGGCACCCCGTTTTCATTTTTCTCCAACACAACCCTTGCACAGATCCAAGGTTAGGCTATACACCTTGTAATGTCTTGGTGTTCTAGTCACCAACATTTTTGGTCGCGACAATTTTTTGGTGCTAGAAGAAGGGCCTTCTCTATGTCTTCTCTATGCATCATAGGTAATCTTGCATGCTCTCTATACCCCGTTACCTACTAGCATAGACGTGATACCATTGTGGTTGTCTACGCACTGGTGGTTCATATTGGTCATAATGATGGTTCCTCTAGAACCCTGTATGACTAAAGCCTCCAACTACTTGTTGTATCATGCTTACTATACCAACTACGCCACGTTGCCTATGTCCTATGTGGTGTAATGACCCTGTTAGGGTGATACACTGACCACTTACATCATTTACAATGTTACACTACCTACTGCATTTGCATCAATCATAATTTTCCACTCCCTTCACCACCATCACGATCCCACCATAGCCCAGACCCTCTTCAATGATGGGCAGTCATCCCATGTCTTCAACCTATTAGTATGCAGGTCCTTCAACTTCTTTCCTGGTCACTCTACCTTCCCAGTCTACCCCCGTATCGCACCCAACATCAGTAACGTCTATGTTGCCATATGTCCATGCTATGCCTATGTCACAACTTCACATGGGTCTTGCTTTAGTCGTCTCATTTGTACCCATCCCACCATCAGTAGCAGCCCCCACCTTGACCGTGTGGTGGATGGAAATTTTTTCTTTCCCTGTCACCCAACCATCTCAGATGTTACACTACATGCAACCCCAAGCATGCTACATTCCACACGTAGTATAGCAAAACACAGGGTTGTGGGCTGCTCCACCAATTGAGCAAATAACCAACCCTACAGTGCCACCAACGATAGCTACCTTAGCAATGCCACCCAATGGGTGATGGACCACCTAGGTGACACCACTTGCTGCAGTGGCCCCAATGGTTCCCCCCATGGGATAGGCCACTACTCCAACAACACCACTAATGATGGCTACTCTTGTAGCCCCATAACCCCCCGCGACATCCCTGGGTCTAGATCAATCTTTCCAACACATCCAGACCCTCACTGAAGAGATCAAATGACTTAAGGCAGTCGATTCTGAAATCAGCTAGGTCATGGACTTTTATCATGATGACCCTATTAGCTTGGCTATCCCTATGCTCACGTTGCCCCCTAGGGTACCACTTCCCCAATTTACAAAATATAATGGGGAGGGTGATCCCAATGCACGTTTGGTGACCTTTAGGTCTGAATCCTTATTATTGCAACCATGGCCTCACACCATCATTTGTGTCCTTGCCATGCCTCTAATAGGCAAAGCTCTGGATTGGTATTGTATGCTTCCACACACCTCCATTTCAACCTTGGAAGAGCTACTAAGCCAATTCGTGACCCATTTTAAGTACAACTTAAAATAAGAAGTCACCCTAGACTAGCTCATGAGTGTTAAGCAGGACCCACTAGAATCTATGTAGAAATTTATACAATGCTAGAGCACAACCTTAAACAAGATACATGAACTAATTTCCAAGGCTCACTTGTTAGCCATCTTTAAGGGTGCGGTAAATGACTTCATTAAGTCTAATCTCTACTACGTAGCCCCGAGGTCCCTTAGCCAAGCATTTGCTCAAACCAAGAGCATTTAGGACACAACTAAAGCCAGTACATGAAACACCACTAATTTTGGCCTAAGAATTTGAAATGACTCAAGCTCTTTCAAAATTTTGGAGGCAAAAATTTGACTAAGGCATGGAACTCACGCCCAGCTTGCTCAAGCCACCTTACTCACGCTGTCAAGCTAGCTTGCCCTCAACATGAGCAACTTAGATAGCTTCAAAATCAAGTCAAAAATGGTCCAAATATGAAGGTACAAGCCATCCTCAAAGGGCATTGATTTCCACTCAAGTCTCAGCATTTAGGAGTTCAAATTTTAGGTCAAATGGTGCAAATTTTCACAGTCATGCTATGGTCACACTGAGGTCACGCTGCAGCATGAGTCCAACGTAACCAAGTTTCAAAGCCTTAAAAATGAGTCAAAATGATCTTATTTCTAAGTTTTGAGTGATCCTCAAAGCACATCCTGGATAGCTTCAGGTCCCAGCCTTCAGGTTTTAGATTTCAACTCAAAATTACAAGTTTTCATAAGTTTTTGAGGTCACGCTGTAGTTTGTCATGTTGTGGTCACACTACAATGTGAGTCTAGCGTGACCTACCATAAATAGATTAAAAAAAGTCATTTTCAACCTCAATTTCTAACTCTCAAGATCAACCACAGCCAAATAGTTGTTGCACTTAGGAATCAGGCTTCAACATTAAAAATTTGATGAAAATTGCAAGTCTTTGCTCACTTAGGTTGAGGTCACGCTGTAGCATGAGTGTAGCGTGAGTGTAGTGTACACACGCTGAAGACATGATAAGACATGCTTTGATAAAATCAACTCACATTGAAAGTCCAGAGATGCCTCAAATAGCCATGGAAGCAATCAAATCGACAGCTTGTAGTAGTCAAGTTAGAAATCTAGGAGTTTCAAGCAAGCTAGAATCAGTTGCTCTTATTGTTTCATTGTAAATTTGGATCATTTGTCATTTATCAAGCTCTTATGCTCTAAATTGTATGTGCCATGAGCATGACCTAACTTGAGCAAGTTTTCACATATTGTAAGATTCAATGCACCTGGTCCAGAACATAACTTACCAACACACATCCAGCTCACACAAAGCTATCCATTGGACACATGTCATGAGATCTATGTTTCTCTCATCTCCCAGCCATTGATTCCATTCATGAGTTCTATGCCCAAGCCCAGCCCAGCCCAACCCTATAAATACCCTGTCAATTAACATAAATGGGGTTGGAAATTTTTGAAGGTTGACGGCTTAGGAAACTTAGACCAGAAATCCTTGGGCACTCAGGCATACTTGACTCCTAGCATCCAAGCACTTCTGAAACACATCACATCACATCACCCCAGGGCTTGATGCTTGACCTTCCATCCACATGTGCAGCTACGCTTTGACCAGTGCACATCTTTTCTAAGCAATGCAATATAGTTCATTTTTCCATCCATTACTTTGGTTACCCTATTTTACATTCAGTTTATGTTTGGTTTATGATACCAGTTCTACATAAATTTCTATTTACATTTCATGTGCACTATTTACATTTTAAAACATTAGTTACAATAACCCTAGTGCAAGCCATAGTTTACGCTCAGGGAAGTCCTTGGTTGATTTGTGTGTAGACCATCCAAGGCACTCTTCCTTCATTTTCTTTTTCTGCTTGCCCTCGGGCGAAGGTAGGGTCAACTATGTCTTCTCGATGATCTTTTAGTGTTTTTTTTCCTTCCAGCCTTAAACCGACGATTTAGGTCAGTACAGTAAATTGGCACTAGAAAGAGGGCTAACTTGTTGCTATTTGTCAAAACTTTGATCACGCTATCTGTCAAAACGATGCATAAACTAAGTGCTAATTAAAGCCTGTCTAGACACAACTAGAATGACTTACCTATCCTCTTCATTCCTAATACCTCATACAACTCACATTGTTTATCAGTGTAATGCTATTAGCTCACACATTCTGTTGGTCACGCTGCAGTCCACTCATGTAGCAACTTCTATTTGTGAGGTCATGCTATATTGTAGTTGCTCACACTATAGTGCTGATGTTGTTGGTCACGCTATTGTCAGTCAAGCTGTTGGTAACACTGCTATCAATCAAGCTGCTATAGTCACTCATGTTGTAGTTGGTCACACTACAGTTGGTCATGCTGTTGGTCACGCTACAGTTGCTCACGCTATTGGTCACACTGCAGTTCCTCACATTCGACTCGTCTGGCCTAGTTCACTCACATTCACTATGGAATCCTCCCAAATTAACCTAATAACACTACCAATCTATGACTTTGGGGATGAAACCTCAAATCCTATGACTGCTATGGAATCCATAAATATTATTAAATAGATAAATCCCCAAGGCCCTACGTGCTAGTCACTAAGGCTATAGGGCAAAGACCCTACCTATGCAACTCTTACACCCAAACATTATAATTTCATCTGTGTCAAGATCCAAGCCAACTTACCCATCAATCATGTAGAGAGGGAAGCAAAGTGAGACTATGAACTTATCCACAAAGGAGGTCATGAATTCATCCCCTCATCATTTGACATAATCCCATTGTCTGAACACAATCATAAACTCATATCCCAACTTCTCATGGCTAGAAGTCAAGCCCTACAATTACATCCAATAGAGCCTCAGGGTGGGGATGAGGAAGATGACTTTGCAGCTCAATTTAAACATGGAGATTCATACCATACCATTAGTCCCCATGCCCATACAAATCCATTATTTCAACCTTTCCTGCAAGAGACTATACTTCCACCACAAGCTTCTCTACGAGAAGTACCCACTCCTATTCCCATCTTCTCCAAGTTTAACGTTCAATCTAACACATCCACTTCCATCGCACCTCTATAAATACAAACCAAAAAACCTTCTCCAAAAACTAATGTAGGATTGACCTTCTGACCTCAAGTGATTGGGATGCCATCGGTCATGCCAACTTCCACATCCACCCATTACATACCTCAAGTGCAAATCCATCAAGCACCGCTGGTTACTTCACAACCTATGACTAGGCAGTGGGTCTCACCAGTTGTTCAGCAAAATCTGTCTACTCATTATAGCATACCACACCTCATAGCCTCAGCCCCAAACGTCATCCCACCCAACAAATGATAGTCCAACAATCTCTCTTTCCACAAATGATGCAACAATCAAGTCATTATCAACCACCATCTACTCAACCAGCTGGTCTTCCTACCACTCAAGAGTGGGTGGATACGAAGAAAATAATGCATTCATTAGTAAAAGAATTAAAACACCTTAAAACTATGAACATCGAGGAAGTCAAGGTACTAGAATTCTATCAAGATGATCCAATTGACCCCTCAGTCCCACCGCTAACCTTGCCAAAGGGAATTTTGCTACCTTATCTAACTAAGTACAATGGAGAAGGAGACCTAAATGCTCACCTAGTAACATTCCGAACAAAATTTCTATTGCTTTAGGCATGGCCTCATGTCATTCTACATGTGTTTGCTATGTTCTTAACCCAAAAAGCCCTAGACTAGTACCAAGCTTTACCCTGTAGCTCCATATCTTCTCTAGAGGAGTTGTTGCATCAGTTTGCCACCCATTTCAAGTACAATCTGAAACCTGAAGTTACATTAGATAGCTTGATTTAAATTAAACAAGCACCATTAGAGCTAGCACAGAAATTTATCCAAACATGGAGTGCAACCCTAAATGAACTTCATGAGCCTATTCCTTAAACATATCTGCTTACCATCCGCAAGGTGGCCGCGAATGACTTTATTAAATCGAAACTTTACTACTCAAAACCCCGTACCCTAAGCTAAGCATTTGTGCAAATTAAAGACATAGAGGAGGCTACACAAATAAGCAATGACCTAGCCTACTTGACCTTTAGATGCCAACATACAAGGAAGATAAATCCAAGACAACGATAGAAGCAGTGGTCGAGACAACCCAACCTAACCATCCAAGACAAAAGGGAAAACAACCCACTATCCCAAATAGCTATGAAAGAGACACACCTGTGCCTACACCTAAAATTTCCTCAAATAGGAATACCAACATGGGCCATGCCCGTCCATTTGAGAGAAAATACCTTGCTCAATATACACCCTTTCCTATGAAGCCCTCACAATTGCTTGATCAACTTTTAAAGGTCGGGTTAATCAAACATAAGAAAATGTCTCCTGTGGCATCTCAAAAACATCATTGATTCTATGAATTGGCCAAAAACCCAGCCTTAGAAATAGTTAATGAACCCCCCATTCCAAGAGGTTTTAGGTTGGATAGGTTTTGCGAGTATCACCAATGACCTGGCCATGGAACTAATTATTGCTTCATCTTAAAACAAGATATACAATGTATGATTGATAGGGGTGAAGTAGTATTTGACAAGGAAAATCCAGTAAGACCTCAAAACCAGCCCATGGGGGTCTACAAGGATCCTCTCAATACTAGTGAGGCACCATATGTGATTAATACTATCCATGTGAAGAATAGACAAGATGTCTTGCAAAAACCTTTTGTGATTAACAGACCTTTAGAAAACACACCTACCCCAACATCTCCTCAAACCCCTTTTACCATACGTGCATCTCATGCACTACAAAAACCATTAGTTATCCTTGTACCTCCTTTCATTGCCACGATGACCATACCATCCGAAAATCGACCCATTCCCTTTGTGATCCAGGTGCCAAAACACCCTAGCACACAACCCACCTCTACTCCCTCGCGACCTCTATGAGAACATCTTACTGAAAGGTTAATGAGAGAGCATCTGGAAAGAGAAAACTATTAGCACAAATTAGGACCACCAAAGCCTACACCGCTAAACATTGTTCCTATGTGTCCATCTATTAATGAGCCTAGTACTAGTCATCAAAACAAGGATAATGTCATGGGTTGTGTCCTGAACCAAGCAGCCTCAGTCACTAATGCAAAAAGTCCTCCACGAGAAATACGAATGCTGGGTCAAATGGACCAAGTCTCCACTGATAAGGATGTTCCAAATAGTAAAGACCTAGCAAGTGCATTGACCTAGGTCACACAAGCCTTAAAACAACGGAACACTTCTTTAAGTCTGTATGACCTAGTAATGACTTCATCAGTACATCGAGAAGCTCTTGTATAGATGTTGACCTCGATCGCTCTTAGTGAGGACCTTCTTGCATATGAACCATCCATTTATGCAGTATTGTCCCCACAACTTTAGGAATCAAAGACCACATCCCTAGATTTTCATGCTAAAGACATTAAGCTAGATGAGAAAATAGGAGAAGTCACCATAGCCCCTATGTTCATAACGATACAAGTCAATCATTTCAAGATACGTAGGGTGCATGTTGATGACGATGCGGCAACAAACGTAATACCTTTTCTTGTCATTGAAAAATTGGGACTTACTAAACAAATACAGCCCACGAGAACTTCTTTCTTGAAATCCTTCAGTGGTTCCCACATTGGGATGAAAGGTATGGTTACCTTAGATTTCATAGTCGGGGACCAATTCCCCACATCAGTCAAATTTGTAGTGGTTGACGAAATTCCAGGGTTTAATCTAATTTTAGGATGTCCTTGGCTAGCTCAACTTAGAGACGTATCCTCACCAATCCATCAGGAGATCCACCTACATTACGAGGGTGGTGAAATCATCATACATGGGGATATAACAGTATCGCTCACTTCCTCACACCCTGAAGTGGATCAAGAGTCAGAAATTGAGTTAGTTGAGCCTAAGTGAGGAACTATGAGCATACATCAAGACATGAACCCAACGTTAACTGGAACTCCTACTAAAATTGAGGTAGCACCAGATAACATAAACATAGGAGCCATTCCCACTAATGTCTCTTGGTTAGTATTACCCTTTGACATCGCTAGTGAAGGGGATGGTGAGTATAGGATTATACCGACACACCTGACCCCTCACGTTAAGCTACAAAGGATTAAGAACAAACTCAATAACTAGAATGAACCAAATTTCCGAAATGACATTAAACTACCAATCGTCTAGTACGACGCTAAACTACCAGTGAAGGTCTGCAATGACGTTAAACTAGCCATGGTCAGAAATGGCCGGTTCCTTATAAAATCTTCTTAAAACTATTATTGCTTTTGGCCCACTATGACATAAAACTGGTAATCCTTCTCTCTTTAACAATATATGAAACAGTTCACCATGACTTTAAACTGATGTGAACAACCTGAAATGGCTTTAAACTAGGATTCAATATGTCACAAGTTTACAAACATTCACTACGTTATGTCAAATTTTAGTTACTTTCTTCTTTTGCAAGTATTGCTTCACATTTTGTTCCCCCATTTTACATTTAGTTATATGCATGTGTTCACGATAATACTTGAGAAAACAAATAAAAAAGAGAAAATGCAAAATAAAAAAAATGATACTTCAATATAGTAGTAAACTTTCAACATATTATGCCATAATTAGGTCCACATTATTATATTTGTTAACCACATACCTCCATCAAACATTCAAAAATCAAAAACAATAAGCTCATGGAGGGGGCTGGTCCCCAAGATCTACTTCATCATCCACCCTTGCTCCACTAGGGCCAGCTCCATCATTAACATGTCCCTACAAACAGAAAGCAAAAAATAAAAAAAAATAGGTAAGATTAGTAAAGCAAATCATAAACACAAAAATTAGGAAAACAATAACACTCACAAGTGAGGAAGGCCCTAAGTTGGTCTCCAAACGCTGTAGAATTTCCACCTCGACCACATTTGCCCAATCCTCCTCCAAGCCAAAATCCATGCTAGCCAAGGTTTTACCCTTATTCACTAAGGTCCAAGTAGGATGCTCAAGAGAAAACATTCCTGTAGAAGCCTCCCCAGAGGTGGTGGTAATTGTTATCTCAGGAGATCCCTCCACCTTGGTGCACTCGGTGAACCTATCATAAGCAGGCTGCAAGCCTAACCCATCGATGAACATCTCCATCCAGTGATGTTCAACTGACTTCTCCTTCAACCATTTCTTATACTGATGCTTGTGGTCCTTTTGGTCTTGGCCACATTTCCATACCTTAGCAGCAAAGGACTTCCAATCATGACATTTTCTATTCAGCAAATCCATTTGTGCCCTTTGCTCAGCCAAATCCTATGTAGCATGCACCTTGCTATTCAAAACCATCTAGTAGCATGCATAGGTAATTTCAGATGTGCACCAAGTGCTATCACCAGATAGTCTAGTAGCAGCAAGATCATAACAAGACTAGAGATCCCCATTCTTCTCTCTCTCCTTTGCTAGTGCATCTTTCAATGAATGCACCTTGTCCCATAAGTACTCAACCGAACATCTACAAGTCCAAAGCGACTTAGTTTTCTGTACGACGCAACCAGAAATTGCATCGTACACATTCCTTGGGACTAGCTCAATATTCCCTGGTAGTTCAGGGAGAGCATCAATGTGAGTAGCTTCAAAGGGATCCCACTGAAGCTTTGTGCCTTCAGGTGTAAGCACCACACATATGAATCATCTATAATCAACAATGAATGCAAAGAAACACAATAAACCCAGACACTAAGTGCAATACATAACATTCACATACCTAGTTCTAGATGAGCTTCTTGTAGGCAAGCAACCACATCATCAACGATGCCTTTAACAAAGTCTATCTTACTAAGCATCTTAGGCCATGGTCTTAACTAGTCAATTGGTGTAGGAAAAGTGGGGGAGCTCACTTTGATTGGAACTTGTGTTCCTGACACCTCTACCCAAGATGCATATGCCTCAAAAGTCCTAGCATCTACCTCTGATGCCAGAAACAATCAAGGTAATTAAGAACAATGCATGAAAATTAAAGGGTACAAATACATAGATTGTGCTAAAAGGAACATACCAAAAAGCCATTTTTCGTTTAGCTAGGGCAGATCATCAAGCTGTAAAGATCCATTGAAGAAGCCATCAAGGACATCTCTTTCATCACCTGAATGGACACCCCTTTCATCATTGGGTTTCCTGAGTGAATCCATAGCCTCTGCAAGCTTCGCCCCCATGATCTCTACCACATCTTCCTCTTGCGAGACAAGGGGTTCTTTGATCATTTCTTCTCTTTCCTTTGCTTCTTCTTCAGGCCCTGTGACAATCACTTTAGGATCAGCCATCGGGGCCAAAGTCTCTCTCACTCTTTTAGGCCTCCTCGATGAAAGTCAAAACAATGAACTATGCATTGCCAACCTTGATTTGGGGGAGGAAGAACGTGTGTGAATGCTTGATCAAATATAATGGTAACAAAAACAATAGAGGCAAAGGCACAAACATGATCTTCATAAACACCCAATCAAAGGAGATCTAGTTCTTAAGGCTGCCCATGAACATCCAAACAAATTCTCAACCAATTGGGAAGGGCCTTACTTAGTCATCAAGGTGTACAATAATGGAGCATTCAAATTTCCTAACATGGATGGGAACAAGTTTGCTAATCCTACAAATCATTTGTACCGAAAATGGTACTATGTCTGATAAACTTGAGGTACGTAATAGTCCTGGCATCATGACTTAAAACTGATACCACAGAACAATCTTGGCATCATGACTTAAAACTAATACCACAGAAAATTCTTGGCATCATGACTTAAAACTGATACCATAGGACAGTCCTAGCATCATGACTTAAAAATGATACCACAAAATGTCCTAGAGTCATGACAATAAATTAACACCACAAAGCTCTATCTGGTATGACACTAAAACTGTCATGTTTGTCTACCATGACATAAAACTAGCATGCAAAGTCCACTAAAACTCTAAACTATTTTTCCTCTTCACAGTCCACTACGACTATAAACTAGCACTACACCGTCTGCTACAATGCTAAACTGGCACCATCTAAGGGGTTATGAAATGAAACTAACCCACAAAAGTTTGCTAAGACTATAAATTGGTGATATCATCAATGACCAGGAAATACTTAAAAAGATCTACTGTTGCAATTGGCTCTTCCCATGCAAGCCCCGAGCGGGAAGGTAATTGTCTCACAAAAACTTGCTACACCATTTGTCTCATGGACCTTGATGAAGTTGATGTTGTTCATGATCCTGTTTGCTTTGAAATTGCACATGATGGCTCAATCTCCTTGGTTTTTTTTCAATTTTAAAGTGCTTAGATATCCATTTCATTTTTGGTTTTCTTGTCTTCTTTGAGTTGTGTTTACAGGATGACACTCCTGAGGCGTTCGTGCGTACATGCACTTCATCATGATGACAAGGTATCACATTCTTCCTAACGTATGTAACTAGGTTAATCAATCCATTCATAAGTACATTCCTAACTCTTGATACATTCCCTATTTTCCCATCATGCCCCCTTATCCTATTCAATTACATCCCCCAAATACATTGCATCCTACTCACCTCAAAGCTCTTGATGCACTGTTGCACACTATGACTCTTAAAGCAGTTGCAACGCAAAGCACAGTCCACGATGCATGACACGAAACACAAATGCTTGAACATGAGCATAGCACTAAAAGCAACCTCTTTCAAAAAGGCCAAAGAGAACAACAAAAAGAAAGAAAAAATAAAAACCAAAAGAAAAGAAGAACAAACAAAAAAGAAAAAGAAAAAAAAGGTTGGAGAGAAAAATGCACTGAAAAGGTCTTCATGACCTCGTTGACATCATAAACAAAAGACTACTGGCTATTCTCATACAAGTCCCAGGCAAGAAGGCAATTATCTTGTAAAATAGTTACACTTGTGTCTCAAAGAGACCATGTTGCACATCATCGCGTGGCTTTGGCTATTTTACAACAGGCCCTGTAAAAACTCTATAAGAGTCTCGTTTCTCCAAAGAACGCACTTTCTATGTCTTGGCTCTGATTCTGCTGAACACTGGCTATTGACAAGGACCAAAGATATGGCTCATTCACGTGAGAGCATTTCCTCTCCCATAATCCCAACAGCAATCATAACCCTTGATCAACTCCTAGCTTCCCTTGGTTACAACCAATTCCCTTGTATCTTGAACCACATTCCCTCAATCCCATGTACTTTTGAAAATGGTGCGATCACATCCGGTCAAGGGCCAACGGTTAATGCTTGATGCTTGGTTGTTCATGGTGTTTTGCACTTCTTTGTCGACGCCTCTTGGGTGGATTCCTTCAGACATCAAAAAAGAGGGACCAATGAAACACCACTAATTTTTTCCTAACACTTTGAAATGACTCAAGCTCTTTTAAACTTTTGGAGGCACTAATTTGACTAAGGTATGGAACTCACGCCTAGCTTGCTCAAGCCACCTTGCTCACGCTATCAAGCTAGCTTGCCCTCAGCATGAGCAACTCTGACAGCTTCAAAATCAAGTCAAAATGGTCCAAATATGAAGGTACAATCCATCCTCAAAGGTCACTGATGTCCACTCAAGTCTCAGCATTCAAGAGTTCAAATTTTAGGTTAAATGGTGCAAATTTTCTTAGTCAGACTATGGTCATGCTGAGGTCATGCTACAACATGAGTCCAACGTGACCAACTTTCAAAGCCTCAAAGCTTAGTCAAAATGATCTAATTTCTAAGTTGTGAGTCATCCTCAAAGCATATCTTGGACAGCTTTAGATCCCAGCCTTCAGATTTTAGATTTTAGCTCAAAATTGCAAGTTTTTAAAAATTTTTGAGGTTACGTTGTAGTTGGTCATGCTGGAGGTCATGCTGTGGTTACGCTGTAGCATGAGTCTAGCGTGAGCTTTCATAAATAGCTCAAAATAAGTTATTTTCACCTCAATTTTTGACTCTCAAGATCAACCACAACTAGATATTTTTTGCACTCAGGATTTAGGCTTCAAAGTTGAAAATTTGGTGAAACCTTGCATGTCTTTGCTCACTCATGCTAAGGTCACGTTGAAGTCATGTTGTAGCATCAGTGTAGCATGAGTGCAACATACACATGTTGAAGACATGATAAGACACTCTACGATAAAATCAACTCATGCTAGAAGTCTAGAGACACCTCAAACAGCCACGGAACCACTCAAATCAACACCTTACAGCAGTCAAGTCAGAAATCCAAGAGTTTCAAGCGAGCCAGACTTAGTTGATCTTGTTATTTCATTGTAAATATGCATCATTTGTCATTTTTCAAGCTCTTAAACTCTAAATTGTATGTGCCATGAGCATGACCTAGCTTGAGCAAGTTTTCACACGTTGTAAGATTCAATGCACCTGGTCCAGAACGTAGCTTGCCCACATATGTCCAACTCACACACAGTTGTCCATTGGACACGTGTCATTAGATCCATGTTTCTCTCATATCCTAGCTATTGATCCATTCATGAGTTATGTGCCCAAGCCTGGCCTAGCCCTATAAATACCTTGTCAATTCACATAAACGAGGTTGGCAATTTTTGAAGGTTGACGACTTAGGAAACTCAGACCAGTAATCCTTGGGCGCTCAGGCACACTTGACTCCTAGCATCCAAGCACTTCTAAAACACATCACATCACATCACCCCAGGGCTTGGCATTTGACCTGCCATCCACACATGTAGCTACACTTTGACTGATGCACATATTTTCTAAGCAACGCAATACAATTCATTTTTCCAGCCATTACTTTGTTTACCTTATTTTACGTTCAGTTTACATTTTGTTTACGACACCAGTTCTACATATGTTTATGTTTACATTTCATGTGCACTATTTACGTTTTAAAACATCAATTATGATAACCCCAGTGCAAGCCATATTTTATGCTCAGGAAAGTCCTTGGTTGATTTGCGTGCAGACCATCCAAGGCACTCTACCTTCGTTTTCTTTTTCAGCTTGCCCTTGGGCGAAGGTAGGGTCAACTGTGTCTGCCCGACAATCTTTCAGTGTTTTTTTCCCTTCCAACCTTACACCAATGATTTAGGCTAGTACAGTAGGGACCTAGCCTACATGACCTATAAAAATGCACACATCAAGAAAGACATAGAAAAGGACAAGGCTGCAACAGCCATAGTGGGTATGGTGGCCAAGGAAACCAATCCCAACAATAGCAAAAATAAAAAGGATACCATAACATCCAACACTCCCACTAAAGGGATGTCACTATAGTAACAGGGTGTACTATGGTCCCAGCAACACAGGTCAGTCCTCAGCGTCAACACCTATGGCGCGAACATAACCACAGCCAAACTTTGAGTGCAAGGATTTCTCAAAGTACACCCCATTACCGATCAAGCTTTCAGAATTATTAAAGCAATTGTTGGGAGCTCAGTGTATATAACACAAAAAAATGTTGGAGTCTATTAAATGCCATCAAAGGTACTGTGAAGTTCTTAGGGATCCCTCCTTGGCTATGTCCAATGAGCCACCAGTGCCTAAGAATTGCAAGTTAGAGTGTTTTTGTAACTAACACAAACTGTGTGGTCATGATACAAATTACTTCTTAGCATTGAAAGATGACATTAGTCTCAAAGGTAGTTATGCAAAGATGCATCTCATTACAGTAGCAAGTCACCACATTGCACTGATGTGCATGATTGGACTAGTTAAGCCACTCAAGAGTGCACATTCCCCTCATCCTTATTACAACCTATGCACATCCACTCCTTCATCCCAAATCCTCTCATCTCCCACCTACTCATGATCGCACATCCCTTTGATGCATATGCATTATGACCTACATGGCACCTTCCTTCACGTCAATTGTAGAATCCATGGTGGATGTAAGGCAACTTGTCCCATGTGGAGCCTCTGGTGGCTAGTTAAGGCCCAAGTGAATGTAATGCAAATCATCCCTGGTAGGAAACATCTATTCTATGAATGTAATGTGTCTGCATCAAAGAAAATCCCATCTTCTTGATGGACAACTTGCAGATAACATTTAGTAGTAATCCAAACCCAAGGAAGGTTCACCTTACAACTCAAAAAAAACAAAGAATGGGAAAAAACACATCCCTAAGAAAATTTACAATGCTTAAGCTTCACAATTGGCCAAGCCTTGGATTTATTTTGATGCTCTCATAAGCACTTTTATGAGAGGTCATCATTTCAAGGGCGAACCACTTCATGCCATAGTCATTGTCAGCCATGCTAAATTTGCATGTTACACCATGATCCACTATTTGCATTTCATTCCCATAGTTCAAATTTCATCTCTCTAGCATTGCCTATACCATTTTTTCCTTTAGCATAACCTTATTCCCATACCACTCTTGAGCATGGTTAAATGACATCCAATCTTGTGCCGACAAGTGATGTTGGTGACATGTCTCCTGTGGTGTTCTGTAATTCTTTGTCAACATCTCTTAGGCCACTCCTCTAGACGTCAATAAAGAGGGGCCATTGAAACACCATAAAATTTCAGGTCTTGGTATCATGACTAAAAATATGGATAAGTGTCAAAATGTTGGAAATTTTCCCATATTTTTTCAAGTGTTGGGTGTAGTCAGCTCCAACTGCCATATTTGCAAAATTTTTCTAAGTACTAGAATGCTGACACTTTCTGCAGATTCACATGTCACCCTGTTACACTGCATAGCATAGCACAACATAGCATCCTATTATGCTATGTAGTGTAGCACAACGTAGCACCCTATTATGTTGTGTAGCATAGCACAACGTAGCACCCATGTCTACTATAGTGTAGCACCATGTCTATTGTAGCATAGCACCCTATTACGTTGTCTAGCGTAGCATAGCATAACACCCTATTACGCTGTGTTATGTAGCGTAGCATAGCACCCTATTACACTGTGCACCCTGTTACGCTGTATAGCGTAGCGCAGTGTAGCACCTTATCAAGCTATGTAGCATAGTGCAGCATAACACACCTATCCAGTGTAGTAGATAGTGGATGGGTGTAGTAGATAGTGTTCCATGTCCCATGCATGACACAGGAAAGATGCAGTAGAAAATGTGTAGTAGATAGTAGACAGTGGGCAATAGACAGTGGGTAGGTGCAGCAAATAGTGGACAGGTGAAGTAGACATGGGACAAGCTTAGTGGATAGTAGCAACTAGCATCCCGTGTCCCATGCGTAACATAGGATGAGCGTAGCAGCCAGCGTCCCATGTCCCATGCGTAACACAGAATGAGCATAGCAGCCAGCATCCCATGTCCTACGTGTAAGATGAGACAAGTATAGCAGATAGTGTGGTCCCACCCATCACACTATGTGGCACCTTATCCACGTTTTGGGTTAACCCTAGCCCTATAAATATCCCTGCATCCTCTTTTCAAAAGGGGGGGCGGGGGGAAGAGGAAGAGGGGGAAGAGAGGAATTTGCTTCCACTCTGGACTAATAAGGTAGTTGGCACTTACATTTTGGCATTTGACACTTTGATATCTTGGCATTTAGCTCCATGGATAGACGAGACCTAGAGCACACCACACTGGCAAAGAGGAATAGCTACACTACATAGTACACTGCAGCCCCATGGAACATCACATGGTACACCATGGCTACCAACCTGGTAGGCATTGTCCAACACAGTGAGCACTAGGCTTCACAGCCTAACACCACTGAGGCTATGACTGCACTCCCATTTCACCTATTGTACATTGTATATATCTTTGTGAATTAGCCATGCTCCCTATTTTGGGTTGGTGCACTATTATTCTCAAATTTTGTTGCATTTCTGAAGTATTTCTCTTTGGCATTTAGTGTAATGCTTGTATTTTCTCACTTTTCATACATATTTGCATGTTCACATCACAGTTCTTAGGCTGGGACACCCTGGTATGCTCTAGCTTTCCAAGACCCAACACTGGTGTGTAACGTAGTATAAACTCTTCTCAAACATGGTCATTTTAACATCATGTAAGTCCCTGTCTAATTGACTAGACCGTTCAGGACACCCTGTTTCCATTTTCTTCAGCACAACCCTCGCATAGATCTAGGGTTAGGCTGTATGCCCAATAACCTCTTGGTGTTCTAGCCATCAGACATAACAATAATGATCTTGGATGATGTAACTAATCTAAATAATTAGCACCATCTCTGGAAATGGCACAAATGATGAGTGGTGAGGTATCCCTACACTCAACCATACGAATATGAGCATGTACGCACAATCTAGTCAAACTCCATAGACGAACTAGTTGTGGTATCTAGATAGTTACATGTTGATCGTAGTTCACTATCTTTCAACCTAGACTAGTATTTGCTTTGTCACATATGGTTTAGTCTAGAGTGAGGTGCATGATGGGATCCTAACTTATGCTACTCCTAGAGATGATGGAAAATAATCTTCATTTAAGCTATTAGGCAATAAAAAGTGAAATCTAAACTAGCCTAAGTGCAATGAACATCCATCCTTAAGCACCCATGCGCATCTTGGACCTTGTGTACTACTTCTGGTATTACCAAGTGCACATTACGTGAGCACTCCTAGATACTCTACTAGGTTACCAAGTAGTTACACTTAAATGTTCATGATCAAGTCGTACTTATTCTACATTTAACAACAAGAATATTAAATGATGATAAAGAAGTATTAATGAAGAAAATAATAAATAAAAATTAACAATTGAAGTAATTAAAAGCTAAGTGAATGCTACAATGATGGGGTAATCTCGATCTTTATTGCTAATCATGTGCATGTCCAAGTATGTTACACTCGAATAAAGGTTTTGTACAATTACAATCATCACACTACAGGCATGCACTAGGAAAGAATGAAAATTAATTGAAAAATAACAAAAAAAATTCTATCCTAATAATTAGGAACTATCCTTTTCCTATGTGCTCAAATGTTGTATTTATAGGCCTACACAAGAATCACGATATTTTGTATTCGATATCATTATCTAGGCTACAATATCATATACACGATATCAAGGATCCGATATTGGGGCCTAGCAAAACACAATTCATCAAGGAGTTTTATATTAAATTTTGTAAACTATTCTATCAAGTGAAGGTAAACTAGAAGGAATATGAACAAGCGTCAATCCTTCTTGAAGATCTCAAAATAGCATATCAATAGGATTTATCATTCTATGAGACACAAATTCTTCATAAGGCTTATGATTTATCACTCAAGGATAAGAAGAAACATAGTGAATTTTTAAGTAGAAGTAAATAATCTTTAAAAGATAAGAATAATGGATCCAAATCAAAATCTAAAGACAAGGATGGCATCCATGATAAGACGTAAGAGAAAGATAATGATAAGGGAAATACTAAGAAGGACCAATGCAAGGAAGCTAAGGGTTAAGAAAACAACTCATCTAAGATTTAATTCTTGAAATGTAAAGAGTGGAAACACAACCAATAGCAATGTCCACTACACAAGAAAGCCAAGGGAAAGGATGTACAAACTATGGAAGTAAATGAGACATCAAGCCAAGCTCTTTAAAAAGAGAATCTTAATGATTTCAAAATTAAAGATAATATGGAATTTTATTGTTATGCATTTAAGGGAAATGTATATAAAGGAGATCATCTATTAAGAAAATTTTTATTTCAAATTGAATCTAAATGTTTTCTTAGTGGGAAATGGATTCATACTTTGATTGATGGGGGAGTCCAAGAAAATGTCATTTCTTATAGGATAATTGCTATACTCATTTTAGTGGGAAATCCTCACCCTAGACCCTACAAGATGCATTGGTTGTTAAGAGACTTCTCTCAAGAGATGAGAGAGTAATGTTTCTTGAAATTTAAAATTAGGAATTCTCCTAATCTTGTAAAATATGATGTACTACCAATTGATTATGCTAATGTAATTCTTGTAAGACCTTGAAATTTTGATGATGGTGCTCAATTTTATGGAATAAGAAATGTGTGGTATGTAGCAAGACCTGATGAAATCAATGAGTTTATTCCTATGATAGCTAAAAACATGATGTAGCAAAGATCACTCAATGCTTTCTTAATTCTTCTTGGAAAGAAGGGATATATTAAGAAACATGACAAAGCCAATTTTGGTTTTGTGATTATATCAAATGTTTCTTATAACCATGATGTTGTGTAGGTGGAACCTCCAACAAGTGTTCTAGGCTTGAAAGAGTAAATTTCCAAGGTATTCAAAGGGAAATTAGATGGATTGTTACCAATTAGAAATTTTCATCACCAAATTAACTTCACCTATTGTGCTACCATTTAAAATAAAAGAGCATATTGGAACACACCAAATCAACTAGTTGAATTGCAAAGGTAAGTAGAGAAGTTACTTGCATATGGCTTTATGAGAGAATCCATTTCTCCTTGTGCAATTTCAATAGTGCTTTTGTTAAATAAGGATGAAACACCACCAAATCTAGACTATGGCGTTCTAGTTGCAAATTTTGGCTAAGTGTTGAGACTACACTATCCCCCAGTTGGAAGCATAGTCAGCCTCTCGTGGAGAGAGTAGTCAATAGAAGGCTAGTTTTTACAAACTTTCTCTAAGTGTTGATACTATGCTCTCCCCTAGACGGAAGCGTAGTCAACCTCCAATGGAGACCATAGTCAGCAAAAGATTCATTTTCCTCATAGATTCCATCAGCATTGAGATAATGTTCACCCCCAAATGGGAGCATAGTTAGCCTCTCAGGAAGAGTGTAGTTAAAAGGAGATCAACTTCACAAATGTTTCCAAGCCTTGAGACTAGACTCACCCTAGCCCATGGTGTACATAGCCTATTTTAGAGAGTGTAGTCAACCAAAATAATCTCTAGTGGCTTCCACAATGTAGCAATTATGCTCAACTCAGCTCTAGAATGTAGTTAGCTCACCTTCAGCAAGCATAGTCAACAAAATAATTTTTTTGTATCCTCTTTTGCCCCAAGATTTTAACTATGCTCGACCCCACATGAGACCATGGAGAGAGTAGTCCTACATAGCATAGTCTTTGAGTATCATTTTTTAGGTACCCTCTAGTCTTCTAAGCACACACATGTGGTTGGTAGCATAGTTATAGTCTCATAGTCTCGTAGAGTATGGTAGAGCATAGCAAAGTACAACACCACCAGCCTTATTGGTACACCACATGAAGAGTAACTATGTTGAGTGTAGTCTCAACCATCCCCTTTGCCACGTGGAAACCATTCCACAATTTTTGCTAAACCTAAATCTATAAATACCCACTCCCTCAAATTTTTCAAGGCTAGCAAATCTAAGAAGGGCTTGGAAAAAAACCAAAGGCATAGTGGTGAACTAGCAAATAGGTGAAGAGGCGGACCACCAGTAGAACATCAAATCTAGTAGTAAATTATAGCAACCAACCTAGCAAACATGGACACCTTGGTAGAACACTAGTCTTCATGGTTGGAAAACCTGGGGATTGTGACTACATGGTCCACTTGTGCCACTATACATCATGTACCTCCTATCCCCTTTTGGTGTCAACTACACTCAACCCCATTTTGGGTGGTATTCTACTCCATTTTCTCTGTTTCTTTGCATTTTCTACATTTTCTTTACACTTGTTGCAATTTTTATTACAGAGACACTTAAACTATGTTTAGGAAATGGTCCCTACAAGATGACACCACCTATCTCATTGAAACTCTAAACTACACTCGTCCCCTTGGGCACCTATAACTATGCTTGACCCCACTAATATCACAAACATTACAAGTACTATAAGCATCGGTTACATCCTTAGCACTATTTCACATCAGCACTACAACTAAAAACTCTACACCCCAATTGCATTTGGTAAGTTCCTATTCAATCGACTAGATTATTGAGGGTGCCTTATCTCTACCTCTAGTAGGCCCTTATGTGGATTGGGGGTTATGCTATGCACTTGTGGTCCTTGGTGTTCCAACCATTGACATTTTTAGTCACTATAGTTTCTAGCACTAGAAGGAGGATTGAACCACTTTTTTCAAACTCTATTATGGTTGTATTGCCTACTCTCTACATCATAGTTATTGGCTTCAGGCCAATGTAAACCATAACACCCTTGTGGACCTACTGCGCATGTAGTAGTAGCTAGATTTTAGGCTAGTGTAGGTGTTGTCTACTAACTTGTTAATGTAGATTGGACCTTGTAGTTGATATCCTAGGGACCCCATGTAGTAGCCTAGATTACAATCATTTCCACTATCTATCAATCTCCTATCATTTTTAATTGGAGCATAGTCATCTCGAGCGTAGCCAATGTAGTTCGCTCTCCATGTGGAGAGTGTAGTCAGCATAGTCCACTCTCTATCATGGAGAGCATAGTTAGCATAGTATACTACTAACATAGAGAGCATAGTCAGCATAGTTAGTGATGTTAGCTAAGACAAGATCAGTTTTAGCATAGTCCACAGTGTTTCATCACTTGCAACCCTTGTAGTCCCCTCTTGCAACTTCATCGACAACCATGAACCCATATCAACCTTCAATGTTAGTCTCAAACATACGTACAAACTTAACCATTATGGTAGTGTTGAATTGTCTCTAACGGATAGATGCTGAAGGAAGATAACCCAAAGAAACCCTTAGAGCATGACTTAGATACACTATTTTTACATTAATAAATCATTCTTTTTATTTTCTTCTCCATTTTCCCTATTACATTCTTTACACATAATGTCAAATGTTACAAATTGACATTTACCTTAACATTTGGGAATAAGATGTCATACCAATGAACCTAAATTTTGAAACCTTAAAATCAACAAAGGAAGATTGATGTTGAGGATAGGTTGGTGCTAAGAGATTACTAATGTTGATGGTGACATTGACATTGATGATAATGTAATCTTGTCACTTTAATCATTAGAAATATTTAAAGGTGCAAAAGATGAATTTGATGTTAATCTAACAAAGATGATGAAGCTAAGGGTTGATGCAAGAGAAATACTTATGACAATGATGCTAGATTGGTAACTGATACACCATTTCATATGATGTTGTTAAAAATAAATTCTAAAATATTTCTGAATGAGGGCTAAGTAAAAGAATTAGATGGCCCTAATAGTGATGCTCATGTTGGATCATCATTGATATTATCAACTCTAGGATATAACATAAAATGAAGTAATAAGAAATCAAATAATTCAAACAAAATGGTGTAACAAGACCAAAATTTCAATTTGATACAGAGTTCAACTAATGAAAAGAAGAATACACAAAATTTTATTTTACATTGTATTGGATGATATATATCTAAATATAACATGCAATGTACATGACTATTCATCATCTCATTTGTTTGAAATGTAAGCTTCTTCATTAAGTTGAAATTTTATAAATCTTATATACATATAGCTTTTTGAAAGATATGGAGGATGGCAAATCCTAAAAATAATCTTTTATAATATTTAGAAAAATTCAAAGTGCATCATATGCTAAGCATTAGAAGGGATGAAACTTCATAGGAATATAGAAAGAAAGAGCTCTTCAAATGTGAAAATGTCTATTTAGGTGTATAACCTTACAATAGATATTGAAAAATTAACGAAAAATTTTAACTTTTTTTAACAAGTTAATTTTCAGCTTAACAACCTTCATATTACTATCAACCTCCATCCCTAAACTTAAAATAGCAAATGAATTTGAAGTAGAAATAAAACATTATGATAAAATAACAATCTTCTTTACAATGATACAACTTAATGTCTTACTTTTACCATTACTTTATCACTTGAGGAAAAAATGCATTAAAAAACATTAAGTTATACACTACTTATAAACATTATTTATGACCTTTGAGTTAATATTATTATTATTGAATGATGATGAACTTTTCATATTAACACTTCCTACAATAAAGTTAAAAATGTTTATAGAAACTTCTATCTCTATTGTCTTTTGTGCAACTAATTTTTTCTATCTTTAACATTATTTAACATATTTTTCCTCTCAACATTTTTTAGTAGAAAATTATATGTATTAAATAAATATCCTTCATAATGAAAAATTTTGCATGAGTTTGGATGATTCTAATATGTAATCTATTAAATATAAGCCTACTCACTTACAATACCAATTACTTTTGATGATTGAGAAGATTGATTTCAACAAAAAAAATATCTTCAAAAATCAAATAATTTGGAATGAGATTCCATATGGTTAATGGGAACAAAAAGACTAACAATTAGTTGCTAAGCTCTTTAAAAAATCAATGGAAGATTAAATATCTTGACAAAGCATGGAACTTATGAATAATCAATGCTAAATGATTTTTTATAAATAACTCTATATTTAGAACATGCTGCACCTCCAAAAGATTCACTAATTTAACAAATAGAAAAAACTAGGGATAGTACCTAACAAACGTGGGTTGAGTGTTGTACTTTTGCATCACATCATTTAAAAATAACATATGATACTTTCTATTTGTTAAGATAGAAATCTCTAAAAAATTTTATATAATTAATAAACCATTGTAAATCTTAGTAAAAATTATCGTTCTATAACTAACATAATAAACTACTTGTTATATGTGTCACCACAAGAATCCATCTCATGACCACAATGATCACATTGTATACAATGACAATGAGGATGATTGTCCATAGTGATATATAGTTAATTTAAATTTTAGCAATGTATACCTTACTATAAATATACCAACTTTTAACAACAATACAACAACAACAATCTTGTGATGTTAGTATCTAGCTCCATTAAATAAGAACACAATTAAATGTAAGATAAAAATAAGAATAATATTTTAAATAATTTTTAAAAAAAATAGCAAATTTAAATACTAAAGGAAATTGAGAATGAAAAACTAGAGATAACCAAAAAATAGAAGAGTTATAAAATTGAAGAGTTTAATAAATGGTTCAAGAGATTGTTATAAATATTATGAACATTCTCATTCCACATTTGATTGATAGTAAATTCCATGGATAAGAATGTTATCTACTAAAAATAGGACTCTTACAATAGTTCTCAAGTGTTATTACAATCATTGAATTCTAATGAAAATATTCTATTTATCTTGTGAGATATGTTTAGCATATTATAAGTCTTTCTATAATAACAAATATAAAATCAATAATAATATTGAGTCAACAAAGTATTTATTTTATGGAACTATTTATAACAAGTCCTATCTCATTTTGAAAAAGTCAAACGTAATCTACCCATTACCCTACTACCTACTTATTATCACAAAACAACACTAGAAAATAATGAAACTTAAAAATATAAAACTACCACCAACTCATGTTATAAAAATGGGTGAAAAAAAACTCAAATAAAATTATAGAAATCAAAATTAAATTGAAAAAAATCCAAAATATGAAAAAAAAAGAATTAAAAAGAAATTGAAGAGATTAAAGAAAAAAATAAAGAAAATAGCAACAAGGAAAAAAAAAACTAAAGATAAATCATGAAAACTAAATGAATAACTAAAATGTTAATGGAAAAATGAAGAGAGGAAAAAAAAAATTTAAAATAAAAAGCGAATTAAAAATCCAATGCAACTTGTAAAAAAAGAAATTGAAGAATCTAATAAAACTTAGAAAAAAATAGTGATAAGAAAAACAATAGAACATAAAAATCAAAGAAAACTAAAAAACCCAAAGATGAAGAAGGAAATACATGAATTTAAAAAGAAAACAACAATATTAAAATTAAAGCAAAGTCCTATCACTTCTTGAATGATACTCTAACTTTTGATCACATAATTTTTTTTATAAAATTATGGTTTACATTTTTTTAGAGGTCCCACTACTACTACCTACTAATGGTAGAACCTTTATTTGTTAATCCAAAAATTGGAAGAGAGAAATAAATTAATGAAAATAATTCAAAATTGTTCTACTAATAAATTCTAGTAGAAGTTGAGAGAAAAATGCTAACAAACTAAGAACGAGAAAAATGCTAACAAACTAAGAACAAGAGGATAGAGTGAGAAAATAAAGAAGTCAAAATACTATAAATTTATCAAAATTAAAGTAAAAGTACACAGAATGCACTAAAATTTTTTATAGTAGTAATAAAAAAAATGCAACTCAAAATGAAATTAATAAAAACAAAGAAAGATATAAACAAATTCCAAATCTCTCTACGGAAATTGGAATCTGATCCTTAAGCAAAGTTTTTTGCAAAGGTTAATAATGCCTAAGGCTATAAAAGAACATAGGAGAAAATCCTCAAAGGAGAGAAAAAGAGACAAAATATTTGTTATTATCTAATACAAATGGCAATGGTTATCACTTAATTATATAAGAAGGAAGACGTTGGCTCAATCACCTCAAAAATTTGATCAATCATGCACAAATAATTCACCTAATAATTCAATATTCATAATGCAACCAACAACGATTCATAAAAATACTCCAACCCAAGTATCAAGGTTGGCTTCACCACCAATAATCTTCCAATTAAAGATTAATTTGAAAAATATATATAAAGGTTATCACAATAAAGATTATGGTTAGTCTTTTTAATAAACTTTGTAAAAAATTCTAAAAGATTATTTTGAGTAGATATCTTATAAAGAACAAATTGCTTATTTTCTAAGACTTGCTAAATGACGTAATGCCTAACATCAAAATGTTTACTTTAGGCATGAAAGATTGTATTATTTGCTAAGTAAATTATAGTTTCACCATCATAATAAATAACGTGTTTATTTTGTTTCAAGCGCAGCTAAATTCAAAACATTTTTAAAACATATCATTTTTTAATAACTTCTGCTAAACCAATATATTCAGTCTTTGTAGTTGATAATACAACATCTTGTTGAAGACATGACATCCAACTCACAAAACTACCTCCTAATAAGAAAATGAAATCAAAATTTGATCTTCATTAATCTTTGCATGTAGCATAATTTGCATTTATAAATCTAATGACAATGGGGTTAGAGTGACCAAAGCACAAACTCAAAATTTATATACCTTTTAGATTTCTTAAGATTCATTTGATAGCCTTTCAATACCTTGTTTTAGGATTTGTCATAAAACATAAGATAAAATTCTATGTATAAGAGATATCTGGCTTTGTACAAACCATTGCATACATGAAACCTCTAACTGCAGAAGTATATAGAACATTAGTAATTATTTTCTTCTCCTCTTCTATATATGGATAATCTACTTTTGATAATTAAAAATATCCTACAAATGGATTGCTCACAATAACATAATCTAACATGTTATATACTTTTAACACTTTTTCTATATTATCTTTTTGGCTTAACTATAATTTCCTTTGGGATCTATCTCTAAGTATTCACATTCCCAAACATTTTTTAGCAACTCCATGATCTTTAGTAGAAAAACACATATTCATATCATTACTTTAAGAAATCACATTAATAGAAAAATTTCTAAAAATGACTATAATTCCAAAAAAAAACCTATGATAACCATTAAAGGCATATCTCTAGAATTTCTCTTATGCCACTACCTATATTTATTAGTAGAATCATTTCTAAGTTGCACACTTCTTGTGAAAAAAAGTTCACTTAAAGGCATTTCTCAAAAATGCCTCTAATAGTTTGGTAGATGTATTTCTAAGAAACACTTATGATATTTTAAGGGATCATTATTTGGAGTGATGGTATGGTGTTTGTTTCTCAAGTTGAAGACCTACATTTAAGCATGGGTGCAACTACTCAAAGTGGTTAGGCTTTCACTAATCTACCAACCCTCCTGTGAATTCTCTTAGCGAGATGAACACTATGACTTTAGGTGATGATCCTTACTTCTAATGGTCTAGTAGAGAAATTTCTAAAAAATGTGTTAAAAGTTCTAACAATCTAGTAGTAAAATTTCCAAGAAATGCTTCTAACAATCTAGTAGTAATGTTTTCAAGAAATATGTCAAAATGTTCATTAGAAGCATTTCTGATAAATGCATCAAATGGTTTGGTAGAGAAACTTCCAAGAAACACTTCTAATAATTAGAAATGTTTCTTAAAAGGTTATTATTATTATTATGTCTAAGAGACCTTAGTATATTTTAATGGGCTTGGAAATGCCCCTATTGAAACTTCTTATTTTACTATTAATTTGTGAGGCCCACCTTACATAGAGCCCTATAGAGGCATTTTACTATAAAATGCCAGTATTGGGCCTTACTAAGTAACCCAATAGAGGTATTTTACTAAAATGCTACTATTGGCCTAAGCCCAATGGGACCCACTTGGGTTCAATAAAAGTGATTACAAAGAGAATTTCTATTAGACTTACAAAACATTACCTATTAGAGGAATTTCTTAAAGAAATGTCTTTATTAGTTTAAATTTTTAGAAGAAAAATTTTTATTCTAAGGTGCTTTTTTTGTTACCTCAACAGATTTTAAAGGGGTTTCTTACTATCAATATGTGAGCCCCACTTCACATAATGTGCCATAGAGGTGCTTTTATGAAGAACACCACTATTGGAGCTTACTAGGGAACTTAATAGTGGCATCTCACTAACATGCCACTCTTGGCCTAAGCACAATTGGAAAAATAAAAAATCAATTAAAGCATTTTCTACAAAAACACCTCTATTGGGCATGCTTGTCATATCCATAAGAGGCATTTTAAATAAAGTGCCTTTATTGGTTACTTATAACAGCATTTTCTATTTACAATGCCTCTACTAATTTCATTTTTCAATTATTAAGAAAAATGTCTCAAAAAGAATCATTTGAGTTGGGAGGCACTATGAACACTACTATTTCTATCATTTCTTATAGTGCATCTTTAAATCTTAAAATTTGAAATACAACTATGCTTACAATTATCATATCATTTATATATAATAACAAATCATAACTTTAGCAAGCATCCATGAAAATAAATGTCATCCTTAACTTTAAATGAAATTATTAAATTTCTTGTATCATTGCCCAAAAACTTGCTTCAATCCATACAAGGTCTTTTTCAATCTATAAACCAAATTTGTCTAGAGCCTCAAAAACTTCAAGCAACTTCATGTAGCATTTTTTGTGCTAATCACAATGCAAGAAAGTTGTTTTGATATTTAATTACTCTGATTTAAGATCTAAAGTAGCAACCATAGACAAGATGATTCTAATATAAATTTTTACAACTAGAGTAAAAATCTTGTTAAAATTACTACTTGGAATTTAACTAAATTTTTTTCAATAACAATACTGACACTATATTTCTCTTCTTCATTCACTTCTTTTTTTATTCTATAAATCCATTTATTGATCAATGTATATTTTTCTAGAGGAAGAGATACTAAATCCCAAGTATCATTCCTTTTAAAGGCTTTCAGCTCCTCTTTTATGAAATCTTTTCATCTGGAAGCATGAGGTGAAGACATTATCTCTTGAAAAGAGTCAAGTTCATCATTATCTATGTACAAACTATAATCTTTAATTTTTTGGTAATTGAGAAGCTCTTAATGATTTGTTTACCTTAAATGAATTTGAATCTTTTTTAAGCAAAATTAGAACTAATTTCATCATTTTTAAATCTTAACTCAAGAGATAACGTGATTTCTTATTCAAAGCTATTAGAATTAATAGAATTTGAGAAAATCTTAGGACATGAGAAGAAGTTTCATTCTTATATTTTTCTTGTTGAGGATTGATGAATCATGTTTTACATGAGCCCTGATATTGGAGTGGCTACGATATCGAGTACTCAATATCAGGTACGCGATATCATGGCCCAAGATGCAATATCGAGTATGTAATATCACGGGGTATTCCTGAGCCTATAAATATAGCCCTTGGGCACATGATTCGGGGGAGTTTTTTCAGTTAAGTAGAAAAATTCTTGCAATTTGTTTATTCGAGAGTTAGAATATTTTCCAAGTGCCCGCAACAAGAGGTCTAAGTGTAATTGGATCTTTATTCAAGCATTGATGTACCTGAACACACCATTGTGTTGGCAATAAAGACAAGCTCTTTGATTCATCCTTGCAGCACTTGAGACTTTCTTTCTTTATGCATTTATACATTATGATTTCATGTAGTTCACATTTAACATTATTCATTCAATAATTAATTTTGATTAATTAAGAAATTAATTAAAATACACAAGCACAACCCCTTAGAACATACGTGTGACACTTGGTAGCTCAAAAATAGTCAGTGTTTAACAACCTAGTAATGTTTACACGAAGTTCAAGATGTGTCTAGGAAGTGGGGATGGTTACTTATGTTAGGCTAGATTAGACAATAGTTCACTTAGCATTTGATTACTCTCACTTTCATTATTTTTTAGGAGATAAAATTAATAAAACATAAAATGATAAAAATCTTATGCCTCAATCACACTTAACCATACACTTGCATTTGACAAGTGAGACTAGGAAGACAACGAATGGACAACATGAACTCACCATTTAGCTTTAGCATACTTGGTAATTAAAGTCTATGGAATTCGACCAAATCACACATGAACACCTATTATTCATATGTTTGGGCATAGGGATACCTTGCCACTCATCATTAGCATCGTTGTCGGGGCCTTTAGTTCTATGTGCACTATCTAAACTTAGTGAAACTTAGTAGCCTCGTTGTTCAAACCCTAAGGCCAAATCTTACAAAAATAAAAGTATTATTATAACTAAATTAAATCTTAACCACACACTACATATAGACTCACTAATATAAAATGTTTTCTTCCAATAGGAGCCTATCTTTGCCCAAGACAAACCAAGTGCCTCAACAATACCAGGTGGTATATGCTCATCCCGATGAGTATGTACTAGACTTCACCTTCACCTTACATCAAGATGAAATGCTACGATGGTGCGACATGGAAGGCAACATTGTGTTTTCACTAGATAAATTTGTTCTAGCTATGCTTTAACTAATGCTTGCATGACATGAACCTCAACATCTTCAAGAGGATTATGAGATGTGAGATCTCGATTCAAGGGATTACCATCCCACTGAAGCACAAAGGTTAAGGGATCTTCAACTGGAGTAACAACATGAGCTTTTAAAAAGTAAGGGATCAAACACTTTTCCACCTCTACTTGGCCCATTGTATGGAGGTGAACACTTCTCTAGGAACTTTTCCTTTGGTGACACTCCTCTCTTTGACTTTGGTCAAGGGTGCCTCAACTAGAACATGCAATCCATAATTCATAATTCTAGTTCTGGTCAAAATGGATCCAATGACAAAAAAGGATCTGGAGGAGCAAGTCATGACAAGGGGACAAGTGGAAGTCATGATCATGATCATGGTCGCGATCATCAAAGAGAAGGTAGTAGGAATCGACATGATGCAAGCCCTCCTTCCTCTTTCCCTTCATCATCTAGCTCAGATCGTGGTTGCAAAGGGCATGACCATGAAGGAGGTGACTGACAAGACTGAAACAATAAAAGGGATGGTCGAGATAGTCACAATCAAAGGCATGGGCTATCGAGAGAGACCCACCACCATGAAAGATGGTTTAGTAGAGAACATCATAGGCACCATTACTATAACCTTGATAAACCTTTGCTTGCCACTCGAAGCATGTTAAACATTGCAAAGGTCATGAGGATTCTAACAAGGCATGTAAAGAATAGTAGAATAAAGAGGTTGGACATGAACAACATCCCTCGATTTGAGGGAGGCTATGACGTTGATCTACAAAATCATCTCCAAGCCTTCCGAGATGCATGTGCCTTGCAAAATATTGAGAATGAATGGTAGAAGTTGAAATTATTTCCAAGGACACTCATTAAGGAAGTAGAAAACTAGTACTAGTCCTTGGAACTAGAATCAATCAAGTAGTGGAGTACAATGTTAGAATTTTTTCATGACAAATATCAAACATACTCCCAAGTGTCCAACCTAAGGAAGCAGATCCAAGGATGAAAACAAGGAAACTATGAGCCCTTGGATGCTACTATTGCCCAATAGTACTCTCTATTACATAAGTGTTCTAACCATGGATATTCTTAGCTTGATCAACTCTACCATATTATAGATAGGCTACAATTTGAAATAAGGAAAATCCTTGGCATCTATGGTCAAGGGACACTAACAAAGTTAAGTATCCATCAGATCCAATAGTTAATTGAGTAGGTATCCAAGGAGGAGGAAGAATTGAGAAAGTGAGAAAGTGCAGAGGAATACAACAGGGACCCTTCCATTCACAAAAGGGGGGTTCAATTTTGCAACAGTGAGGATGAGTCAATAAGAGATGAGGTGGCTAATCAGAAAACATTACCACTCTAGAAATTTTAGTCCAAAATTATAGCTAAGGTTGACCAATTATGGGACTCCATGGACAATAAGTTTTAAGATATTTTAAAAATTACTAAAGAGACCAAGAAACAAAGTGGTGAGCGTGAGCGCCAGAGACATAAGAAAGTTGAACATGCCATATCCAAGGATAAGGGTAAGATGGCTGCGATAGAGATGATTGCAGACAGTGAATCAGATGATGATGGTAGATGTGACATTTACCAGTATGAAAATCCCAAGGGATGTTGTCTAATTGTGTCACACTTGTAGGAATATGGGATGTATGCCTTACATCCATGACTTGCACAAAGGTAAACACCCCAAATGATTACCTTATCCACAAGGAAACTCTCAATAGTTCCACCAACCATAATAGTATTATCCAAGTGGAACTCCATCACAACCTTATGAACTGTACCAACAGTGGTAACAACCACAATCATGGGTGTTGGCACCTCTAAGACAGCAGTGCCCCTGCTAACAACCAGATCCCTATGGTTATTATGTTCATCAACCGTCATCTCCACAGAACTCTTCAAGTCATGTTGCTACTTACCAAACTCACCACTACCCTCCTAAAGTTTACCAACTACCATATGCAAGGAGGAACACCACCTACTATCCTCATGCTCCTTCTATTCCTACACCTACTCCACCACCTCTTGCATAGCTACCACCTGCTCCATCCATGTAAGGTGAATTGCCTACCCAACCATAGCAAAGAAACATTATGAGGGCAATTAATCTACAACTAGTTAGCCAAATAAGTGGGTCAAAACCATGATCAAAGAAAAGACCCTTCCTTCGACCTCGTAATCTACCAAAGCCCTAAGACACACTAGCAGTTGGTGGCCCTGCTCCTCCACCTTCCTCTATATCACCTTTATCTGAGTCCTCTTCAAATCAAAATCCCTCTTGAATCGATACCATGATGTTGACCAATGTTGTATTTGATTAGATTCGATCTAATAACCTACCGAGGAAGTTAGCCAATCCTAGGATTCCCTTAATATATTTGCAAATTGTTTGGAATGAGCCTTGTAAAGCTCTTCTTGACTTTGGTTCTGGTGTTAATCTGATCTTGCATGAGATGTACACTATGTGGAACCTTCCTCCCTTGAAGAAGAGCAACATCAGGCTAGAGCTAGTAGATCAGTCCATCACTATTCCATTGGGACTTGTAGAAGACATCATGACCACCATTTATGGACGGTCATATCCTGTCGACTTCCTAGTAATCAAGGTGGAGAACTGTAAGAGGGACTTCCCAATTATTATGGGAATGGTGTGGTTAGGCACTATTGATGCCAAATTGGGCATTAGAGATCTTTCCTTAGAGATATCCAAAGAAAATGAATTTGGGAAGATCGAGAAGAAGAGGGTTCCATGTATTGCATACAATGATTTAGGATGCCATTGTGTGTAGAAGCTATCGTCAGTGAAGCAAACATCTATCTCTACATGCAAGCAATGTCCACCAGAAGCTAAAATCCAAAGATGTCTATACGTGGTAGTCACAAAACAAGAAGGTATCGAGTGGCTAACAACTGATTCTAGTAGCAGTACATTGTGCATGAAACCTACTAAGGGCCTAATGTGTGACTATGTTGCAAGTATGGATGAACTTGCGCAAGTTCATCACTAGCTCTCTAAGGGAGTAACTGATGATATCAATTGGGGAGAGTTGAAGATTTTTGATAATTTCAAACAAGAACCCCTTGAATTAAAGACACTACTGACCATATGTGTTCTTAAAAAATGGAAAGTTGATCATTATTAATGCCAACCTTGTTGTAGGAAAAAAGAGGATGTTAATGAATGTTGTGAAAAAATGGTTAGCAACCTTTGCCTAGTCATATTCTGAGCTCATAGGAATAGATCCAAAAATATGCTAGCACCGGATATACACTAACCCTACTATTAAGCCGAAATGATAGCTGCAGTGGCAATTGAATCCTAAATTAAAGCATATTGTCAAAGAGGATATTGAGCAACTCCTTAAGGCAAGATTCATCTACCCTATTGCAAATAGTGAGTGGGTTAGCTCACTTGTGATCATGCCCAAGAAAGGAGGAAAATGGTGGGTGTGCATCGACTTTCAATTGCTCAATATAGGAACTTCCAAAGATCATTTTTCATTGCCCTTTGTTGACCAATTGCTGGACACCATTTCTAGGCACAACTAGTACAAATTTTTGGATGGTTATAGTGGCTATAACCAAATCCAAATCACACCAGAGGACCAAGCAAAGATAACTTTCACAAGTCATTGGCAGACTTTCGCTTACCATTAAATGTCATTTGATCTATGTAACGCCCTAACTACATTTCAATGATTAGTCCTTAGCATTTTCCAACAATAAATTAGTAGCAAGGCAGAAATCCTCATGGATGAAATTTATACCTACAAAGCTACATCCGAGCAAGTCCTTGACCATATTGAGTAAGTGTTGAGGTGATGTGTCGAAACAAACCTCCGGCTCAATTAGAAAAGAAGCCATCTTGTGGTCCAAGAAGGCATAGTCTTGGGGCATCGTATCTCAAAAGCAGGAATCAAGGTGGACCCTGAAAAGATAAGTGTCATCCAAGGAATAACCCATCAACCAGAAATAGTTAAAGAAGTGCGACCATTCCTTGGTCATACTAGCTACCACTAGTGCTTCATCGAGAACTTTTCCAAAACTATCAAGCCATTGGTTGAATTAACAAAGAAATATGCACCATTTTTTTGGACCCCTACATGTGAAATAATATTTTAATAACTGAAGTAGAAGCTTGTTAAGACACCAATTCTACAAGCACCTAATTGGTTTAGATCATTTAATGTGATGATCGATGCATCAAATTATGCTTTGGGGGTAGTGCTTACATAGATGTATGATCAAAGATGTCCATATTACATTCATTGCACAAGCCAAAGTATCATAGGTGCATAGCTAAACTACACCACTACAGAAAAAGAGTTGATGACGATGGTGTTTGCCTTAGAAAAGTTTAGGCACTATGTGCTTGCTTATAAAGTGTTCATGCACACAAATCATAGCGCCATCTAATTTTTAATGAATAAACCAATAGTGAGCCCCTATGTCATATGATGGCTCATGATTTTGCAAAATTTTGATCTCACAATGGTAGATCGAAAGGATGTAAAAAATGTGGTCACCGATCACTTATCTCGGGTAAGATGAAATGACAAGGGGGGAGAGAGTCCCTTATTTGATCAATTTCCTAAAGAATATCTCTTTGCAGGGGCTATTAATTACAAATGCCCAACGAACCAAGATGGTATGACATCATCCATCCTTATCTGCTCAAGCAAGAACTGTCGCAAGGGCTGAACACCCAAAAGAAACAACAGTTTCTTCACTAGGTTAAGCGTTTCATGGAAATCAACAAGAACCTTTATAAAGTATGTCCCGATGACTTGGTATGGTAGTGTGTCCCTAACACAGATCTATTGCAAGTTCTCTAGGAAGCTCACAAAGGTCCTTGTGAGGACCATTATGTTGGGAGATGCACGACTATAAAAATCCTCATGGTAGGATATTACTAGCCAATAATCTTCAAAGATGCACACCAATTCTTCTGCTCTTGTGATCGTTGTTAGAGAGATGGTGGAATTATAGCTCAAATGGAGGGGCCACAACAATGGATTCTCAACCTCTCAAGTCATTTAATATTTGGGGCATTGACTTTATGGGTTCCATCATGCCTATGTCAAATGGAAAGGCATATATAATAGTCATGGTTAACTATTGCACTAAGTGGGCAAAAGCAGCAACTGTCACCAACTGTACATCCACTACTACTACTTGGTTTGTATAACAGAACATCATAAACAAGTTTAGTATGCCTTGTGTATTAATTTCTGACAATGGAACTTATTTCATAGGTGCCACTTTCCAAAAATTTCTGCAGTGCTTGGGGGTTGAGCACAAACTCATAACACCTTATCATCCTCAAGTCAATGGTCAAGCTAAAGTCACTAATTGAGAGATTACAAAAATTCTAACACGCACTATTAGCAAGTACCAAAGGGACTAGAGCACTAAACTAAACAATGCCCTTTGGGCCTATTGCTCCACATAAAAGCTTTCCATAGGTTATTCTCCCTATGAGCTCATTTATGGAAATCTACCAACACTACCCATTCAATCCAAGCTCTGTACACTCTCTATAGCCTATGACCTTGACATGGATCTAAGTCTACCACAAAAGGAAAGATTAATGAACCTCAACTTGCTAGATGAAAATTGATTAATGGCCCTATCATCCAACGAAGTGCATAAGGAATTCAACAAGAAACATCATGACCTCAACATAAGAAAAATCAAGTTTCAACTAGGAGACAAGGTTCTCTACTAGAATCCCACACACATACCTCAACAAACCAAGTTTCAAACATTATGGGAAGGACCTTACATTATCGAAGATACTATTCCATCTAGGGCCATGATCATATATAAACCTGACAACCCAGACAAGAAGCAATTAGTCAACATCCAACAACTAAAACCTTTCCATGAGCCCAAGCCAACCAACACAATAGACACCTCGCAAGATGGACAACCATGCTCAATCTTTTGGATCTTCTCCTTCCAACTTAGTCATGTCATAGATGGTCATCCATACTGATACTTTAAGTGGCTCCTTAGTCTTTCAACTTTTTTTTATACATTTTTTGTTTTATAACTTTTTATTTTTCATATTCTTTATTTTACATCTTTTTGTTTTTTAGGTTATTGATCTTTTCTAATTTTTTGTTTTACACCATCGTTAGTATAATTAATATTTCTTCAATATCTTTTACTTTCTTTTATATTTTCTCATGTTTGATGTAATTGTCTGCTCTTTATGCTGATAAGGTGCTAGGTACAATGGTAATGTGCTACTCAATGGTGGTATGTATCATTTGTGATTTGATTGTTGATGTCTGGTTTCTGACTTTGAATATCATTACTGATAACTAGGACATGATTTCTTTTCATGTAATAGGCAGTAAGTCCACATCATCCACACATCCACACACTCTATTGTTTTCTTTATTTTGGAAATATGCAATCCCTTTTTCATTAATACAACTTTAATAAATTTTTTACTTATGTAGTTTTCAAGATTGTGAAGGATCCAAAGGTTTAGACAGGGTGTGGCTTCAAAGGGATGTGGTATTCTTCGTGCTTTTCTATTTTCCTATGTGCGAGGGTGTTCTCGTGAACTTCTCACTGTTCCATCTCATTCCACAACAGGAAGCCAAATAAGTCCTTGCATGCTATGGTCCTCATCAAAAAAAGAAAGAAATGAGGATTCAAAGCACATCCGTTGGACAAAATAAATGCAAAAATGCATGGGTCTTTGCATGGTATGGTTCCCATTTTAAAAAATGAGGATTCAAAGCACACCCCTTAGACTAAATAAAAGGGCTACAAGCACTAGTTATGGCACTTGTCTTATCTCCTATAACTAAGACCCTTTCTCACTTCCTACTTCTTCTCCAATTTGGAATGGTGGTTGTTTTGTGAGAGCATTCTTGTGTCTCAAGGGATGGACTAATCTTCAAATGTCAATGTGAAGTCACTGAAAGTAGGTGGCTTTGCTCTGGACTAAGGATGCATCCTACCAAGTCATTTAATAACAAACTCCACAAAGGAATTCATGTGACCATAATTAATAACTCCATTCCATTCTCTTTTTCATCCATCTATGCTTTTCATGTCTCACCTCACTATCGGTTTGATGTTTTGATTCAATGTTCTGGTTTAATGTGTTGAGATTCTCAGTCAGTTACTTTTGGGTTTTTGTACTTAACCTTTCATAACCATTAATCATCCATAGAGCCCATGAACTCCTTGGTTTGAAGTTATGTAAGGGCATAAAAGGCCTGTGCCTACTTTGGGGAGGATCCACTTGCATATCTTTTAGTTTGATTAAGTTAAGTTCTTTAACCTTAGACATTTTTACAATCAAATTCTTTTTATTTACCCCATCAATGCCATTCAATTGTATGCATCTTCAAAACTTTTTTTAGTGAATTCTTTCTTTTTATTGTTATGAATTTCTATACCCTCTTTTCAGTATTCTTTGTGTTAAGCTTTTTCTAAATTTCATGGACCGCTTCTCTTACCTAACCTATTTGTCAATCTCACCACTAACATTATCAAGCAGCCAATCTACCACAATCACAACTTAGCTAGGTATAATCACTGACGAGACAAGGTATTCAACTACTATGTGTTACACTTTATTTACTAATCCTTGATTTTGTTGTGATTGTAGTGGGAAGCATGGATTGGAAGCGAGACTGTCTTCACCAAGGATGATGCAAAAATATCACTCACAAGAGATTGTGCATGACCATTGGATCTCTTCTACCTCTCCCTCATTCTTTTGTTGCTAAGAGGGGTTGGATGTCCATTGGATCCAAGGGTGTTCTTTCCTGTTGTCACGAACACCCAATTTTATACACAATTGTAATGATGTATGCTCAAGCACTTCTATATTTGTTTGTTTCCTCTATGTCACTCTACATGTTAGTCAAACATTCCATACCTCCTAATATATTTTGTAAGGGACTTGTTCATCTTCGTCTATACTCAAGGATAAGTTTTCATTCAATTGTGGGGGTATGATGAATCATGTTTTACATGAGCCCTAATATCAGGGTGGCTACGATATCAGGTATGCGATATCACAACCCAAGATGTGATATCAAGTATGCGATATCTTAGGGTATTCCTGGGCCTATAAATACAGCCCTTGGGCACACAATTCAGGGGGACTTTTTTCAATCAAGTAGCAAAATTCTTGCAGTTTTTTCATTCGAGAGTTAGAATATTTTTCCAAGTGCCTGCAGCAAGAGGTCTAAGTGTAATTGGATCTTTATTCAAGCATTGATGTACCTGAATACACCATTGTGTTGGAAATAAAGATGAGCTATTTGATTCATCCTTACAGCACTTGAGACTTTCTTTTTTAATGCATTTATACATTATGATTTCATGTAGTTCACATTTACCATTATTCATTCGACAATTAATTAAAATACACAAGCACAACCCCTTCAAACATGTGTGTAACACTTGGTAGCTTAGAAATTTTTAGCGTTTAACAACCCAACTGTTTTTACACGAAGTTTAGGATGTGTCCAGGAAGTGGGGATGGTTACTTGTGTTAGGCTAGATTAGACAATAGTTCACTTAGCATTTGATTACTCTCACTTTCATTATTTTTTTAAGTGATCAAATTGATAAAACATAAAATGATAAAAATCTTATGCCTCAGTCACACTTAACCATTCACTTGCATTTGACAAGTGAGATTGAGAAGACAACAAATGGACAACACAAACTCACCATTTAGCTCTAGCATACTTGGTAATTAAACTTTGTGGAATTCGACCGGATCGCACATGAATGCCTATGATTCATATGGTTGGATGTAGGGGTACCTTGCCACTCATCAAGGACTATGATACATTACCTTTTCATTAAAGATCAAATTCTAAGATTTACCTAATTTCTTGTCAACTAGACCCCAAAGTTTATAGCCAAAATTATCATCTCCATATCTCAAGAAAATACATTTATGTGCATGAGCATCCAACTTTCTAGTAACTTCTTGATGCACATAGGCTTCATAACCAAGGACCTTGAGATGACAAAAAGAAAGTCTTCTTTCACTTCAAAAAAATTTTTATATTTAACTATCCAAAACCATAATAAGAGAATGATTGATTAGGTATGTAGTAGTATTATCACCTTCTTTTCACAAGACCTTAAGAAGTCATAATTATGAAAGCAATGTGCACAATCTTTCTAGAATGGTTTTATTGTATCCTTCTACCTTACCATTGTTTTGAGAAGTCCTAGTAGGAGTCTATAAATGAATGATTCTATTTTTTTTAAAAAATAATTCAACCTCTCAAGAGGTATATTCACTTCCATTATCAATAATAAGGCATTTTATAGAGCAATCAAATTTATTTTCCACTCTAGCCTCCAATAATTTAAATATTTCTAAGACTTCTTTTTATGAAGCAATAAACTAAAGACAAGTTTGACAACTAAAATCATCAATAAAAGTGACAAAATATGATGTTCCAATAATAAAAAGACATACCAATAGGTCTAAATATATCTAAATAAACAATTTTAGGTTCCTAGTTACTCTTTTCCTAGAAGCAGATCTTTGAAAATTTACTCTTTTTGCTTTACCAATTATATAGTCTTTGTATAATTCTAAACAAACAAAAGAAAACTTTAGACAACAAGTTTTTTAAAGCAAGGACCTACATACCTCTTTTACTGAAGTGGCCAATCCTCTTATGCCAAAGAGACATTATTTGTTTGTGCCAATGCTACAAAATACTTTTGGTATACATTTCTTCCATTGATCCTTTCATTGGTCCATGAGCCAATACCATAAATCCCCTTATAATCTTTCAATTTCCAAATTCAAAGACAATGGAACATCCAACAATATCTAACTATCCTACTAAAATGAGATTCTTGGTTGGGGCAAGCACATTTTTAAAATTCCTAATACAAGTTTATACCCATTAGACTTTTCCAAAGTCACATTTCTATATTTTTTTAATTTCACATTTTTTATCATTACCCAAAAATACATAATTTTATGAAACCTGTTGGCGACCATTTGGGACGCGACCGCCAACAAGTGTCCTCGAACAGGATTTAGGTGCCTGCTGGTCTCTGGCAACACCAAGGCCCAGATACCTCCAAATAAACTCAGTAGTTAATGTGAGTATGTGTGTGTGCTGTTGCGTCGTGTGGTTGTGTAAAATGTAACAATTGTGTTGTGTGAACTACAAATGACTTACTTTAAGGAAATTCAGCCAACTTTGCCAAGTACTGTGAGTTCTTGAAAATTTCCTATTTTGTTTAACTGCCTAGTCTACGCGGTCCTTATAATACCTACTTGTAACAAATAAAATTTTGCAAAAACATTTGAGCACAACTCCGCAATCTACTCCTAATTTTCCCCAGAGAAAGAGATAGTTCCACAAGAAAACTAGAAATAGAGCAAGATTCGATGGAAATAAGCAGAAAAGAAAAGAAAGCAGATTTGTGTAGACCTCAAATATTTAAACAAGGTAAAATGACACGAGTAAACACTTCGCAATAAAGCTATCCCAAATTCAATATCTACGAATTGTTCAAACTTCCAAGGCTCAAACAAGCAATATCTTCAAGACAATCCTATTATGCTACCAAAAATTACTGCGTAAACTACCACGTACGAGACTCCATTTTGACTAGATGATAGATGTCAATGATTACATTCAAACAGAACCTTTAAAAGACTTGACAATTTCTGATTGAAAAACCACGAGAATTCACTTTAAAGATTAAAAGAAGCTATTCTAGTCCCATCAAAATACCAAATATTTTCTGAACCCTCTCGGCTACTGAATTGTTCAACGACGTGACTACAAACATAGGCTCTCTTACAACAATCCCAATAGCAGTTCTCACACGTTGCACAATAACAAAATTTACTACTAAATGCTCTCAAGGCTTTTAAACACAAGCGCTTCTATGAAAAAATTTTAATAGAAATTTCTATCGAGCAACAAGAACAGTAAGAGCAATCTAAAAATCCCAAAATTACTCGCCAAGGATGATACTATCTAAACCACTAGCTAAACAATTTAAACAAAACAAAAAATGAAATGCATAACTCACAGGACCATGACAAAGAGGCTGAAATCTTTATTCTAGCAAGCCATCTTTCAAGAAATCTTCTTTACAAATCTTCCAAGTGTGATGTGAGACTTCTTTCCTTTTTTTCTTCTTCCTCCTTTTTTTCTTCCCTTCTCCTTGACCCCTGAAGCCTTTTTATAGCTTTCCAAGGTAGGTAGGGAAGTTACATATTGAAAATATCTCACCTAACTTCTCTCCCGAGTAACTTGGCCAACCAATCAGAAGACTACTTGCCCAACAAGTTAGGAGGTTACTTGCCCAACAAGTTAGGTAAGTTAAAACAATTTTTGGGTGGTTGCAACCACCAAAGAGATAAAAGAGGTTGACAAGTGGCCTTGGTATAAAATTAAAATACAATCTTTATGTCCCTTACAAGATATAGTTGCAACTTACTCCATACATATATGTCCCTTTTATTTTTCTTCTTTAAATGAGATGTCAAGTTTAAAATATCAAAAATATCTCAAATATTTCTCCTAACTTCTCTCTCAAGTAATTAGACTAACCAATCAGAAAATTACTTGTCCAACAAGTTAGGCGAAGGTTAGGTGGTTAGGGAGTTAGGAAGTTATGCATAAAATGAGGAGCATTTTATGCTAACTTTAATATAATGAGGACTTTATAGGATAATCAAAATTGCAAATTTTTAATGGGCAAGAATATATTTCATAACTGGGGATAATTGGTGGCAAGTCTCTAAATCAAGGCTTCACATTATAGGTATTTTAATGGTCATAATATGTATATATATATTTTGGTTAACTTGTTTTGGTGTTTAAACCACCGATACTCCCGTGAAGTTATAGATTAGTGATAATTTCATATGTACTTTGGTGCAAATGTAAGCGGCAAAGTTTGTGGCTAAAATCTTTGTCTTCCCTAGTAAAAATCGTGCATAACCGTGGGCGCCATCGGATGGTTTATATTTATTTTTTTTTACATTCCAAACCTTTACACAAAATCGGTAGAAACTACCACATACTTTAACCCGTTCCGGTGCTAACTCCTGCGATCGCGGATTGTTGAACACGGCCACACCTACGGAGTTTAACATACAACACCGACCCTGGCTTTTCTCCTTTGTTCTCTGCAACTCGAATCCGAAATAAGTCTGTTACAGAAATATCAGCAAAAC
This sequence comes from Gnetum montanum, assembly GCA_015680685.1. Lineage (NCBI taxonomy): Eukaryota > Viridiplantae > Streptophyta > Gnetopsida > Gnetales > Gnetaceae > Gnetum > Gnetum montanum. The sequence continues at coordinate 3,037,604 of MNCI01020044.1, forward strand.
AGCAAGCAAGAACAGATTGATAACACGGGCCTTTCTGGTGGTTGCTGGTGCTCATGGTTGCCAAAAAAAAAGGGTACAACGGTTCATCATTTCCGGCGTGAATTCAAGATCCATATGGGTGCCCCACGTGGCGGAAGTTGTGCTACTTGCAAACGAAGAAGAAACCGATGCATCCATCCGCCATTGGCCATGCCGTATATGTGGCCCTGGGTTATCAAATCTCCTCTGCGCGTTGTGCAAGTGTCTCTGGCAACTCCGTCGGTTTAACAGCCCGCTTAGGGCGCTGATAGAACAATCTTGTTGTCGTAAATTGTGCAGAAATACAAGAGCGTAATTCTGGTTTTAGGCGGAAGAAGAAAATACTGATATTTTTGTTTCTATTTTCTGGCCCCCGCAGCCCCAAATTTTAAACAACGACTGCCCTTCTCAAAACATTTTTTTTTCTGCAAATTTTCTGCCCCCTTTCTTCCTGATTGTAATCTCTTTGCCACAAAAATAAATTTTAGCAAGAAACTTTGGCTTTAGGATGGGTTTATTGTATTTTCGTGACGATTTTCTGACTTGAATTAAAACCGCTATTATTACTGCGTTTTTGAGAAACAACAATGGATTTTGCTTTCATTTTTGTGCAGTTTCCTGGTGAAGCCAGATGAAATGCGAAACAGAATTAGGACTGCCCAAGTATTTTATTGCTGATCATTTCTTTCTGCCCTGAATTCAAGTTAAACCCATTTGCTCTGAAATCCCCTGTTCTCTGAATGAATTTATCTTGCAATTTACTACCGTATTCACATTCAAACCCTTCAGTCTTACACAAAGAAATCAGTCGCTTTCTTCCTGCTCGTTCCGGTGAATAATGTGAATAATAAAACTCTTGATATTTTGGCACTTTATTTTCATATCCTAATAAGGCCTCAACAGCATTTTATTTAATAAAGAATAACTCCCAAACATCTTCAACCAACATTGGGGGGGGATGTTTTACTTTCAAACTCTTAAACACTGATTATTCCAATTGTAAATATGATAGTCCAACTGTTCCATGAAATGGCCAAAATGTGCCAACAAAACCTTCTAATCAAAAGAAAACATGAAATCATCCAAACAATAATAAAACAATAATAAAAAGATGTACCAGAGTCTAAAATATATATATATTTGAAGAGGAATATTGCGAAACATTAGCCTTTGAAGAGGAATAACAATATAAAAATGGCAAAATAGAAGAGAAAATTCAATATGAAAATCAATTCTCACTAAATCAGTGACCAAGAAAGACTCTCTTGGAGGGGACTAGCAATTGGCCTCTTTCAATGAAAATTATTAAATCTATATACACATTGTTCTACACGAGATACATGAGATATAGAAAAGATTATGCTACTTTTTATACATGCATCTAGATAGCTTGCTCCATTTCAGGTAGCCTTATTTATTAAGGCTTAGAAATCCCTTTCTTCCTCTACAGTTATATCCATTTATCATTTGTTTATAGTTTTATCTTCTGTTGTTTATTTTTCTTTTTCATGGTTTTGTAGTTTAACTTTAGGTTATACTTAAATTTTTTTTGATTTTTCTACCTTCACAATAAAAAGAATAAATCTTATGTAATTTATGTTTGAATGGGTTATCTACCTTCATCAAGTTTAGTCAATGTATTTGTTTACAATGTACAATTCCCTTTACTTTTCAATTAGTATTAAAAATAATGAAATAAACACAAATTAAAGCATAACCAAATTAAAGGTTATGAATGATAAGTTTAAAACAAAATAAGAAACTCATTAAATATTATAGGTATGCTAGGCCAATCATATATACAATAATTTCAAAAAATTCTAGTCTATTATTGTATATAATATGTTATTCCTTATAATAGATGTGTGACTCAAATTGCCAAACCCTTGTTTATAAGTCCTTGTCAAACAATGAGCTAACCTATTTGAGTGACTCTATTATTATTTTATTTTATGTTTTGAGTGACTCTATTATAATTTTGTTTTAGTTGTTTAAAGCATAGAATATAGGAAGAAGTAGAAAGAGATGTAGAAATCCAATATTATTTGACTATAACTACCAATACAATATATGGCCAATACCATGTTTTGGTATAATCTAGATAGAACATGAAGATACCTTAAGTATCATTAAACATGCAATATAGTAGTTTTATTTATTCTAAATTATCACTGTATACTAATATCTTTATTTATTATTAAACATGCCTTTATTAATAATGAAATTTCAAACTTTGTAATTATAACTAGCATTGAAAATTATGTTGTTGTGATTTATTTGTAGTTTATGAGTTTATTGCTTCAATCTTTCTACTATTAGTTTTAAATCAGATGAATTTATTTCTAAAAAATTAAGCATACAGCCAAAATAAAATTCAACAAAACTTACTAGTACCAAACATCTATTTAAACATGTAAGAAAAAATATAATTAATATCTTATAATTTAAAATACTATGAAAGCTTATCATGGAGAATGTTGAAGCTAGATTACAAGATTTAAAAATAAAAATAAATCTCATTTACTTTTGATAGCCTAGTATTACTTTAGAAGAAATTAACAAGGATAAAGAGGGTAAAAGTTAATGCTGAGAAAATTACACTCATAATTGAGCCAAACTCTATGTCCTACACATTTCTTCCTTTTGAATTTTTTTTATTTCAAAAATTCATAAATAAAAATAAAAACAAAAAGATAAGTATGAGTTGTGAGTCCATGCAGCATTATGAATTGCATAGATAGCATTGATATAATTTGATTCAAACATGTAAGATGACCATGAATGTCTAATAGTGTTCTCATAGGTCCAAAGGACTTGGTCTAGAGAGAATCCTAAGTTTATTGTAACTTCCCCATTTCCAAATGGTGTTGCTATAGAATGAAGGCAATGTCTCTTCATAACTAATTATGAGATTAGTGTAACAAGACTTGAAAGGGGCAGTTGTAATCTAGACCCGAAAGGGCATGTTGTAATAACAGACATGTCTCTTACGGTAACCTTTGGGGATTTGACCCAAGGTATTTATACCTAAGTGGTCGTATCAACATGGAGTTGAGGAGCTAATAAAGGCGAGTAATAGGTGCTAAATGAAGCAAGATAGGAAGAGGATCGGCCATCTTTTCTAGTTGGTTATAAGCTTAACTATGGTGGCAATGTTGGATTGCCTCTAAGGGATAGATACCAAAAAAAGAAAACCTCAAAGAACACACAAAGTATGATCCAAATACACTATTCCACATCAATAAAGCATTCTTTCCTCTTCCCTTTTGAATTTTCCTTGTCATTTTCCTTATGCATAATGTCAAATGTTATATATATTTGATGTTTGCTATGTTATGTTCTCACACATAATGTCTAATCTAGCATATATTTGATGTTTTCTATGACATCCGAGAACAGGATGTCACATTTGATATCAAAGCAAACCACGAGTCAAGAACCATTCAAAACTATGGGTCGACTACAACTTGATGATGAACCACAGAGCCATGACCTAGGAAGAGTCATGGATCACCACTAGATGCACCACATGTCCAAAATGATCTATGCAAGCTAGAAGATACCTTTCCATTTATTTTTATGGATAATGGATTAGACATCTACAAGAGACATGGACTCTACCAACCAAGATTCCTTCAAAGGATACTAGTGATTAAGAGATCTGACTACACTTCAACAAGATACATAAGCTACAAAACACATTAGTAAGATATTGATATGTTAGTCCAAGTAATTCTTACCCATCTTGAAATATTATTAAAATATTAATTAATTAAGGTCATTGTTAAGATATCCTAAAAGGTTAGTAACTATGCCTTGAGTTAATCTTGTCTTGTTGAAACTCATTATCCTAAGCACCAAACCCCTATATTTTAGTGTTACTCATCTTAAGACCTATGCATTAAGCAAGTTTAATGGATTCAATCTAGTCATAAAGATTGTATTGGTAAGTTTAAGGGATTCAACCTATCCATAAGATTGTCTCATTCCTACTCAACTAATAAGGATTATTACCATGATACTCATAGGGAAACCAATACTTGAGGAGTAATGTTGTGATGTCTTGCTTATCCTTCATACCTAGGATATAATGTTGATGTGAGTAAATAGGCTTCCATCATTCGTGCCCAAATCAAAAGGTAAAAGTATTATCTCATTGTGTTTAAGGATGATATATCATTTATAATGGAAACCCAAATCATCTAGAAGTTATCATGTTGGCTATACAACAACCTAGGAATGTCAACTTGGCAAAACAAGCCATTTTAGTCCCCTCAAATTATGAAAATTCAAGTTAGTTTTTGAACCTTGAATCTATATTTAATGCATAGTACTCATCAAGATAATTTCAACGATATAAATTTCATTTTGATCCAACTTACCAGTTGGGAATTATTGCATTTTCCGGTTTGCATGCAAATTATTTTTTAAAAAATTAATTTTAAAATAAAATACAATTTTGAAAAATAAAAAAACAAGCAGCAGTCACGAGTTCAAAGCTTAGCCCCAAAGTTTATTTTTTTTAAAAAAATAATGCAGCGACACAGCTGGCCTGGCTATGCACTGGGCCTGCCAACAGTGGTCGTCACCGCCTTTTGCCACCGTCACCTGGTGCCGCCCGTCACATCCCCGCCTACCGCGTCCCTGCTGCCAAAACATCCAGCGGGATTTTCGGCTGTTTGCGGTGACAGCGGACACCGCGTTGGTCGTCAGGTTATAAAAATTTGGTCACATAAAAATCAAGGCTTACATAGCAGACGCAGAAAATATTTTTAATAAAGAAAATTGGCACGTCGAAAGGAATTGAGATAAGAATTACGTAATTAAGCATGTTTGTGGTAGAATGGTGTTGGAATGGGTGATATCTCGAGAAGTACGTTTTCTGTGCCCAAAGTTTTTTACTGCAAAAACTATAACGTTTGATTCCATAAGCCTTTTTTGGCAAACAAAGAATCATTTCCTACAGATTTTAGCCTCTCAAATGCAATGTGAAATCAAATCAACCCCATAAGCTCAAAATTACTTTCTACTCCTTTTTCCCAACATAGTGCCTCAAGACCCTTGAAAATCCATTTTAGCATAACTTGGACATACAATTTCCATTTTTAACAAATGAACAATCATTTCTAATATTTTTCAACCTTTTGAACTCAATGGTGATAACAAATTTGTTATCTGAATACTCAAAAATTAGATGATATCTTAAACTTCGCTTTAAGAGTCCATGACTTATACTAACTAATTATGCCTACCAATTTAATTGTCAAGACTTATAAATTTAACCTCTTAGGCCATCTTGAGCCTTAAGATTAAATGCTTTACCTCTGTAAATAGCTAGTCTTAGCTTTCTAACCCAAGTGCATCATTAGTTACACTGCTAAAGTCAATATCTTAAAAAGGGTAGAAAGGTTGTTAAGAATCTAGGTAATGTAGCCAGATGTTACCAACCCTAAATCAATTAATCAATTTGTGAACCAGAATGATCAAGAAGATGTATATCAATTTTTCCTATAATCAAATTATACTATAAAATAACATGGAAAGTCATAATCTTGTTCCGACAAGGTGTATGATACCCATGAAGAAAAATTAACGAGGAGAGAATCCAAGAATGAGAATGAAAGTTATAACATACAACGTGATTGCGAGATCTTTAGCCAATGAAAGACAACATCCGCTATGTCCATCATGGGCCTACAATTGGCATGAGTATCAATACCCACGTATCTTAACAGAGTTACAAGAATTGGATGTTGATGTCTTATGTCTACAAAAAGTCTTACCATGGGAATTCCTATACCAATTCCAACCAAATTTAGGAAAGATGGGATACAAAGGTATATACAAACAAAAAGATTCTTGTGGAAGTTCTTCTTTCGAGCAACACAAATTAACCTATTCTAGAAATTACAACATGGATGGTTGCACGATCTTTTATAAGGAAGCCAAGTTGGAATTAGTACAAAGATTTGAATGGAGTTTAGAGGATATGATTTTTAAAATTCCAAAACTTCAAATCATGGGAAAGAAAGAACAATCAAGGTCTCGAAAAAGTCACATAGCCTTGGCAACGATATTAAAAATCTAGTTATTAGGAAGATGTGTATGTGTTGTTAACACACATTTAATTACCAAATCAACATGTCCAAATGTTGGACTATGTTGAGTATACTTGATTAAGCAAATAGAGGAAAGTTTGAAGAATAAATTTTTCTTAAACCATACCAATCTAGTGCCATTTATCCTTTATGGAGACTTCAATGCAAAAGTTTGAAGTAATGTTTATCAATTCTTAAAATATGGATGTGTAAAAGAATCCTTGAAAGATAAACCCGATTTGAAGAAGATATCCCCATCAATTCAACATGCAATACCATTGGCTAGTGCATATTCTACTTCAAATCTTTAATAGACAAATCAAATCTCAGAATTTAGGAATAGATGATGTTGATGAATAGTATTCATCAAGAACCACAATTCAACAATTACTCTACCATAATTAATGAAGATGAGTTAACAACATTCTTCATTGAGGCTATATCTGGTATGATGTTCAATTCTTCCAAGTTATCAAGTTACTAGAGCTAATTTCTAAAGAAAAAGTTGAGAAGGAGCAAGATTAAGCCTTTCCATCCCAAACAACACCATCCGATCATATACCACTTATGGTAGAACTACAATTACTTTCATTAATCCCTAATTTTGATCAAGATCAAGGAGTATCCCATCCTTACTTTTATTTATAATCTTATTATTTTCTTCATTGTTTACTTTATATTTTTAATTAGATAAGTAAAAATATCTAAGGCCATGCAAGTTGGGAACAAGGATTTACCCTACCTTGACATGGATAACCAGATATGAGTTGCACTTTGTGTGATCCTAGTTAAGACTAATGATTGGTGGTTGGTAGACCTTTAATTCAACTCTTGTCATTATCTTAGAAAATGAGGTAAGTATTGATAAAATAATATTTAAGACTTATATAAATTCTTCTCATGTATATTTTATTTGCAGAATAAGCAAAAGACAACTTCAAAACCAAAGGAGAAATCAAATTATTGGTAGGATCTTAAAAGGAGCATTTGAGCTGGAAAAAGACAGTGAACGTGAACTTGTTCAAAGACGAATGATGCCTAAGGAGGGTAGATTGTAACATCCCCATTTCCAAATGATGCTATTACATAACAAGGATAACATCTCTTCATAACTAATTGTGAGATTAGTGTAACAAAACTCAAAGGAGCGATCGTAATCAAGACCTGAAAGGGCATGTTGTAATAATGGACACATCTCTCAAGGTGATCTTTGGGGGTTTGACCTTAGGTATTTATACCTAGGCATTAAAGGTCATATTAGCATGGAGTTGCAGAGTTGGTAAAGGTAAGTAATGAGTGTTGAGGGAAACAAGATAGAAAAAGGACAAGCCATTCATTCTAGTCGATTATAGGCCTAATCATGGTGGCAGTGCTAAATTGCCTCTAAGGGATAGATGTTGTAGCAAGAAAACCCCAAGAAACACCCAAAGCATGATCCAGTTACACTATTTGACATTAATAAAGCATTCTTTCCTCTTCCCTTCTACATTTTCCTTGTTATTTTCCTTATGCATAATGTCAAATGTTACATATATTTGATGTTTGCTATGTTATGTTCTCACGCATAATGTCTAATATAGTGTATATTTCACATTTTCCATGACATCAGAGAATGGAATGTCACATTTATGTTAAGTCCTATCTAATATTGTAATTTTAAAGCAAGATCAAGAAGTCAAGAGTCATTACATGTTTCCATAAATGAATTCATCCAACAAATGTTGTAGACTATCATGTGTAAATTTAAGAATTGTAGTGCTCCCTTGTCAAACTGATTTAAGTTTCAAGAAGAAAGTAATAAGCTAGTAAAAAAATCCTAGTGTTACATATAAACTCAAAAGTTTCAATGTTGGATAGAAGTGTTATGATGATATAAGTGTGCAATTTCCCATATATCTTGCTATTTACTATAATGTCCATTTTTTTCAAAAAGCTAAATATTACTTATTTATTATGCAAGTTAAAAGATGGTTACAAACTTAAGCAACACTAACATAATTAAATTTTTAAATTTATAACAAGAAATGAAGACAAAAGAAAGATAATAACATAGAACTTTAAAAATTAAAGATAAATCCTAAATTTCAAAATGAATAATAACTAAGACTCAAAATAAAAATGATAAAAAATAATAAGTTTCACTTCTCTTCAAGAGAGAGAAACAATGATGAAATGAATAACTTTATTGGCTTCTCAATATTTTAATAAGAGGCATGTAGAAGCCTCCAATGGCACAACCTGACTTCTTCAACATTAATCTTACTAGTAGTCTTTATGCTTTGATCATTTAAATTGAACTCTTGCTATTGCTAGCTCATTGTGACCAAATTTTATTGCTTCTAAGTAAAAAATCTAACTTTATCATAGCCATTATATTAAATGGTGAAAATGTCATCCTGAAACACTTCCATATTATCCTTTTGAATTATTTTCCTGATGAACAACAATAAATTTGAGAGTTTATGAACATAGAATACATCATGAATTATAATAGAATGTTCATTAGAAACTATTATTTTAACCTTGATAATGCCTTCAATTTCTATGAGCTTATTATCTCCTAACTTGATTTTTCTAAAATTGTTTAAAGCATAAAACTCTATGAAATGGTCCTTCTAGGATGTCATATAGTTGGAACATGTATTTTACATAATTCAATTCATCATCATCATAGCCTTGTCTTTACAAAATAGGATTGGATACATGTGTGTGTGTGTGTGTGTGTGTGTGTGTGTGTGTGTTTTTTTTTTTTTTCTTTTTTTCTTTTTTTCTTTTTTTTTGTGATTCACCTCTATGTAGAGCTAAATCTTTGTTTATTTGCAATTTCTTCATATCATCTTGAATCATTTTCCCATATCTTTTTAGTCTTCATTTTGGTGGCTTTCCTAGAACAATGATGTAGCAACATTTTTTTATAAGCTTGTTATTTGATCTTCTTTGTATATGCCCAAATCATCTAAGACACCATTCTTGTAACTTAAATAAAATCCATTTCAAATCTTTTGCTAGTGTTTTTATTGTGCAATTTATCTCTTCTAAAAGTATTTAATATCCATCTAAACATTCACATGTATGTTATATTGATTTATTAATGCCTCTTTGTATTAGCCCAGCATTCAACACCATATAAGATCCTAGGCCTAATTGTTGTCCTGTTAAAATTTTCCTCTCATTTTATTATGTCTTTTGTCACATAGAACACCACTATCCTATCTCTATTTTGATCATCATGCCTCAATTATATTTCTTATATCTTTATCAATTTTACCATTTAATTGGAGCATTAATTATAGATACAAAATTGATTGCAGTGAGGAACTTTTTGACCATGAATTGTCATTTCTATTTTGCCATTTTTTATGTTGTTATTAGAATTACATTTCATATATTTTACCTTCTATTAATTTTTAAGTCGTTTGATTTTAGAGGATGCCTCCACTTCACTACTTTAGAAGTAATATTTTGTAGAGCTATATCTATTAATAGAATATCATATATAAAAAAATACATTAAGAGATTTCATCCTATATTTCCTTTCTTAATTCATCCATAACAATGCAAATAAGTACAAGCTAAGCACAGACCCTTAATATAGATCTATTCTAATTGGAAAATCAAATGTAGTTCTGTAAATTATTCTAATTTTAGTGATAGCTCTTTCATACAACTCTTGACTTTAATATATTTATCAAGAATATTTCTCCTTTATAAGGCTTACATAATATTGCTAGGTATTCTTTCATATGATTTTTCTAAGTCAATGAAGATCATATGTAGACTTTCTCTATGATTCTTAAATTTTTCCATTAATTGTCACATCAAGAAAATAGCCTTTATAATAGATCTCCTTGGTATAAATCCAAATTCATTTTTTGATACAATTAATTCAATTCTAAGATGTTTCTCCATGACTCTCTCCCAAAGCTTCATAGTATGGTTAATTAGCTTGATTCTTCTATAATTTGCACAATTTTGCACATCTCCTTTATTTTGTACATGTAGACAATAATGTTTTTTCTCCAATTGTTGGGCATTCCTTCATTTTTCAAAATTTTTTTAAATAATTATATTAGCCATAAAACTACTATATATCTCAATACATTCCAAGCCTCTATAGGAATGTTATCTAGTCTAGTAGCTTTTCTATTATTCATCTTTAATAAGGTTTTCTTAATCTCAAAGAAGAAAAATTCATTAACCAAACTAAATAGCATATTTTATCACATAATCTAATTATGTTATAGATAACAAATTTAGACCCGTTATTTTTTTCAATTTTATTTTGTTGATTTTGTAACCTTCACATGGCTTGATTAAAATTCTCATTATGCTTAAAGTTTGTAAGTCTATTTTGGCCCAACATTTGTCTATTGTATGAAGGAGCACCACTAAAATTAGAATAGCTTATGGAACAACATCTGATTTTCCAATCATAGTAGGTCTACATCAAGAGCATGCACTTAGCCTATACTTATTTGCCATTATTATTGATGAGTTAACAAAGGAAATACAAAGATGAAATCCCTTGGTTTATGCTATTTGCAAATAATATTATGTAAGTGGATACAACTTGAGAAAATATTGTTTCTACAATGGAGAAGTAGAGACATGTTATAGAATCAAAAGGGTTAAAATTTAGTAGAAGTAAGACATAATATATTAAATGCATTTTTAATAATAACATAAATAGTGGTGAAATAGAGGTGATAAATCAAGGCAAAAAAAAAACTCCTCACTACAAATAGTTCCACTACCTAGGATCAATCCTCCAATTAGATGGTGGCATTAATAAAGGCATAATAAGAAATAGAATTGAGGAAAGATGGTCAAAATGGAGACAAGATAATGGTGTTCTATGTGATAAAAGAATGCCAATAAATCAAAGGAGAAATTTACAAAACAACAATCAACTTTTGCTATCTTATATGGTGTTAAATGTTGGGTAGCACAAAAGACATATGAAAAAAAAATCAGTGTGACAAAAATGCAAATACTTTGATAGATATTGAATGTTACTAGAAGAGATAAACTACATAGTACATACATTAAAGAAAGACTTGGAATAGGCATTATTTGAGATAAGTTATAGAAATTACGACTTAGATGGTTTAGACATATGTAAAGTAGATTAGATAATAAGCTTACTACATCATTGTTCTAGGAAAGCCATCGAAAGGAAGATCAAAAAAGATATAGGAAAACATAACCAAAAATGATTTGAAGAAACTACAAATAAACAAAGCTTTAGCTCTTGATAAAGGTAAATGATGAAAAATAACTTATGTAACCAACCCCATTTTATTAAGATAAGTCTAGAATGATGATGATGATGATTTGTTTATTGTATGACTCTTTTTATTACAAAATTTACCAAATAAAGATCTAGGATTAGAGTTACACCTTTGACCTCTTGATCTAAATTTTCCTTTGCCTATAAAATTTTTAAACATTTTTTTTATTTATTTTCTTGTTTCTTATCAAATCTATTTGAGTTTTAAGATCTATCCTCATGCTAGAAATTGCACCTTTCTCCACCTATTGATTTGAAAACTCCTCCTTTTATCTCTATTTGCCATAAAGGCTTGATAATAGTTGTTGATAAATTTTTAAAATTTTTAAAATTCCTTATTTATGTCATCAAATTGTTAACTAAGAAATAATTAAATTTTTTTTAATACAAAATTCATTATCATATTTTGATTTATATAAACATTATAAAGAGAAACAAGTTGTTTTATATCTATTATCTTTATGAAACATAAAAGCCATATTCATCCACAAGTCTTAAAAAATCATACATTCTCAAAAAGAAATCTTGAAGGTATTCATCTCTTCTTATCTTCAATTCATCAAATTGAATTTTGTGTTAGAGTTCTTGAATTTAATAACATTCATGCTACCCTTGTAATCAGCTTGTAGTTTATCCCATGCTTCCTTGGCTATTTTACATGATAGAATTGAAGCCTTTTGGAAATATTTTTTGACATAATATTAATGATGATCATACATACTACATTGTTGTTGTTCTTCTTAGTTTCATACTACCTTAGTTATGTCTTTGATAAGTCTTCCAAATATTTAATTTCATTAAATCCTTCTTCATGATTTCCAAATGTCATTATACTCTAACAAGCCTTAACTTTTAGCATTGTTATCCATGGTACAATAATGTAGTCATGTCATAAATGGAACAAACTAAACCAACATGATTTTAATTGAAAATTATATCTTCCAAGTAATAAATTTGATTTTCCATATTTAGCACCTTTACAACAAGTCTCTTACAATTAAAAATTAAGTATTGGTCTCAAATGTAAGCTAGTTGAATCTCTTAATTATTTATCCACTTAATAGAAGTGAATGAAATAATTAAGAAACATAAAATGAATGCATCATGTACCTTATTTTTGTGTCCAGTTTGCAATAGGATGATCACATTACTCATGTGTTTAATTTACACATAGGTTCTATCACCAAGTTTGATTTTGTTGGCTATATTATTTGGAAATACATATAGTCAAAAAAGTATTGGTTTCAATCAGCCACAAGTATGCATTAATTATAAATAAAGAAAGATATCTTGCATAGCTTTGGTGTAGGAGGATTCATACTAAAATGAGTAACAAGAAGAAATAAAAAGCAACAACCACTTGGTATGAATATGGACAAGAGAACTTACTATGAGAGTTTTTTAAATCAAAACTATAACTATGCACAGCCTTAAACCGTATAGAGAACACAATATTTTAATAAAAATTAAGTAAAAAATCATAGTATTTATTGTTGTCATGATGGTAAGGCTAACATGGTGCTTGCATTAGACCATCTTCTTATAGAGGCCTCACATGGTAGTTTTCTTATTGAAGATGCTATCACCATTGCTTCTATAGTCACTACTACTTTTGTATATTTTAATATACTGCTATCTCTCTCTCTTTTTTTTTTTTTAAATTCTTCAACATAAACTCAAACTTTCTACTAATTTTATGCATTATCTATATAACACCAAAATTTTATGTCATGCAATGCTATGCTATTGGAAAGGAGATGTGTACCTACATCCAAGAGTAGCTATAAGGTGAAGTAACATTGTTATCTTAGTGATCTTTTTGGAGGATTTCATAGAGTAGATGTTTCTCAAATTCAACATCCTTATCATCCAAGTTCAATCACAATGATAGATGTGATAGCTGCTACTCTTCATTTCTCACTTTTTACTATTTGATACTTAATTTATCTATTAAGCTTAGTAGTAAATTTGTTAACAAAGAATGTTACAAATTTTCAGCATTTTTTAAAAGTCATCCTTATTCTTTCCTAAGATAATTTTAATAAATTTAGAATAGTTTTTTCTACTTGAAAGTTTTTTTCTAAAATTCATTAGACTTGCATAATAGAAAAAAATCATGTCTTCTTGCATAATATGGATCGAAGCATTTATCAATGTAAAGAAAATAATTACACTTCTATTGTAAAAGATATGTTTATCAAAAAGGTGTTGCTTTATTGCAAGAGATCTTCATCAAGAAGAAGGTGTTGCTTCACTGCTTATTGGATCATATGAATAGTTGTAATGAAAACATTTTAATTACTAGAAGAAATATTATTTTTATTTCTTTCACTTGTGTTCATAGAAAAGTGAATCAAAATGTAATAATTGAAACTCTAATTTTGTTACATCTGTAAATCCTTTAAATTTATTAGATAGTAGAAATGTATATGCTATGTGTTTTGAAAACATCATTACAAAAATTACAAGGTGTTCTTGATAACATTTAAAAGAAGTTAACCAAATATGTATATATATCATTCCACATATGCTTCATGTGCTCAAATGTAGGACATTGTAGAAAAATGTGTGATGAGCGATGAGGTACCCCTACGCTCAACCATACGAATCACAAGCGTTCACGCACAATTTGGTCAAATTCTGTGGATGGGACTAGTTGTGGCATCTAGATTATTATTCTTTGATCATAGTTCATTGTGTTTCCACTTGGACTAGTGGTAGCTTTGTCACATATGGTTTAGTCCAAAGTGAGGCATATGATGTTTCCTAACTCTATGCTACCCTTGGTGACGAAAAGAGATAAAGTGATTAACTAATGAACAATGAAAAATAAAGCCTAAATTAGCCTATGGCGATGGTATCCGCTCTTAATCATCTGTACATGTCTTGGACTTCGTGAAGCTACTTCTAGGTTTACTAAGTGTACGTCACTAGTTGTGCCAAACTATACAACTTTGGGCGACCAAGTATTTACACTTAAACACTCGTGATTAAGGCGTACACATTCCACTTAACAATAGGACCAATAAATAACAATAAATGGAAATGTTCAACTAAAGACAGCATTGAATAATTCAAGCAATAATATTAATCTAAGTGGATGCTACAATGATGGAAGTGATCTCAATCTTTATTGCCAGTCATGTAATATGTCCAAGTATGTCACAATTGAACAAAGGTGTTGTACAATTACAAACATCAAACTGCAAGCATGCACTGGGAATAACAAAAAGAAAAGAAACTGAAAACTAACTATTTTAAAGTTGTGCAAAAACTATCTCATCCAGAAGCCCAAGTGTAGTATTTATAGGCAAGGTCTGGATGAGGCAACATCGGGTATCCAACGTTGCTTATTAGCCTCGGCATCGAGTACACAACGTCAGGACTCCGACGTTGCGTATCCGACATCAAGGCCTATCAAAGCATGTCTCATCAATGTGGTTTTTACCTTTAATGTAATTTATACTACAAAGTCAACATATTTATTTTTCATGATGAATTTTAATTCATATACTTATTTCAACTCTCAAATAATAAGATTCCATTCATACTTTACTACTTATGCATCCTAAATGATGAGGAATAGAAGCAAATAAATAGTCTTCTTTTGAATTAAGGCCTTTCATGATACTATTCAAATAGAATTTTTTTATCCTTTCTACATTTTCCCAAAGTTTTTGAAATATTTCTTGTTTTAGCAATTTGTGAACTTACTTAGAATCAAAACAAACAATGTACTCGTGAATATTCCATTTATTAAAACATAGAACTTCCTCATGAAACTATTCTTTATATTTATTTTCCATCATCACTTTTTTTCAGAGTATTTATCTAATGATAATTCAAAAAGATTATCAGTATAGGCTATAAACTAACAAATAACTTCAACTCCTAAGCACATATTCTCTACTTAAAGAAGTATAATATTATATGTTATGTGTCTCTTCACTTTGAATTAATATTCATCAAGTGGAAAAAGCTTCTAAATTTCTTCTATCTGTTTCCAATATTTATGGTAAAAGAGAGGTCTTCATCAAGAACGCATAACTATTCCATCACTTATTGAACCATATGAATAGCTATAATGTAAACATTTTTAGTAGTAGAATAATATTGAGTTTATTGCTTCAATTCATATTCCTAGAAAAGCGAATTCAAATATGAAACTAGGTGTTTGCTTAGGACATTGTTAAGTTTGTGAATAACCAATAGTATGACAAAAATATGAATGCTTAAATAGATGTTACTAGAAGAGATAGACTACATAATACAAACATTAGATGAAGACTTGAAATGGCTTCTATTTCAAATAAGTTCTAAGAACAGTGCCTTAGATGGTTTGGGCATATGTAAAGAAAATTAGACAACGAGCCTATAAGAAAAGGTTAAAGGAAAACCCAAAAAAAAAAAAGAGAAAATGATTTTAAAATGTTATAAAGAAATTGAAAATAAATAAAAATCTATCTTTTCATAGATGTGAATGGTAAAAAAAACTCATATAACCAACCCTAATTTATTGGAACAAGGCTAGGATGATGATTCTATTATTATTAATTTGTGAAAAAATTTTGGTATTATAAATGTAAATCTCTCCAACTAAATGATAAATTTGAATAAACCATCTACATAGGGGATCATCACCCACTGGAGCCACAATTCTCATCCTACTAAGTGGGATTCCAAAAGGGTTGGTAGATGGATAAAAGCTCCACCTCTTTGAGTGGTTGTTCCCAAGCTCAAACACAAGTCTTCAACTTGAGAAATGTGTACCTTATTATCACTCCAAATAATAGTCCTTGAAAGTAAGTAAACGAGTCATAGAATAAACTTAAAATTCAATTTTTGAAAATATATTTTAATGCTTTCTAAAATATATTTTATTATCAAGTTTTAAAATACAAACAATAAAAATTAAAATTAAAATTAAAATCAATACTGAGCCACCCTAGAAGTTTAGGAAAAATATATGAATGCAATACATAATGAATGGACTCTCGAAAGATAGTAAAAGAAGCTTAAACAAATTTTGCTTACAATAGCTAAGCAAGTTATGCATTTACAACAACAAGATACTCAAAAGACTTGGTTTGATGATGATTGTATGTAGGCTAGGCAAAATATTAAAAATGCAAATAAGAGTTACAAACAAAGTTTAGTTAAGGCATATAAAAGCTTAATTAGAACTAAGAGAAGGAAATTTATTAGAAAGTAACATGAATATTTTGCTTACACCATTAAAAAGAAACTTAGGTAATTTTAGCAATATTTTCTTCATAAAGCCTTTTCATCATTTAATTTTTTTTCAAGATATTTGCTCATTTTACAATGAGCTATTTATAAGAGAAGATGATAATTCTACTACTATTGTACAAGTACATCTCTAATTTACTCTTGAGAAAGTCACACAAAGTATTACAAAGCTAGCATATGGCAAAGCTATAGATTCAAATAGTTTGTGTGCAAAATTATTAAAGTGGGCAAGATTTGCTATTCATAGAGATTGGCACAAATTAAATTTAGCAATGGAGCAAGCATTAAATCAATATTGGAAAACTAGTAAGACTATCTAAAAAAAGGTTTAAAATAATTTGAATAATTATTGAATGATTATTGTAAGTAATAATTTTGCTCAGTTGTTTGGCACTCTGCTAGAAAAGAAAATCAATAATTGGGCTAAAAGTAACTAGGTCATGTGTAACACCCCATCTTATTGCAACTGGCTAGGATGAAGTGATGCCTAGGATCGCTAGAAATAACACAAAAAAAAACATGATAAACTAAGAAATCAATGGTGTATGAAAATACATTAAAAATAAATCACTCATTGTATATATATATTATGGAAGATCAAACTAAACAAAATCCATGTCAAACCAAAGACTAAGTATACATTTCAATTTATAAAACTACATGTCTCTACATAAACCAAAAATATGTACTGCTTTCACAGGATGTAAAACATAAACATCATCATATACATAAGAGTACAATCAGGGTCATACAAATATGAATAATCCACACTACAATACATGGAACCATACATCAACCAATACTCAAAGATTTTTTCCTTCTCTGCTCCCTCTCTCAGTGCTTGCCTATACAATCATGGATTCCAGTTGTAATTAAATAAAGTTAGTATAAAATAAGTAGGAAGCCTTTACACTTCCCCTACTAGATGATCAAAAAGTGATGCACTGGAGGAGAGGAATGGGGTACATAGCAACTTGCATCAATTGTTAGTCTTGCGCATGCTGAAAGCAACACATGTACATACTAAATCACACATAATAGTGGCATAACCATTACTAAAGTAAATAGATGGCTATCACATAGTCATAGATATAATCACTATCAAACATTATCAATCATACATCCATCACACCACATCACATACATCTCTATTATCATGTCCATGCCATCATACCCACTTTATATCATCAAATAGCACATAAACTACATAATCATAAATCAATCATATGATATATTATCAATACTATGACTCATAAACCAACATCATCATATACACCTTTCCCATGTGGTCACTAGCATATCTACACTCAATGTAGCATGTGAAACATTGTCATGAGTACTCATAAACAACCATTGCCTAGAGGTCTTTTATTAGTCTTTTATTTACCCAACTGGTGCTAGGGTCCATCAACCTATGATCCACAACAACTAGCCTTTTGGAGAACCCGCTATAGGGACAAGCGCACCTATGCCATGTACCAGTTGTAGGGATGAACATACCTATGCTCTTCTGCTCTCAAAATGAGGCCTAAGATAAAAGCCTCTATGAAGCATCACAGTGAGAGTTAATCCATAACTATCTTCTAGGTGTCTCATCACCAACTAGTCCATACCCTTATGCTAGCATCACCCACCAATGATTGCTACATACGTCATTGCGAAGGCATGTGCAAATCTAGGCCAGTTGAAGCAAACACATGTTGCAAGCACAACATATCCAAAACAAACATAACATAACCACATACATCCATACCTAACAATCACATTCATTCCATGCAAACAATACCACAACTTGATAAAACAAAATTTTGTGTCACAACCATACTTCTTAAACTACATATAATTCTGTAAAAATGAACATTATTGAAACCTCCAAGATGATATATGTTAAAAGAAAAAAAAATTCAACAATTCGAAATTACATCTCAAAATGACCCCAATGTTACTAATTTCACCTCAATCAGACTGTTGAAAGCAAAGCTATGTGCATTTAAAATTTAATTAATAAAATAATAAATAATAATATTTAATTATGGCCAATGAGAATTGAAACTCCTAGAAACTCCCACGCAACAATAGGCCCATAAAATATAATATTTCAACCATGACAGTTTCATCAACATCACCTCTAATATTCCACAAGTCCACATCATTTCATACATGACATATTTATTCATAAACAATCTGCAACCAAAATCATAAAATTTTAGAAAATTTGCAAAGTAATACATCCAAACTTAATCTTTTAACTGTCTACTCCACATGCTTACATCGCATGATCTTATACTCTAATTTAACATAAAAATATAGGGAAAGGGAAAGACAACCCACCAATTAAAATTGTTAAAGCAAAAAGTCCAAAATAAGCATAAAACCCTTAAAAATTCAACAAAACTCTATTTCACTCCAAACAAGTTCTGTACTCATGTAGATACAACTACAATAATCCCAAATCCAAGTTCAGAGCAAAGTAAAATCCATCCACAAAGCTCACAATTCAAAAAAAATTGGAAAATAGAAGAAAATAAAAAGAATAGGAAAAAAATAGGATTTAGCTCAACTATTTGTATGAATAGGAAACAAAAACCCAAATTATATGGGTAAAGGTGTGAAAGGCGATGGTAGAAAAGAACAAAGTATCATGGAGTTGTTTTTTTTAAAAAAAAAAAACTAATGGTTTTGCTTTAGTCATAAAAGTTAAATTTTATTTTGGTTAAGCACATCACGTGCAAAACTTGATTTACTTGTACTTTCTTAAAAAAAATTTTAAAAACTATATAATTATTTTCATAAGCAAATTTTTTTTCTTTTCCTTTGCACTAATGTCCTACACTTTAATCATGCATAACAAACACACAAGAACCCAAATCAAAATCCATTTGAACCTATGAAATCCATATCAAACGCTCTATACATTCACATGCTAAAACCACATCCAACCATTACACAACATAACATTACAATTCAAATGCATAAATAGTGAAATTACACATAAAGAATAAATGCATACCAAATAGTTTCTTTGGTATCCCAATCTAACATCCTTGCCAATTACATCACCTATTTAACACATCACACAGGGCTAATGTACATAATCATGTTAGTCAAGCATGTAAAGACATTATAATCATAATATAAAGGCTAAAGCATCATAAAATATAAAGCATAATCATAACAAACTAACTCATCCCTGCTAACCCATCAAGACCAGACACATAATGTACAAATTATAATTGCACAACCATACTCAATGTATCCAAAAGGGATGTAACATCAGGGTAATCTCTTAAGCAGGTTTTAGACAAAATCACTCCACGATTGATCACTTAGTTACTCTTAGACACTAAATGGAGTTTGTAAAAATGCCTAATATAAAAAAATTATTTGTTTTATTAATTTTTCAATAGCATATGATTGAGTGCTCAATGCCAAACTATGGTTACACTTGTATAAAATTAGCCTCTTTTCAAATTTGATTACAGTAGCTCAAAGATTGGACCAAAAAGTGATTATTAAAATTACAAACAATAATTCAAAGAAAAATTTCAATTCTAAAGCAAAATCAAAGTGAAGCAGGGTTGTCCACTTTCTTCAACTCTCTTTGGTATCCCTATGGATGAAATGCATGAATGGTTGTGCAATGGGCAAAATAATCATGCTATTAAAATTGGATCTCAAGTAATTTTATATGCAGATGATACTACCTTGATCTTCACTACTGCAGAAGGTATGAAAAATATTATGCAAATTTTAGAAAATTATTGTTATTCATTTGGTCTTCAAATGAATGTAGATAAAACCAAATTGATGATTTGGGATACAATAAATACTTGTTATGACTTCCATTTTGGAGGTACCAATGTATAAATAGTAGATTCTTTTAAATATTTGGGTCTCATTTATATGGAGAATTACATGTAGAGGAAGTGCATCAAAGAAAAATTAGTAGAAGATTTCAAGGCTCTGTCAAAAACAAGTGCAAGGATTTAGGACTTTGGGCTTCAAAGGTCAAAAAACAAAAACCAAAAACAAAATTTTCAAAGGAAAGTGTTGGAACCCTGAAATAATTATAAACCAAGATATGTAACTCAACACTACTTACTAGAACTAAACCCATGACTTTGAGCTTTTAAATCAAGAGTCTTTCCCGCTGGGTTTGGAATATTAAAAAACAAATTTTCGAGAAGGGGATGACAATGTTGGAACTTGAAATAAGTGAAACATAAGCATATCCAAAGATTTATAGAAGTTTATAACTTAATGCTACCTAGTAGAATCAAACTTGTGACCTAGGATTACCATGTCAAGACTTATACTACTAGGCTAATACCTCATTGTTATCCTTCAAACTATCATCTATCCTTCTGTATTGTATGATGTGTTATTTTGAAACTTAAACTTAGTAATAAGCTTTGAAAATATATTGAAAGAGTGCAAAAAAAAAAAAATTCTTCTCGATGAGTTAAAGGTGAAGATGCAAACACCTTACTTAATGTTATTATGCGAATGTGACTTATTATCTTTAGAAGCAAAAGCCATGTGCCAATTCATTATATACACTCATAACTTACACATCTCAAGGCAAGTCTCAATGATGCAAGACAAATTCTCTAAAGTAGTTCTTGAGGATTTGTGAGATCATGGTTGGTATTTTCAAAAGATGCAATGGTTGAAAAAATGAAATATCTCTTAGGAAAAAGTGCAGTAAAATCCTAAGACTATTCACCAGCTAGTCAAGCAAAAGGTTTTAACACACAGAAGTAAAAAAACAAATTTGTTTAAACCACATTATATCTAAAACTAAATGTAGAAGCTTCCCATCATGTATCAGAATGCTATCAATTAGCTTCACTCAAATTCTCATCATCTTAGAATTGAAAGTGGAAAATAGATTCAACTCCTTTTAAAAAAACACATTTGTAGATTGTTCAAATCAAAAGCCCTTGAAGATGACTTATGTCACGACCCTTTGAGCTGCTATTGCCAAGGCTCGCGTGCACGCTGGCGCGAGCTACGGTTGGTCCACACCCAAGGTGTGGAAAGACATTTGTTGGGTGTAGATGAATGCGGAGCGTGTGCGTGCACTCAGTAACTTGAATTGAGTGGCACGTGTAGCAAGCACGCTGGGTAACTAGAGTTACCGGAACAGATGGAGCTAGGTGAAATGCATGCGAGGTGGCTACAGCTAGAGTCGTCCAGATGTAGCGCATGCACATCTATTCTTGCTACACAAAGCCAGGTGGGATGCATGTGAGGCAAGCTACAGCTGGGTTCATCCATATGTAGCGCATGCGCATCTGTTATCGCCAAGTGGGGCGAAGCAAATGGAAGACAAAACTGGCAAGAATGGGTTATGTGCATACTCCATGTTGGATATGCAGTGCGAGTCATGGAAGCGTGTACTGGCAAGGCTGAGAATGCCTGCGCCTATAAACACTAGAGGTGTTGGTGCATCTCTAAAGCTACTGGGAGGGCGACCCAGAGACAAGGATCCACAAGAGCGATCAGTGTGAGCTACAGGATGTAGCGCCAGTTACAAGAGCATACTGGAAAGGTTGGGTGCACCTGCACCTATACACACAAGAGGTGTTGGTGCACCTCTAGAGCGATTGCGGATGAGCTACAGGATATAGCATCAGTTGCGGGAGTGCTCTGGCAAGGTCGGGAATGCCCGTGCCTATACACATGAGGTGTTGAAGCACCTCTAGAATTGTTGAGATTTGGAGCTACTGCGATGAGCTCCATGAAATAGCGCCAGTTGCGGGAGCACACTGGCAAGGCCGAGAATGCCCATGCCTAAAAACACAAGAGGTGTTGGAGCACCTATGGAGTTGTTGTTTAGCTACTGGGATGTAGCGCTAGTCATAGGAGTGTACTAGCCAAGCTAAGAATGCCTACGCCTATAAACACATGAGGTGTTGGAGCGTCTATAAACACACGAGGTGTTGGAGCACCTTTAGAGGATGTAGCGCTAGTCACAAGAGTGTACTAGCCAGGCTAGGAATGCCCACGCTTGTAAACACGCAAAGTGTCAAAGCACCTCTAGAGCTACAAGGTGTAATGCTAGTTGCGAAAGTGCACTGGCAAGGCTGGGAATGCTCGTGCCTGTAAACACACAAGGTGTCGAAACACCTCTAGAGCTACTAGGAGTAACGCCAATTATGGGAGGGTACTGGCAAGGCCAGGAATGCCCATGCCTGTACTTGTACTATACCTTTGTGAGTAAAGGTTGAGAGTTTTCCCCGTAAGCACGTTTCCCCTCTTCTTGATTCACCCGGTGACAAGTTACATGTGTTTGTTTCTTGTGTTGCAACTACCCATATGATACAACACTAGCAAAAAATAATTATTTTGGATGCCCAAATTAATGGTTAGTTAATTTGAAGAGTTTATCTTTATTTTCCATGAAAACACAATAGTTATCCAAATATTTTTAAAACTTCACACATAATAAAACTTCATAAAATATTATATTAAATTTATAAAATTACTTATATAAAACAATATGGTTGGCTTTTGAGCCCGCACGAGTGTATTTCTTTAATTAAATTATTCTTAAACCATAGTCCTAATGTTTTAAGTTATCCATGTAAAAATCCTCCATGTTTCGGAAAGAACAATTTATTGATAATTATCCATGACTACTTACTATTGGCAGGTGGTCAAACATATCAAGCAAACCATTGCAAACATCATGACTAGTTTTACTGTTCTTTCCAAGTCATCAAAATTTTCTGAAAAGGAAGGTTGTATTTGTCTTTGCTTGCGACTTTTGTTGATGGCTGACCAAGGTGCAACAACAATGGCATTTGCATGTGGGTTGCCGCAGTCACATGGGATGATGGAAGCACAGTAACCCCCATGTGCCAATCTTTCCAGGCTTCCTGGAAACCCAATTATTACATGGCTGCCTCGTCCAAATATGCTGCGTCACCAGTCACCACGACAGTTCAAGAATCACTCGTTTTGACGGTGTTCTGAAGTTGCTGGATATTCAAATATGATTTCGGGATAAAGCTAAAAGTGTAAAAACAGATCTCCTTTATTTAAAAAACCAAACTCGATTAACATCGAACACGAGCAGTTCGTGAGTATCCAACCCGGTAAACTCTGATGCACGCACAAACGCTACCATATTATTAGCATCAAAAGGCTGCATATTTTCATATTAGAAAAAAGGAGGTCAGACCATGAAATCGAATGAAATGTTCTGCAACTCTGCCAGTGTAACTCCACAAATGGCCATGATTGAAAAAAGCGACAGTGTGACAGAGGAAGAGCATGTGCTATGGCATTCGTAAACAAATGAAGAGCACCATCATGACGATGCTAATACATTCGCAGTGGCCGTTGCTGTGCTTTTCAGCACCAGAGCAGGAAGAAAGCCAAACAGCCAGGCTATGCTTCATGCGGCTGCTGATGCTTCAGTAAATACTGGAACAGTGCTCCACTTCTTCCTGCGCTCTCACTGTAACAAGGCGGACACAACCCCCAAAATAACAATATATATATTTATGCTCGTCATCATTCCATTTCATACACCAGAGATTCTCAAACCTTACTTGGATTCTTCCTACTACATCTTCACACCACCTATTCTATCATGACGATGAACATTAACCAAGACGGAACTTAAAACAGACAGATAATGACGAATTCCAGAACATAATGATGCATCTATCTGAGCCACCTGCGCATGTCGCCCATGGAAGAAGGTGTGGTCTCCTCGCCGTAATTGCTATCTGACAGACAGAATCCTCCAACTCCCCCTCCTCCCACGCAACGCTCCGTTCGGATGGGCCCAGGCATGCTCTTCAAACTGGGACTCCGGTGCGCGCCGTCCGGAAACGACAGACGCTTCCGCGCGGACGTACTCCATCGCTCCTTTTCCGGCGTCGGCGGACGCTGTCTCGGCGCACTCTGCGACCTCGTCTTCGCCTTGGCGGACTCGGTCGCAGCCATGTAGTTCGGCACAGACGGCGAGTCCGTGCCGAGGCTGCTCCGCCGGGACCCGAAGCGCTGCCCCGACGAAAGGCAAGGCGTATGTACTGCGGAAGCCGAGTCCTCCGACATACATGTGGACCGCCGCCGCGGACTCGCCGACCGGAGTGGCGCCGCCGCAACGGCGACCGGCTTTGCCGGCAACGGCGTCGTCGGCGACTGGTGGTGCGATTTCCGCCCCGGCGACATGCGCACGTTTTCCGGGTACCGGGTGCGCTGCGGAGCCGGTGTTGTATGTAGGGCGGCAGCGTACGTTTCCGCGTTTAGTGTTCCGGTGCTGTCCATCTCCACCGTTTTGACGGCGACGTCCTCGGCGCTCCTGTCGTGCTGATGGTGAAGTTCGGCTGCAGTGGCGGTGGCGGTGGCGGTGGCGATGCCTCGGGTTTCCCAGGGCCTGGCGGCCATCCAGCGCTCGAGCCAGGTCCAGCCCCAGTGGCTCCGGTCTGAATCGCTATCCGCGCCCGAGGACGCGCCGCCCGCCCTGGCGCTGCCGGCAGCTCCGGGTCCGGGTCCGGGTCCGGGTCCGGCTCCCGATCTCCACAACTGCCACGCAGAAAATGACGCGGACGACATGTTAGTGGCGTGGTTGTTGGGGGATATGTGGACCTGCTGCTGCGTGGATTTTCTTTTGGGGGGGTGCAAAGTGGACCGACCTGGTGGGAGAAGGCGTAGGCCAGGGCACGCTCACGTTTCATGGCAGCGTCGTGCTTCACCTGGGCCTTGTTCTGCAGCTCCTCCACTGTGCGCAGGCTGTCGTCCCAGTCGTCCTGAATGTCATTCCTGGAATGGTGCGACTGCGTCCTCGCATGTACATCTGAGTTAATAACAAGAACGGACCAGAGTCGAAAGTACAGTATGCCATGGTGAGAAATCACAGAAATTACCGACCAAGGACTTGCGCTCCAGAGATTCCTGGTGGCGTTTTTCCAGCAAATGATGATGGAGGCTCTGGCTCTGGCTCTGGTTCTGGCTATGGCTATGTCCGTGGCTTCCGCGGTGCGCTGCGGCCGCGTCCCCAAGGCCCAGCCGGCGGTTGCGGACTCGGGCCTGGACGCGGACCAGCGCCTGCATGCAGCGCAGCGTCGTGTTAGTCTGCTTCCTCACGTTGTAGCCCCGCACCAGCGCCTGCAACCGCACCAACCCTTTCAGCGCCCGTAGCGCCCTCTTTGCCTGCACCGAACAACAATACTTTCATCTATCAGAAGCAAAACTTGAAAAAAAATTCACTTTTCTTGCAGATATGATAAACGTTTTAGAACGGATTGTTGTAAACCAGGTATCCTCTAAAGGCCGTCTGGATACGAATGGCGGCAAGATGTTCTGGGGAGAACGCGTTCACGTTGCTGCTGCTGGTATAGTAGGGAGGCTGGTAACCGGAGGGGCGAGTGAGACGGACCACTTCCACGGCCGCCTGCGCCGACGCCACGGCGGCCTCGGCCACCGCGGCTGTGGCCACTGCCACTGCAATGGCGTGCTTTTCTTGGTTCTCCGCCATTTTATGCATGTTTCCCGTTGCCCGCTTTCCCCCCTGCTCACCAACGCCGGCGGTTGCCTCATTTGGTTCTAAGGCGCCGCTGTTGCTGCCCAGTCCTTGCGTCGGTGCCTTGCCACCGAAAGTCCATTTTTTCTTGTTCTCCTTCGCCGCCTTTTTCTGCAACACGGCAACATCGGACAACGCTCGCTGCAGACGCAGTCCGGGACGAGACGGAAAGACAGAAAGGAGAAAATTTACAGAAAAAAGGCAGGAATTCGTACCTTGTCTTCCTTTTCGGCGGACCTGCTGGCGTCGGCATCCTTGGACGGGGATGATCTGAAGGCCCTCTTGACTACAGTGAACCAGGATCGGCCCTTCTTACCCATGCGCCTGCAGCTGCCGCACTTGAACCTGAAAAAATGCCCGGCATTCGCCTTTATCAACCCACGGCCCTGCGTCAAACAAATCACAGCTGATCCTTCGTCATTCCTCGGCCTTACCATGTCTACTCATCTCTGTATGATGATACCAAACCCACATCGAAGAATAAAACCCTAAAATAGAACAAATGAATACGGTACCACTGCTACCATGTCCATCTCACCTGTAACTCGAACAAGCCCAAAAGAAGCAGCAGCAGCAGCAACGCAGAAAGGCCCACAGCAAGCGAGGAAACCACTCCCACTTGAACTGCACCACCACCACCACCACTACTCGACTGATTGATCTGATGACCCAACAGTCAAAGCAACAGATGTGGGTCAAGTCCCTTGCAAATCCCAGTCTCAAAATACCGCTCCTGCAGACCCACCCACCGGCACCTAGCAGAGCCTCAGATTTCTACGACAAAAAGTAAAAACCATTCAGAGCCAGCAAGGGCAACGCCCAACGTGTTTAAATCCATCTCCAGCGGCACGGCTACCAAGCTATTGGGTCCTCGGCAAGCAAGAGCAGTAACGGCAAAGGCATATAAGGTCACCAAGCAAGAAGAGAGAGAAAAGAATTGAAGCTGCAGAACGGAACGAACCAGCGAAAAAGAAGACCACTGGCTCGGGACCCGGGTCCTTCTTTGGTTTCGCGTTCACTACGGTATTGTTTGGCAGTGAATTGAATGTGGGCAGACACAGCAAATGCATATTCTGCGACGGTTGCAGAGCGTAGCAGATCATCGGAATAGACATTTCTTTTCTTTTCTTAGATATTCGGTGATGGGGACTGAGCCCAATGTCCCATTTACAAGGACATTACAGCATTATTAGACGATCACATGCTGTTAACTAGCCGTTAGACGTGGCATTCTCGATGATTAAAGTATGTACTTGCTTATTAAGCTTATATGACAGAGCAACAAGAGGCTGCCGTTGCTGCAGAACTCCAGGTTCTGCAGAACTCTATTCCTAGGGAAACTCTGCAGGTGCCGGTGCAGGGGCCTTTCCGTTTTATGGGACGCGAACCATACTTTTGGAATATTTAGGCATTTGTTCCTCCTGCGTCTTTGCTCCTTTGACCGACTGTTAAATTTTCGGAGACAATATTTCGATGCATGAGCCACAAAAACACCACACTAATTAAACTTTTCATTCTGCTGTATAGTAGGCACGAATACATTGGACGCAACGGATGCCATGGAATTCTGCACTCAATCTATATGTGCCTGCGTGGATATGGCAGCGTCAGCGTTCCCCAGGCACAGGTGGCTACTGGCGGAGGGCACTTGTTGGAGGGAATAACGTAAAACAAAGCCACTAAGTTGCAAAGTGCAATCTGCTTCCACGACATGAATAAGTCGTTGTGTAGTTTCCTTGATTTCAAGGATCTATTAGCCTAATGTAAGGAACCATCATTGTGTCCTTGTTCTTGAAGTAGTTATACCTAGATTTGAGGGTGGACATAATTATTTAAAAAAAGTTGAACCACTTTTGTATTTTACTTTGGCGGAATAAACATTGAATTTTTTTTACTTTGGCGGAATAAGCATTGAATTTTTAGGTGATGATCCTTTATTAAGGTAATGTAAATGTAGCGTGTAAAAAATGCATTTAGATGAGCAACTTTGCCATGGTTAGTACATAATGGGAGTGAGAAAGAAGCATGAGCAATTTTGCCATGGTTAGTCTATGAAGGGAGTGAGAAGGGAGGGTGGTTAACACAAGAACACCCTATAAAATAACTACATTTTTGGTGCTGACACCCCTCATGCTAGGGCTCAAGTGGTTAGCTCATTATCTTGTTAGACAAGAGCTTGTTAGTTCAAGCATAACTATATTCATCTATAATGCTTCTAAAAGCCTCATGTTGACCATATTTCTTGGAGTGTACTTATAGTCATTTTTTCAAGTTTTAACACCCCCAACCTAGTTTTACAACATTCCTAAAAATAATGCCTAATGATAATGCCCAACTAGGTTGCCATGTTGCATTAAATATACAAGGGGTGGGTTAGATCCCTATTGCTATGAGAAATAAGAAAGGGCTTGTTACAACATTCCTGATAATGCCCAGGTGCTATGTTACATTAAATATGCATGGATATTCACATTATCTTGAATGGTAATGAGTAAAGAAGCTAGTCTACATTAACAACTAGGAGAGGTATCAATGTTTTCTATTTTTAAAGAGGTACTAGCAAAGATATTAGTGGTTTAGAATGGCTAGGTGGGACATAGGTAACTTTACAAGGAAGATGAACAAAATTATGTATTTGATGAAGAGTAAAAGGCTTGAGGAAAGATTATTAAAATAGAAATAGTCTAATGGTATATTTTATGATAAAAGGATATCAATAAAAATAAAGAAAAAATTTTGCAAGAGAGCAATCATGTTTATTATTTTATTTGGTCTTGAATGTTAGGATATAGAAAAAGAGACATGAACAATAAATCAGTTTGATAAAAATGTAAATGCTGAGAGGAATGTTGAATGTTACAAAAAGAGATAAATTGGATGTCAGAACCTAAAAAATTATTAATAATAAGCAAAGAAAATTCAGAGTATGTCACAAGCTTGACACTGAATAGGCATCATTGATGAGTGGCGAGGTACCCCTACACTCAACCATACGAAACAAGCGTAGCATACATGATCCGGTCGAACTCCACAGACTAAGTGCCTACACACCCCATGGAACACTTGGGGTTAATCATTTGTTGTCTTCCCATACTTACTTGTGGTTGTCATGGTGTATGGTTAAGTAAGTCTGAGGTATATGATTTTTATATCTTTTTATGTTTTATGTCTTCTATGCTAAAGGGTGAAGGGTTGAGAAACTAAGTACTAACTCTAACTAATGAACTAAGTCTAGATTACCTAGCATTAACATTCGTTCCCACTTACTGTACACACCCTAAACCGATGCAACCGCGGCTACCAAACGCTAATCGTTGTTGGGATCACCGTGCGTAACGCACGTGCTCGAAGTGGTCGTACTGAGGCACTTAACTAGGAGGAAAGGGTTGAGAGAGTCTATCTAGCCTAAGTGCGATGAGCAGCCGATTCCTTGACTAACCGTACACATCTGGGACTACCACTGGGATTACCAAGCATAGATCCTGAATATGCCACTAGGTTACCAAGTAGTCACACAAGATGCTCGTAATCAAGTCGTACTCATACCGCATGCGATGAGCAGCCGATTCCTTGACTATCCGTAAACATCCTTAGAGGCTCGTAATCAAGTCGTACTCATTCTGCATTCTAGGAGTTTAAGGGTGAGAGAGAAAATAATAAATAAAATCCTATTCCATGCACTACAAGGTTTATCCAAGAAGCTCGTCTTTATTGCTGTACACAACTTGTGTTCAGGTATAATGTTGCTTGAATAAAGATCCGTTCACTTTAGGACTCCTACTGTGGGCACATGGAAAATATTCTATCTCTGGAGTGATCAAACTACCAGAGTTTCCCTACTTCTAACTCAGGATGGGAAATAAGGGGAGTGCCGCCTCTTATTTATAGATTTGGCGACGGACCGCTATATCGCGTACGCGACATCGTAGGGGATGATGCGATATCGCGGCTCATGCGAATTGCGTCTCATCATACCCCCATGACTGAATGAAAACTCGTCCTCAAGTTCCTTATAATAATATCGGGAAGGTATGGGATTATTGAGGGGAATGGAACTAATGGGATGAGATGTGAACGGATCATCATTACAAGACTTGACAAAATTGGTGTTCATGACAACAAGGGTGAACACCTTATTACAATGACATTAGGCCTTTGTTAGCAGCTGAGAAAGAAAGAGAGAGAGAAAGAAGTGTTGCTACTGCCAACGCCAAGATTGCGCCTTCCGTTGTCTGTCGGTAAGCGCACCATCAATCTTGCTCCTTGCATAGCTACTTCCAGTATGGCTCCATTCCAAGTGTTTGCTCCAGATCTAATCCGTTGTTGTATGATTATCATCTGCACACACAACACAATCATATATTAGCAAGGGTAAATGAATCATTATGTAATTAATACCTTGCTTCGGTGTAGGTCCATTGGCTAGGTTGTGGTATGACTAATACGGATCGGGAGATATAGTAATGATGACTACCGAAGGTGTAGGGGTTAGGAAGAAAATCAAAAAATTCGGGGCTAGGAGAAAATAAAAAAAAATCAGGCCTTGCACCCCCATGACTAATTGCGAACCTTCGGTAGCGTTAGAATGGAGAAGGAAAAGGAGTAAGAAAGATAGATTACAAGGGACAACTATGGCATTGATGAAATGGATGTCAAGATGGAAATGAACAAAGTAAAATTAATTGCAAAATGTTAAGGGAAAGAATTTACCTAATGCTCCAAATAGGAATGTTAGTGGGTCCTCCCCAAAGCAGGCTCATGCCCTTAATGCCCTGACAAACCCACATTCAAAGAGTCTATAGGCTCCGGGAATGTCATTTGAAACAAGAGTTAAAGTCTTAACCGTAAGAATTTACCAAAAAGAAAACAATGTATCTACAAAAATATATACTAATGATACAACCAGCAATGAGGTGAACAATGGAGTGGAGAGAAGAGGATGGAATGGAATCCCAAGAACAAGGTGGTGTACAGCCCCTTGTGTGTTTTATGATTAATGTGACTTACCAAATCCCATTCCAAGTTCGGCCTCAAACCAACCACATCTAGTGACTTCGCATCAATGCATTTGGCTAAACCATCCACTTGGATAACAAGAATTCCTTTCCCAAGAGTCACCACCATTCCGATAAAACAAAGGAGAGAATGGGAAGTGAGAAGGGCCTTAGTTAGAGGGAACATTTTTAGTTCCATAACCAGTGCTTGTAGCCCAAGGAATTATTTTGTCTAAGGCGTGTGCTTTGAATTCTCACCTTGTCTTCTTCTTATTCTTTTTTTATTTTTTGTTTTCTCTCTCTTCTTTCTTCTTTTTTGTTTGTTTTGTGTTTTTATGCGTGAGAACCACACCATGCAAAGACTTTTTATTTTTATTGTCTTAGCTTCTGATAGTTGGGTAACATCGGAATGACAAGAAAAACTCAAAAAGAAAACATCCAAGAACCCAAGAGAATGGCTAACACAAAAGCATCAAGTTCACTTGAAGTCACACCCTGTTCAATCCTTGAGTCCTTCCTTAGTTTGAGAAATGCCCAGTCACTGATTCGTTAAGGTTCTTATTATGAAAGGGATTGTACATTTCCAAGCTGAGATAGACCATAGAAACTGGTGGATGGATGGATGAAGTGAACTCATTGCCTGCCATATCAAGAGAAACATACCTTAGTGTCAACATCGTAACTTAAATGTAAAAACCAAACATTAGCAATCAATGAAAAACAGTTCATACCATCGTGCAAAACACTTATTGGGTGACAAACTTACAGGATGGATCACACACACACACACAAAATGGAAAAGTATAACGATGTTGTAAAACAAAAACAAGAAAAGTTAAAGAAAGTTGTAAAACAAAAACGTGTAAGAAAAAAAATGTGTAAAACAAAAATGTGTAAAATAAAAACGTTGTAAAACAAAAACTTAAAAGAACTGAGGGCCCCATATGATTAGCATAGGTGGCCATCTCCCCCATGATTGAGTGGAAAGGGAGAGATCTGAAATAATGAGCGCCTATTTGAATTTCTAAGAAGTGCCCAACTTCTCCCAATTGATGATCTTAGATTAAGGGGTGGAAGTTGGCGATGCTCATATTCCAATGTGTATATGCTTTCGTTATGGGCATGGGTTTCCTCAATTTGTTCCATGCATATTTGGTTGCTCCTTCGAGTAGCTGTCAACCACGGGGTGTCTACTACTGGTTGTGTGGCTGCTACATACAGGCATCTTTGTTGAAAAGTTTTAAGGGAACACCTGTTACATGGAGGAATTTCCTCCATGTCATCACCTGGTGAATCACTGTATGTGATGCATGGAACTTTCCTCTTCTCAATCTTTCCATAAATATTTATCTTAGAAATTTCCAAGGAAAGATCACGGATCCTAAGGCATGCGTCTACTATACTTAGCCATGCCCTTCCCATTATAATTGGGAAGTCCCCTTCGTTGTTGTTGACCTCAATCCCCAAGAAATCAGCTGGGTAAGACCAACCACACAAAGTGGTACTGATGTTCTCCACCAATCCTAAGGGAATGGTGATGGACTAGTCTACCAGCTCTAGTTGAATGTTGCTCTTCTTAAGTTGGGGTAGGTTCCAGGTGTGATACATCTCTCGTGAAATTAAGTTAACTCCAGAACTTGAGTCAAGAAGGGCCCTATGTGATTTATTTCTGGTGATTTGTAAATAGATTAAGGGACTCCTAGAGTCAGTTAGTTTCCTGGGCAGGTGGCCTACCTTGATCTAGTCAGTTACGGTATGCGTCAACATAACCGTATGTCTTAAGCTCTGTTGGACTGGAGGGGGCTCCAAAGTGTTAGATGGTGGAGGAGTGTACATGGGCCCCACCACTTGTTGCTGTGAGAGTTTGTCTAGGCTTTTGGTTCTGAAGAAGGGTCTTCTCTTTTTACAGTTGTCAGAACTAGTAGCGGGTTGAATATTTACAACTCTCGCAGCGTGACGTTGTTGCAGTTGGGTAGGAAGTACCCCTTGCATTGTTGAAGCAGGAGGTGTTACAGGAACTACTTGTGGAAGAGGTGTGGATGGATTTGAAGGGTGGTGTGGGTATGCAGTGTCTCCCGAAGGAGAAGGAGTCCTTCTGAAGTACTCCCGAACTTGGTAGTGACGATGGGGAGTTGAGTGACTCATAGAGTCACTTGGAGAAATCGACTACTGCACATAATATCCATAAGGGTCAGGCTGCCGGTAAGGGTACTGATGTTTCGGCGATGGCATCCCCCATGACTGTGGGTATTGCCACTGCTGATGCTATCCGATGGGTTGTGGTGGAATTCCACTTGGATAATATGTTAAGGGTTGGTGGAACTGCCTTGGGTTACCTTGTGGATAAGGTAACCTTCAGGGTATTTGCCATTGGTTGAGTCTTGGATTAAGCGCATACACCCCAGACTCCTGTAGATGTGAAATAATTGGACA